>JARYHS010013631.1:113064541-113258545 GCA_031002005.1 Vandiemenella viatica | reverse complement strand
CAAATTTTTCGCAAAATCTCACGTGAGATTTCCGTAGACCCTCCCTCTCCCCTGGTGAGATCTGGTGAGATTTCGCCGGACACCCCCCCATTTCACCTCACGTAATTTATGGATGCCCCCTTTTCTGATTTCGGTTGTAATCTGATTCACTATGATTTTATGTTTGTTAGCTAGTCTAGATTTTTGATAAAAGTTTTTTTTACTGTCTGGGCTGGTAATTTTTTTTTCTCAATTAGATTTGAAAGGACTAATATGTTACTGAGTGTTTTGGCAAGTTCTAAATACGTTCTGTATAATTTTTTGTTCAGGTAATTTTTCTTTGCATAAAGGAATTTTATTACATTATTTAACCATAATTTTTCAGTTTCGTGCTTGGTAATGATTACAGAGATTGACAAAATACTTATCTCTTTTCCTGTCTTACCGATGTTATACGAATAATATTTATAGAAATGATTTTTTACATTATAATAAAAATTTCGATTGGGGGTTGCGACCACCTCATTCCACTATCAAACGCGCTCTGGCGTCCATATGTTAAATTAATACATTTTTATCAGATTAGTAAAGAATCTTTTTTATAAAAGATATAGGTATTTAAGAATATTTTAGAGTATTCACTATCTGATGACCGAGTTTCTATTGGATTCGTTATCAGTCCTGTTATGACCGATCAGTCTAACCTTGTAATAATACCGACAAAGTAGCTCTAAGATGTTACGGTGAATCTGAACAACGCGAGCGTTCTGCCATATTTCACTTGAATAAACTTGTCTCGCACTAGAGGACAGAGTTTAGAATTCGAACATTTTTTTTTTTTTTTTTTTTTTTTAATGGCTTTCGGCAACTAAGCCATTTTGCCAGCTCAATGTGCTTATGATATCTCATCCAGTACGTTATGATTCGTAAGTATAGACACCACAGGACGGACAGGACATTCACACAGACTAACCACACTTAAACATCCATGCCGGCGGCCGGATTCGAATCGGCGACCTTCGGCACGCGGAGATAGCGTTCTAGCCCCTACGCTACCGAGGCCGGCATTTTCTTGGTTCGTAGTTTGCCGACAGCTTCCCAGTCTTTGGTTCAGGCTTAGAACTTTTCAGAACAGTCTTTTATGATTTGTGCGCCAATTATTCAGTTACATCAGAATTACACCGTGACTGATAAATTTGTACGAAAATTTGAGATTATATTCTTTTTGCAGTTAAAGTTGTGTTTTACCATCTTCTTAGGCAGAAATTACGTGAGATGTTTTTTTTATTAAATTTGTACCTTCCTCATAACGTGAGATTGACCTTGTAATTTCGAAAAATTACTTTTTTTTAGCTCTACTGCTCTTTGAACGGTGTCAATCTGAAATAAAAAATTGACGTGTGATTTTTATCGAACCCCCCTCCCCTTTCCTTTAAATGAGATTTTGCCCCCCCCCCCTCTGCCCTATTTTGAGCTTATATAATTAATTGACTCTCCTGTAAGTGTTGGCATTCGCTAGACATAGTGTGATGGGTAACAGGAATCAGTTGGAGTTTACAGTTGAATTGTTACGGCTGATAGGGTCGTGTCTGCCGGATGTGGCAACGAGAGAGGGGAATCCGCAGTATTCGGGACGATAGGCTTCTGTTACAGGCTGTTTCCGCCTCTCTCAAACCACAACAGAAGCCTCGCTGTGCTGACCCAGGCTTCACTGACTTGTGGACCCGTCCCCAGCGGCAAAACAATTCGCATCGCTGTCATAGAACCTCTTTAATTACAAACGGAAAATTGGCTATTCCTGCTTTTAGTGGTGGGTTTGATCGATGTTTTCCACTCTAACCATCTTCGATTCATTCCTGATTTTTCCTCTGTATGGGAGTATCAATGAAGTGGCTCCATTTTGGCCTCCTGTGAAACCCCGTCCCCCTTTCCACGTAGCGTGATGTAGCTTTTGTATCTACACTCCACCCCTCCCCTCTCCCGCGTGGCACGTAGCTTTTTCCCCTATTGATACCTGGACACATTTTGTACTGTTTGGGGGCATCCATAAATTACGTGGGGCGTTTTTTCAGATTTCCGGACTCCCCTCCCACTCTGGTGAGACTTCGTGAGATCTGGCTCGACCCCCCCCCCCCTCCATCTGGTGAGATCTGGTCCGTAAGACCCCTCTCCCGGCGCCCTCGCAACTTTTTGAGACTTCTTTTTTTTTAGGCTCACCCTTCCGAAGCCGGTTACACCCCCACTTTTCGACGAAATACCCCCCTAAAATCGACTTTCGCGTCATTTGTAGACCTTTTTTTTAGCTCTTCAATCCAACAAAAATTTCTAAAAGCTCACATGAGATTTCCGTTGCCCCCCCCTCCCCCTTGTTGAGATTTGGTGAGATTTCGCCGGACCCCGTCCCCCTATTTCACCTCACGTAATTTATAGACGCCCCTTTTTCTCATGTCAGACTATCGTAAACTACATACGGTGATAAAAAAGGCACAGGACACACAACGTGTAAATATTTAGCTCCGTCATTTATTTAACTGTGACAAATAGTATGAATGATATGCTATGTAGCTTGGATTGGAATCACGCCTTTCCCCCTCCCGCGTAGTCCAGCGCAGCTTTCTACTCAACTCCTCCACTCCCCCCTAGACCGAGCCACGTAGTTTATGGACGCTCCCTGTTAATATTTACCTTTCGGTTTTACATTCTGTTGACGGCGCCATGATTAGAATTAGCAGAATTAAAAAACAGCCTAATGGATGAGTAAAGCCAGGGCGTGGCACTGGGTGGACTAAAACTAGAACCCATGTCCTTCAGAATGCAACGTACGAGTGTTGCTACTCATCCACCAGGCTCAGTTTCATTTTCTTGTGCCTTTTTCGTAAGGCTAGCTTCTCACATGTATTGCACAGTGGAATAGACGTCTGTTATTATTTTTCGAACGATTTGCTTAGATGCTACAGCCGATTATTCGATTTTTTCCGATATGAAACGATCACTGGGGTAATATAAATAAAACTTTGAGACAAAAACTATGAATCTGCTTACTTCAAAGCGATTTGTGACGTCAGAGGATTGTGAATGAATAAATGTTAGGAAAAACTTGACACATACATTTAGAATACGACCCGAATCCATATTTTTAAAGAGGTGAATGTACCAATAAGTATGTGCAAAGAATTACGAATTAAAATTCGGAAAGGGCAAATGTATATGGGTGGGGTAATTTACACTCAAAGGATATAAGATGATTAAAAAAAGTAACAACAATAAGAAAGGGATAAAGAAATATATCGGGAAATTCTCACTGGAATATGCGCTTCATCGCAATTAAATTAAGTGAAAGGTATTTATTAAATATCTATCCATGCATTCCAACCACTTTTCACAGTTAACCAAACCCAAATGTTACCATTCACCCTCAGTGATTAACTAATGGTTACGATTAATCTTTAGAGAACAGCTGCAAAAATTAAGGAAACTGTGGTTTTGTTTTCAGAATCACGTCACTACATAACACGGAACATGTAGGCCTACTCAATTCTTATTCAATTTGTTTTTATTTCCTTATTTTCTGGTCACTACACTAATTTCATTTCTCTTCTTTTACTCACCGAGTCACTGAAACCATACTCAAAGGTAGTAAGGGTAATTCGGACGATTTCATCATATGCGATGTTGTTGTAGACCATTTTTCAGCAGTTGCTCCGTAAATTAAATGATAAAAAGAACGCCAATGCAACTGTTTTCGTGTGCTTTAATGCCGTGCAAGTTTCGCCTTTCATCGAGGTATTATCAGCGATCTACATCTACATCCATACTCTGCCATTCACAAAACATTGTGGGTGTCACCAATCCTAAACCCGCGCATTCCAATCCCGAATAGTGCGAGGAAGGAAGGAATACATAAAAGCATCCGTACGGAATCTTATTTCTCTAATCTTATTCCTCCGGGCATTACGACCTAAATAGTTTGGTGGAAGAAGTATTTCATTGAACTTGAAATTTAATTTTTTTTCGCATGTTCTCCAATAAATTCGAACGCAAGCTACGTCGTTTATCTTCCAAACTATCCCAGACCAATCTATGTATAAATTCTGTGACGTACGATCGTAATTTTTCATGGCTTTGAATATTGATATATTTTTCTCGGGCTTCCAGCCGTGTTAAGATGTCACAATTGTGGGACGTTTCGAAGGCGTCAACATTTGGTTGAGAATGAAGGCAGAGAAGGACGCCTCCGGAACGTCCCACAATTGTGACATCTTAACACGGCTGGAAGCCCGAGAAAAATATATCAATTCTGTGACGCTTTCATAAGGGCCGTAGCAACCAGTTCTGAAATTTTACTTTTAGTTTTCAAGCTTATTACATAATGTTTAACATAATTCTAAGTTGAAACATTTTCTGGTTATTTACGACCAACTACTTACATTGTCCTGAGGGTTCGTAACCACACATCCCTGCTTTACCCCCTAAAGATGTTTCCGCTAAAGCCATTTGTTTTGACCGTTGCACACTGGCTGTAAACATTGCGTCTATCACTACCAACTTGTTTACGGTGGCCATCTTGCTTTCTTCCTGCCATGGTGGTAAGCTGCATGAGAGAAATATGTATTTTGTTTCCTATTTTATATATGACGCGTAAGTGCATGTATTTGTATGTTTTTTGTTAAATTTATTGTTTCAATTTAGAATTATGTTAAACATTATATAACAAGTTTAAAAAATAACTGTAAAATTTCAATATAGATTAGTCATTGATGCCTCGATGAGAGGCGAAACCGTACGGAATTAAATCATACAAAAACAATTTCATTGGCGTTATTTTTTATCATTTGATTTTATCAAAATTACAATAGATGGTTTTATTGTCAGGAAATTTTCTCTTATCTTAGGCATTCGATTAATCAGCTCTGGAACCGGCTGAATTGCGAAGAAAGTAAATTGGTTTTCTGTGAAGACTGCGACTTCTTAGAACTGAACCACTCTTGCTGAATACGCCCTTTCTGTTGCTGGTCGTTATCTTACTCTGATGTCTGGAGATTCCTTCCTTCAGAATCCCTTAGGACGCTCTGTGGGAGGTAATCTGAATCCCTCAAGTATCAGTTTCATTTCGCTGTTGTCGTGTTGTAGTTGATAAGGTTTACAAACAGTTTCAACATCCACTGGAGAGAGGTTTCAACTACCAGGCACGCGAAAAGAAATTTGTCCTCTTTCCATAAGTCAAATCAGTCATGGAATAGCATTAACTCTTAGAGCAATGAGGCTAAGTAGGATCTGAACAGTCATTGCCGGATATATTAGTCGTGGCCAACTTTCTACCAACTAACTCCAGCTATCTTTCGTGAGTTTTGGTCCCAAAGGTCTAATGGTCTTCCTCTTGATTTCTACCGATATCTTCTTCATTCCAACATAATTTTTGTCAATATTTAATCTTTTCTTCGACTAACACTTCCGGTCAGATGCTATTGGAAGAGGCTGTTTTCTCGTTCTTACGCCTTGTAACTGATCTGATGTTGGTTGCGCTTCTCTTGTGAAACCTATCACCGACTTTTCCATAGCTGTTCGGTATCATCTAAATTTCCCGTCTGTAAATTCGTTTTTCACCCGTGAAGACTTCATTGTAGTTTCCTAGCAGTTATCGAGTATGGTTGAACTCTGACAACGACGACAACAACAACTACTACTACCTGTTGGTTCCAATTAGGTGAGGGTGTTTTGCTTGGGAAGGCAGGGAAAGCAAGCCAGTTAACGACTAACCCCAGTTATGAACAGAAGTTAGAAAACTCTGAGCAAGTTGACTCCATACAGGAATTCATATGTACGGTTGCAGTAATTTTGCTAAGATATTTAGCCTAAGCAGTGACTACAAAGTGTTGTCTTTATTACTGAACTTTGAAGGAACGAACGCTGAGTTCAAGCTGATTAACCTTATTCAACTTTGCTCAAAAAGACCAGTTACATCTCAAGTTAGCTAAAGTGAAGCTACGTGACCCACCCTGCCAAATACTTCCTGTTTCTAAGTTTGCTGTTTGCCCTTTGCACTTTGAAACAGATTCAGGACGTCATTCTTTCTTCTTTCTGATTCTTAAAATTTAGTTATACTTCTCCCACGATATCTCTTGAAGGTTATGTTTCCCCATATCACTCCAGGTGAATGCCGGGATGCTTCCTTCAAAAGGCCATGGCCGAATTCCTTCCCATTCCTTGCCCCCCTTCCTTTCCCGTCTCTAAAGACCTAGTTGTTATAGGAGACGTTAAGCAGTTAAAAAAATGAAGGTTAGTTTAATTTGCTAATCTTAAGGCTTAACAAACTTACCATCCCCCGGAATAGTCAGTCTTTTTTTCGACTAGTCTCAACAGGATTGATCTAATCCTTCAACTCTTTCCATCTTGAAATAATCTCTTAATTTCAATATATCACTTATAGCTTACGTTTTCAAATATCTGCTTCACATTAGTTAATCCTTGTTTTCCTTTACAGTCCCTGTCCTCGATACTTCCTTCCACTAAACACTTCACCAATCCAGCATGTCATAAATTTGGCTCATCATTATGTCTTCTATTTGTGCAAATGGACCTCCGTTCGATTCCCTGTCTCGGCGGAGATTTTAAAACTCCTAGCCCGACCTTTAGTACAGCTTGATACGTAATGTGAATTAGACCCGAACGCTATCGTGGTTCGGATTCCACATTAAAGGTTCCCTTTGTCTGGTGGTATTATCAAGTTAGGTTAGACAGCCATGATAGAGATGCATGCTTGGTAAATCGAAACTGTCAATTGACTGCCGCACTCTTCGGAGATATCCACACCACTAATGTCATACGCATTGTTTATTGTTATTTTCAAAACACTCTCGTTTCGTGTCTTGCCTATCCACTTCATTTTCAGCATCCTTCTATACAACTACTTTTCATACGCTTCAATTTTCCTTCTTTTTGGCATTCTTTGAATAGATCATTCACTACCATAATGGGCTGTGCACCACACCTACAGTTTCAGAAAATTAGTTCTTAGTCTTCGATCAATATTTCAAACTAGGAAGGTTCTTTTTGCTTCATCTATTTTGCTTTTAAAGACATTCCTTCTTTCGTCATCAGTTGCAATTTTCGGTCTAAGTAAGAGTGTTCTTCATTGCTTCTATTAAACAATTTCTCCACATTCAAAACATTCTTTCACTTCTTTGACTGCTTCCTTTGCATACAGTTTGAAGTTGATAACTTTACGCTAAATGTTTGGTTTCCACATGTCAGGCTTCATGGCTTAAAATTTTACTGCTGCGGTTCGAATCTGTGTGTAATTTGCTATTTAGCCTTGAACAGATAATGCGTTGGGGTGGCATTCAGGAGGATTCTCCGTCCGGCCATACTTCAGAATTTATATGGTGCCTTGAAACAACTCCAGGCGATTGCCATGATGATTCCTTCAAAATGCCATGGCTGTATTCTTTCCAGTTCCTTGACCTCAGTCCTCTCCTGGTTCTAATAATAATAATAAAAACGCAAATGGAAAATTGGCACTAAACAACAGAGAAAACTGTTAACTCCTCGCTACCTACTTTGAGCAACTGCTAAATTGCCCAGAACCAGCTGAAGGGTTCTCAGAACAATCAGGAGAAATCAATCCAGATTCACCAGCACCAACACTAAAAGAAATCAGGGAGCATATTCAGATACTCAAAAATGGGAGGGCATCAGGAGAAGATGGCATAGTGGCGGAATTCCTGAAAAATCTAGGCCAAAGTTCACTCCAAGAACTAACCAAAATCATTGGCCATTCTTGGTAGACAAACGAAATCCCGAAAGACTGGAAGTGCGCTCTCATACTTCCCCTTCACAAAACCAATGTGAACAACTACAGAGGAATATTTCTACTATCAGTCCCCTACAAAATTCTCTCTGCTTGTCTCCGCAAAAGAGTGCAAGAACAAATCGAACACAAAATTTGCGATTACCAAGCAGGCTTCACACCTGACAAATCGTGCGCAGAGCAAATCTTTAACCTAAAAACCATCCTAAAATACAGATCAATAAGGCACAAGAAAACCATATCCACCTTTGTAGACTTCAAGAAGGCGTATGACTTCATCGACAGGAAAAACCTACTCAACATCCTAAGGGAATATGGTCTGGACAATAAATCAAGAGAATTAATCAATCACTCACCAACACCACAAACAAACTAAAATTCATGGGAGAAATCTCCCGAGAATTCGAGACAAAAACTGGCGTTAGACAGGATGATGGTCTCTCGCCAATCGTATTTAATATAGCCCTGGACAAAGTCATTAGAGAATGGGAGAAAACGAACACCCCAGTAAAACTCGTAGGCAGAAACAGACTAAATATCTCATGCTTGGCTACGCAGATGATCTGGCTATTCTGTCAGAAAGTGAACAACAAGCCATCAAAAAAATAGAATCCCTCAAAGAATTAGCAGAAAAAATTGGACTAAAAATCTCCTTTGAGAAAACGGTTTTTCTTGGCACACAAACTGAACATAAAACACTGGACACAAAATATGGAAAAATCAACAGTCACCAAGTTTAAATATAATAAATAGTTTTAGGCGAAATTATCAGTCCAACAGGACTCGAAAAGAAGGCACAACAAAACAGACTCAACAAAATGAAAAAGGCTTTTGGACAGACCTGCAACATCTACAACAAAAAGAACATCGGAATTCAATCAAAAATTAGATACTACAATACAGTTATTAAACCCAACGCTGTATACGCCACAAAAACACTCACACTAAACTCTAAGAGGGATATCGAGAATATCCAAAAAGAAGAACGAAAAATAATCAGGAAAATTATTGGACCAACCAAAACAGAAGAAGGCTACAGACTAAAGTCAAACAAAACAGTAGAGTCCCACTCAAACATAGCCAACGACATCAGAAAAAGCAGACTAAAATTCTACGGTCACATCTACAGGATGCCAGATAACAGATTAACTAAGCAGATATTCAAACTCATGCTACCATTAAAAATGTTTAACAGCTGGTTCGATCAGGTAAGCCAAGACCTGGAAAAAGCCAAAATCAAGAGTTCAGAAATCCTTGATCGCAAAATCTTCAGACAAAAAAATACACGACTTGGTAGTCATGCCAGAAACCAAAGCCAAGAAGACCGGCACAACATGGACAGAAGAGAGAAAACTTGCCTTCAGTAAACGGATGCGAGAATACTGGAATGGCAAAAGAAATTCAGACAGAAAATGACTACGTTTTGCGTGATCTGTATAGGTCTATTCGCATAAAATGAAATAAATAAATAATAATAATGCTAATGATAAAAATAAAGAAACGAAGGTGTGCTCCGCACTTGTGCTCACCTATTTTAACGAAATCACTCTGTTTTGTGATACTCTAATTATGTTTTAACACGTTTTTTTGTAACGGCACGCGACAATATAGCCTGGTAAAATCCACTTAAGTAAAGGCCGTACAAGCCGTCGAGCCCAACACTCGCTAATCCCAGTGTAATTTGGTGGTTGCTAGGCTCGTGTTAGTGACTCTCCCAATTGAGTTACATTAGGTGGTGATCCAGCTGTAAGACTAAACTTGTTATGGACGGAGGCTGTTCCGCTAACGATGTTTTCAGGTTTACGGCAGGCATTTGCCTTGTCGTAACCAGCACAGTACTGCCATACATGCGGGAAATTACGGTGTAGGGTCCAACGCAGGAAGTAACAATCTCAAATAAGCGTACTATCTTCTCTGTACTCATAAAACAAACCACAAGACGAAGAATGAAATTGCTGAGAAATATTGAATTTCAGTGAAATCTTGTTCTTTTTTTTGCGAGTTATCGTTTTATGCAAAACTTACAACAAACCGCTAGTAAGTAACGTTTGTATAAACATTTATTCTTTTGCTTTGTTCTACCTTTGACGTCAGTTTCTTCACTGGTGTGGTGCAATCCTCCATTAAATCCAGTCCGTGCTGATCTCTTCACCCTTATACCTACACCAATCACTACATTCACAATTATATTTCCTCCATACATTTCAATTTTTAATCCGTCTGCTCTTATCCCCACCACTAACGAATATCTAGTTTTTCAAAATGCGATCTATCAATATAACTCTTCGTTTATAAAATACTACTTCACCCTTCAGTTTGAAAAAAATAAAATGTTCTTTTCTGGTTTTGAAACCCATTTGATTTTTAAGTAGCTATTTTTGAATAAAAATCCGTCTTCTAACAACTGTTTTTTATTGACTTTCATCTACCAGACGCGTTTCGCCCTTCTGGACTGCTGAACATGGCCTACAAAAAGATTACTGTTTAAGTAGCTACTTTTGTAGCACAACACTTACTATTGAGCTTTTTCCCCCCTTATCTCATTGAAATGTAAGTTTTACTGTGCTCAACATGTTGTTCTGTGCTCAACATGTACATATTTACAAAGCTTTTAAAATGATTCGGGGACCAATATCAAATACTTGCTGTCTACCCGCAATTTAGTTCACGTGGGGTGTTGAAGTACGGACCTCTCTCTTAAGCCGCGTTCCCACGGCACGTCCCTCGGCGCGTGGTAGTGGACGCCTTTCATCTTTGCCGCATGTGCTAGCAGGTACGGCGCGTATCGACCCACCGCCAGGCGGTAAAAGATGAAAGGCGCTTACTACCACACCACGCGCCGTGAGAATACGGCTTTAAAATGATTTTCACAATTAAGACATCGCTAGCAAGGGGGAAAAAATCCTGATACAATCCCGCTCGTACGCTGAAATGACGGTAAACATTTCGAATGCCTGGACTACCTATCCGACCAGTAGTTTTTGTGTGAATTGCGCTCAATAAAAAAATGGTTACTAATTTGTGGACACTGTCATCTTAAATTTCTTTGGTTTTTAGCGTTTTATGGAGTACTGTCGCAAAATATGCTTAGGCGTTATCCTTTTCTATCACTAGTGCTGTCCTATTTCCGCATCTCTTCCTGGGCTCATCCTTCCGGTAGAAATTTCACACCAGGATTTACAAACTTCATTACTGTTGTGCAGTTGACTCTTGCGTCTTGAATGCGCTTGTTTAATTATTTTGTCCAATCGTCCATTGCAGGGGCGGATCCAGGATTTTGTTTTGGGGAGGGCTTGAGCGGACTTTGGTTTGGGGGGGGGGGCTTGGCTTGAGTGAATTTTGGTTCAGAGGGCTTGCGTTCAGTGGATTTTGGTTTTGGGGGGGGGGGGGGGTTGAGTTGGGAAAAAGGTAGTATTTATAGCCTCCTCGGGCCTCAAATCCGTAGATCTACAAAAAAAAAAAAAAAAAAAAAAAAAAAAAAAGGTCTCAAAACTACAATGTCAGGGGTGGACCTAAATACGTTTGGGGGGGGGGACTTGAGCCCCCTACCCCCCCCCCCCTGGATCCGCCCCTGGTCACTCCATTGGTCCTCCTCTATAACTTTTACACATTGTCTTGACATTCTTTCTTCCATTAACCTTGTCATTTGTCCATACTATTAGTCTTCGATCAGGCTCTTCTATTCTAAGTCATTCCCCTAGAATGGTTGCAGCATGGAGTTTCGAACGTCTGCTCTGCGTATATGTCTGATTCTACATAAATCTGCTTTTGTTTTTCTCATTTTCCGAAATCCTCTTTTTCACTAGTGCTATTTTATTTAGGCATCTCTTCCTTTGCTTATACTTCTGGTAGAAATTTCACACCAGGATTTACAAACTTCTTTACTGCTGTCCAGTTGACTCTTGCGTCTTGAATGCGCTTCTTTAATTCTTTCGTTCATTGGTTCTCCTCTAGAGCATTGACTTTCTTTCTTCCATTAACCTTGTCATTTGTCCATACCATTAGAGTCTATAATCTAGCTCTTCTACACTGTTATAGGTCATTGCCCCCAGAACGGCTGCAGTATGGATTTACACTTTTCCCAGAAAATTCTGAGTTTCGAACCAGTGCCCTCGGAATCTGTAATAATCTACAGCAACCTGCTCTGGTTTTTGGAATTTTACGAAATATAGTCGCAAAATGTGCTTGAAGGTGCTAGCCTCTTCTATCTCTAATGCTGTGCTATTTCCTCATCTCTTCCTGTGTTTATCGTTACGGCATAGATTTCACCGGCATTTACAAACTGCGTTTCAGATCTGATTAGACGTTACATGTAAAGTTGACATCTGACCGACAGTGGGTGATGTTCGGACGTTGTATTCGGTGGAACGCGGGTTCGATCCCCGTCCGGCTGTCCTGATTTCGGTTTCTCGTGGCTCACTGAAACCACTACAAGCGATTGCCGGGGTGGTTCATTCAAAAGGCCATGGTCGAATTCCAATTCTCTTCCGGATCCAATGCCGTTTATCGTTTAGTCGTAAAGTCGTAAGAGCCATCTGTGAGGAGCCGGTATGTGGCAATCCACGCTGACCGGTGGATCATCTGCATACAATGCGCTGGCGGAACGTTGCCCTCGGTAACACACTTGCAACGGAGGAACCGTTATAGTTGTTTTTGCTATTTGTCCAGCCGGATTGGTAAAATCGTTCTCTTAGGCGTCGGAAGGCGGTCTAGTTGCTTAGTGGTAAGTTGTACCTTCGGGTGGGGTTCCACTGTTCCAATTTCGGTTAATAACGAAATTGCTACTTTTCTCCAACTTTACCTTCACTTTGACGATTCGTGCTTCTTGTTTATGGAATATTCTAGGACGCTCTATATCTCGGAGTACACGTTAATTTGCACGTCTCCTTTACCTTACTGTATTAGATCAAAGGTGCAGGTGATTAGGTATTAATTTTTAGTGGTGTTTTAATAACATTTTGCTTTCACTCATCCAGCTCCAGTATTATTGAGATTCTTTCAAGTTTGTGTCATTCAACTGCTACAGTGTACAGACAACACATGATGAACAACACAACTAAACCCACTCGTGGCTGGATTCGAATCTGTGAGTCTTGCAATATGAGGCCAGAGTACTAACCCTTACACTGGCAGGCCCGGCAAGCTTAGAATACGGGTGACTGAAACAGACGCAAGATATTGTTCATCTCGCATCTTCAGATAAAAATGAACAGGAATTTTTTTAATATTTATGTGTAGCAATAATATATTTTTTATATAATGTTTGAAATATTATTTTGAGAGAAGTCGTGATACTTAAGTAATTACACATACTACTGTTAGTACTATGTGTGTTTCAGGTTTTCAGTAGACTAGTATTTTTGATTTTCTGATGTAAATTGCGAAAGTACTTGAGGTATCCTGAGAACCAAAGATTCTACGAAATTACCTTCAGATCTTCCCTGTTGCCTAAAAAATTATCTCAGCACCGAAATGACTGTAAAAACTGAATTTTGAAAACTCAGTCGTGGAAACTTGTTCACATGGTAAAATCCACACTCAAACAGCTTGCAAACTATGTTATCATTCATTTGGCTGAAACAAAATGCTTTTTAAATAATATTGCATTTGCATTTTCATGCATTCAGGTTTTTTTTGCGATTGTCAATTAGTTATCAATATCAAAGATTCATACAATTGCGAGGACAGCAAAAAAAAAAAAAAAAAAGCTGAAGTAAAGGAAACTAAACAGCGATAGGTTCTTCACTTTTAATTGCATGCAATTACTACTGAATTTCATTTCATTTGAGAGTACTGTTTAGTGTCCATTAATCTGAATAAAAATTTGCCTAGAAAAATACAGAAACCCTATGTTGATTCAGTTGAATAAATATTTACTTAAATTTTTGACATGGTTTTGCATATCTTTCCTCGCAAATGCATTTGTTCTTCTACATTCTCTTATAAGTTGGCAGGGGTGCATCGCGAACAAGTAGTTAAAACGGTGGTAACTGTAGTGTGTGTCCCAAGACCTGGAAAGGAGTCTTGTAGTTAACTTTCCTTCATTTTAAGTAGGTTTACGTTAGCATATAAATATTGGATGAGCAATTACAGCAGCGAAAATAAAAGTTAATCGGCTCTATACCCACGCGCTAATCCACAATTCACCCGAAATTTCTGTAGACTGTTGAATAATTGGTAAATTACGCAAATGTCTACAAGAAATGAACAAGGATTTAATCAGCTCCTTCGTGCTTTCCTCGGCACCAGATATGTAAATTCGCATCTAACAAATGCTCAGGTTTCTTACGAGCCTGATTAATATTTCATATACAGTAGTTCATGGGTTGTTGACTGCAGTCTTCGGGCTGTGCAGTTCAGATTTAGTTCAGGATTTTTCAAATTCTCATTTGGCTGCAACGCAGGAAGCCTACAGACAACACTGGAGCTGTGAACATCTATGGGACCTCATATTTAATTCTTTTTTAGTTGACCGCAGAAGCTATAACATGTGGCACACATATTTTTGGTCCCCTCAGATTAATATTACTTTATAGCTGATAGCGAAGGAAGATTGTTGGGAAAAATGGTAGTTAATTTTTTATGTGGTCACAATGATGAAGCGAAGCGCGATGAGTTATGGAGGGGTTAGGAGCCACTGGTACATATGTTGTTTCCGCTATTAAGACATGTGCAGCAACAAAAAGAGTCGCTCAATATATACGCTGTCGTGAGTCATCGATCACACTTCTCCTATAAGCATCTAAAAATAAACGCATGTGGTAGACAGGAACTGGAAACTTCTAAACAAAGATCGTACTTTTTTCTTTCAATTAATATTTTTGTCGGGAAATCCCTCGGGTTCTCCAGCTCGGGCCTGGCATTCGGGAGGACGCGGGTTCAAATCCCGTCCGGCCATCCAGATTTCGGTTTTCTATGGTTTCCCCGAAATCACTCGAGCCGAATGCCGGGATGGTTCGTTCAATAGGCCTCAGCAAAGTGCCTTTCCCATACTCTCCCCCCTCTAATAACCTCGATTTCGACGTGGTGTAAAGCCAGAAGAAAAATAAAATTAATGGAAAATCGCCTAAAGACCTGGGCGCGCTGTACCTCCTCAGTTCACTACAGTGTCACTTTAATGCGCATTGCGATATTGATGGATGCATCGATGAATTTCATTGCTCCTCGTGTTCATCTCAAAGTACGGAGTTTTTATTTTGTTAAAACTTTTTTCAGCCTAACATCTAGTATCTAAATTAGGTAATATTTAAATAACAATACGATTAAATTGTTACATAGATTTCCGCTACCTAGCGAAAATCAAGTAAGCTGTTGTTTACAGTTAGAGTACTGTTGTAGGTACAGGCGTTTTATTACAAAAATTTAAGTGCTTGACTACATGTAGGTTAAATTTTAATAAAAGAAAAACTAATATTAGTAACATCACCCCTTAATTAACCCACCACCACTATTTTATTACAAATTGTACTGCGCTACTGCTAACTACAGTATAAAAGTCAGTTATTTTAGGATAGATCTTTAGCGGGATCCATCCTTAGGATAAATGCTCCAAGTCTAAAGGCCGGTCGCCTGTAACTTCTTCACGTACGTTTTACTTGATCAGCCAAGACGTCAAGTAAGACTAACTAAACGCTCATGTGCACATTCTTATGTTTTTAAATTCCGTCTTTAGCTTAAAACGGCGAATGGAGCTTTACTTTTAAAGGTCATTTCATTATACCTGGTGAAATTAAAAACTGAAAATGGTCAAGAAGACTTAACTGAAGAGGAAAAGGTTTTCTCAAGTGAATTTGCTTCGAAGATTGTCGTAATTATTTGCGAATGGTAAGCACATTTATTTGTAGTAGTCGTCATTGATAATAGCAAAAATACAAAAACAAGAAATTACTATGAGAAGGAGAACCTCTCCCATGAGAGGCTAACTGTTTTGCTAAGATTTCTGGAATCGAGTAGAAGCTACAAAGATCTTGAATTTACAACTGTAATGTCGAAACGATATCTTAGCCGCCTTATACCGGAAAGTTGTCAAGCTATATACGAAATGTTGAAACTAGGAAATATACACAACCTTCAACTGCAGACGTATGCTTGTGCTGGAAGATGTGAAACGTGTAAGGGAGGCATTCAAGATGTACTTCAATAACCAAGGATCAGGATAGTGGCCGGACAACGCCATAACTCTTTGAGGAATATTGATAAAATAATTTTGATAATAATTATTTATCTGTTTTGTATTTAGCACTACTATTGTCTAGCTATTAAATAAAATCCTTTGTTTTTATATGCGTGTCTGTTAATCTGTGTCACCTGACAACTTACCTCAATTTCTGAAGCATCCTCTATGATGCTGATTGTTTCTCTCGGGATTTATTCGTAATCTTATATATATACAGTATATATAAATAGACGTGTTTTTTCCTATATTTCACTTTTCAGCCACCACTACCTAGCACAGATCACTGATGTTTGTGGGTGGAAGTAGCATGGAGTTTCCTGTCATGCACAACGTTGGCCGAATGCCGATAGCTATGGGGATGTGGGAGATATAATGATTAAAGTTGGTCAGTGCAGGG
This sequence comes from Vandiemenella viatica, assembly GCA_031002005.1. Classification (NCBI taxonomy): domain Eukaryota; kingdom Metazoa; phylum Arthropoda; class Insecta; order Orthoptera; family Morabidae; genus Vandiemenella; species Vandiemenella viatica. The sequence continues at coordinate 113,242,186 of JARYHS010013631.1, read as the reverse complement.
CGTTTTCATATTTCGACCAAAAATTCTTATCTCCGTATACTTCTCTTTCCAGCCACAACTACATAACATAGAGTTTTGGTGTTTGTGTCTGGTAGTAGAATCATCTTTCCTGTCGTGCAATATGGTTGTTAGATGTCGGTAGCTATGGGGATGTGGGAGATATGGTAAGTGGCCGACCAAGGATATTTTCGTATTTCGACTGTCTCCGCATATGTCACTTTTCTGCCACAACTACATAGCATTGAGCATTAGTGTTTGTGTTTGGTAGTAGAATCGTATCTCATGTAGTGCACTATGGTTGTTAGATGTCGGTAGCTATGAGGGTGTGGGAGATATGGGGGTTGAAAGTGATCGACCTGTGGCAATTTCATACTTCTGCCAAAGACAAAAGTGTCATGGTGTATCACTTTTCAGCGAAAACTATAGATCACAGATAACTGGCGTTTGTGTGTAGTAGTAGCACAGAGTCACCTTTCGATCACAACAGCGGCCGATTTCAGAAACTGTGGTAATGTGGTAGATATGGTGGTTGTAAGTGGCCGACCAAGGATATTTTCGTATTTCGACGAAAGATATGTGTCTCCGCAGATTTCACTTTTCTACCACGACTACATAGCATAGAGCATTGGTGTTTATGTGTGGTAGTAGAATCGTGTCTGTTGTCGTGCACTATGGTTGTTAGATGTCTGTAGCTATGGGGGTGTGGAAGATATGGGGGATGAAAATGGTCGACCTGCGGCAATTTCATATTTCTGCCAAAGACGCATGTGTCACGGTGTATCACTTTTAAGTGAAAACTATCAATCGCAGATCACTGGCGTTTGTGTGTGGTAGGAACACAGAGTTTCCCATCGATCACATCGTTGGCCGAAATTCGGTAACTGTGGGAGTGTGTGAGATATGGTGTTTGAAATTGGTCGATCATGAATATTTTCGTGTTTCATCCAAAGACTTGTGTGTATCCGTAAAGTTTACCTTGCTGCCGGAACTACATAGCGCAGAAGACTGGTACTTGTGTGTGGTAATAGTATCGAGTCTCCCATCGTGGACTAGGGTGGTTAGATGTCTGTAGCTGTCAATACGAATTCTTTACAATCACGAACGAAGTTGTGGGTATCAGCTAGTTCAAGAATAAAAGAGCGTCGAAATTCCACATAGAAGGTTTGTAAAAGTCATCGGCACCAACATTAGGACGTGCCGACTTAACTTTTTGCAATCCTTTATGAAGCATTGAACTAAAAGAATTGATTTTTTTATATATATATATCCGTTTCTTACGTCTACAAGATCCACTTCCTTACATTTATCAACAAAAGCATAATTTATGCTTGATTTTCTTGTCTCGGTCACTGTGTTTTTTTTTACTTAACTTTCAATATGCAAGGATAACTGGAATGAAACTCAATGAATTCCGTAAATAAATCATGTGACTATAGTCGTAAATTCTACAAATCCATCGCGTTAAAAGTTTGTGAAAAGAAAAACAATATAGTTATTTTCGTTCCGCACTAGCTGAGAGATGATTAAAGACTGAAGGGAAAAGGTCAGTCAAGGCGGAAAACAATGCTCCCGCCGATCCGTCTTCATTCAATTCAGGTAAAATGTCCGTTTTTTTATGTCCACACACAATGTTTTGTCTGATACGTTTTACTGATCAAGTAAAACGTCCTTCAAGACGTTACGTGTAGACCGGCCTTAACAAATCTGGTTTTAACTATGAAGGACCTACCCCTTCTCCAAATCTTGATTCACTATATACCTCTGCGAACCGTTAGCTAGTGTCTATAAGGTGCGTGTGTCAGAGAGAGAGAGAGAGAGAGAGAGAGAGAGAAACCCAACATGGTCAACGCAAATTGCGAACTTGCATATTGCGAACTTATGCAGCAACCTAATATTTGATACAAGACTTTCCAATGTTCTACCTGCATAGCAAACATTGTTGTGGGTGGCGAGGCGGCGGTCTTGTCCGTTGTCTACAACCGCTCACCTGCCAGCTGTAGGCAGGCCAACGGCTGTTGTGACCGGAACAGGTGTCGCTCAACGGACACAGCTGACCCATTTTGCGCAGTGTTCAACATACACCCAGCACAACAGTTTTGGAGAGTGTTTCTTTAGAATTTATTCGCAACACAGTGCATTTCGCTTCGAAATCGGTCAGTTTTATTATGTACGACATCTCGCTGTTATTTACCAGGTTTGATCAGCAAGTTGCAAAACTGATTTTATTGTGCGCTAACCGGCTGTTATGAAAGTGGGTGGATCATCCTGATTGACCTTGGTATGTTGGAACCAGTCACAGCTTTTTACCAGTCTGTATCAGTTGTTAGTTGAAAATATTTTTTTATGAAACTTGTCAGAATTCATTATGACTGAAACTACAGAACAAAGTTAATTTAAAACAGCCACCGAAACTTTAAGTTCGATAAAGTTTTCAAAAAATAATTGAAATAATGTTTAAATGCACTTAATTAGTATTACAAATCGTATACAAAATCAAACACACACAAAAATTATTTTTTTTCTGTAATTTCGAAAGAATTCTCACAACATATTCAACCGAATGACATAATGTTTTTTGACAATAAAATATATCTACTAAAAAAATCAAGTTTCTGATAATTGTTCCTTTTTCGTTTGTTGTGTATTTTTTGTTTGTTTGCCGAAATCACTAACTTTAGAACGATGGTTATAGTTTTCCTGTAATATTTAGGACCCTATGTATCACCTTAAATTGAGAAAGAATTTTCGGATCAGCAAAGTAGATGTTTTCTGGGCCCAAAAATTAAACAAATTGTAGAATACAAAAAGCCAAAACATTTTCAGAGTTTGAGGGTTATCTGATTTCATTTGGTTGATAGGCATGAAGATTACCTAACAGAAATTTCTTCCATCACTTGCTAAACCCCTTGTAATTATTTTATCCCTACGATTTTTCCAAATTTTTCGTAGCTGGATTCGAAAAATAGTTTCTATCTCATTTTCTTGTATTGGACCATCTCTAATACAATTTCAAAATTTTCATATATTTTTTAGGATCGGCGAAATACGCATGGACAAATTTGAGTTCTGCAACTCATATGTTCACGAGCTAGAGACCTGTGACGTATAGATAGAGAGCCGAGGAGCAACAATAGAGCTCTGTTTCTCTTCGGGTACGGAACGCCAAACACGAACTTATAGAATTCTTTACAAATAGGTCAGGGAAACTGGATATACTGTATGGATTCAAAAGAAGAATACTTTCGAAAAACTTGTGATTTGTGATTATGAAGTTAATTGAAATAAGGAAATATGGATACTTTTAATCACACTTCCTATACAGTATTCCATCTTACTGGATAACGCAACGAATTTTAGGCACTGAGATAAATTATGTTCAAGATAAGTGACGGTATAGACGAATTGCAGTTGCATGTAACTTTGTTTTCAATTACAGGATTTCTTTTTTACACTGTGACTAAGCGAAGGAAAACAAGAAGAGGTGTCAATTTAGGGTAATTTGCGCTTTGGCTTTAGGTTGGACAAAAGAAGTAACTGAAGACGTCAGCGAAGTGTATGTATGAAACTCGAGAGCCACTAATAAAACATGAGTCGGTGTACAAGGAGCAGTTACTGCGTTTATAAAAGCCGCTACAGTACTCATACTATGATGTCATAGTAATCATCTCTGAGAAATAATTTTGTACAGTCTCGACACTGACGCGAGACGCTACATTGGATAATCTGGAATGCTTTGTAAACAGTAATATTGCTGAAGGTATTATTTCAGTCTGTTTCTGAAATAATTTAGAACAAAAGCCGCTATGTTAACAAACAATTTTTTAAAATTTTTTTATGAATGATACGGATACAATAAATGTTATTTGCTGCTAGAGTTAAATATGCTAGGAAACCAGGAACAGCATACTGTAACGAGCCGCGCTGTCGCCACGTTACAAGGTGCATTTTTATTATATATGTAATAATATAAGAGTAATTTACATAAATCTTGGGCGACCACGTGAATAGATTTTTGTTGTAATTTTATAAAGTACGCAAGATTCCAAGTGAGGACTGTAATGAAATGGTGAACTTATACAGTGTATCGTAGCAAAGCGAATATTAAAGAGTTATTGAGCTATGTAGGCTAGAAGCTAATCTTGGTCTTTCCGAGCCATGGCGACAGGACGTCGCAGATTTGGGATTTGCCAGACCACACACACTGCTCCCTGGGGATGGGTCACTCACCGAGCGGGAAAAGCCTGCCGTCCGAAACCCGAATGTTCTCTCGCCCCGGCGAACTTAGCCGAATATGTCCGACCTCTGTTGGATTCTTTGGCCAAATCACATATCGAGGATATCACGTGACATTAGGTGCCGACCTGAAGGTCCAATCAAAATGAGCGTATAACTCAAAATCCTGGGAATTTTTGTTGTATGTGAGCTTCGAGACTACAAATGGGCGGAGCAAGAAGTTTCCTCGTGGACCGAAGAGCGAGGAGCTGAGATTCTACATTCTAACTTCGATCGCACCAGTCTGAGGTTGACTTGGAAAGTTGACTTCTTTCGCTAACCGCAGCTTGCCTTGCTGGAGCAAGGTTATCACCGCAACACAGCCGGTAATGCGATGATGCGCATTGCCAGACCAGAGATGCCTATAGCCGACTTGTGAGATAATCTCACATATCGTGGGTCCGCTACACTCATCACAGACATCAGACGCAGAACTACAATGGTAATTGATTACGACCAAGCCATGTGATTGTGCATTCCGTGAAACAGAACCCGTAAGCGACTTTGAGAGGATAGGTCCATGTTCTCACTTTGTAATTGTAAAAACCCCTGAGCTAGCGGCATAATTTGCCAGAACTAGTTATTTTCGAATGATATATTGTTCATTCTGGCGCCCATGATTTTCTTTTTAACTGTAAAGTCACAGTATTATGATGCCTTTGTCTGAGGTAGTCATAACTTGTATTTTTCATTGTTTCCAGTTGTCATTATTTCTTGCATTTTGATTCTGAGATATTTAAAAGTAAATATACAATTGTTTGCTTGCCCATGACGGCTAATTGTAACTCTGAGCGTTGCTTTTATGATTTTGCCAATTTGTGTTAATGTTAACGGTAAATTCGCTCAGACTTGTAATCGCCAGTGATAAGAAAATAAATGTCATATTGTGACAATTTTTCCTAAATTCCAACTAACGTCGAGATTCTTGCTAAATTAATAAATTTCCACTCCTTCATAAAAATTAAAATTAAAAATCCACAATTATTAATCATAAAGGTATGAAAGATAATTGTAATGTGGTTTGCCCACCAAGGCACCCACCACATAATGTCGCCCAACGCTGGTGCCAGATGAGACATTACTTCTTAATGTCTGCGAACTTGGTGGCACTAATTCAAATTAATACAATTTGGAGCCCAAATTCAGAAAGTTTCATGGAATGTTGCACATGGCTTTTGGCAGTTTTATCATTCTTGTAGTCAATAGATATTCATACAAGATTTTATTTTGATGTTTCACTTATATTTTAATGCATAAAGTTCATTTTGTTTCAATGCATAAAATTTATTTTGTTTCAACGCATTAAAAGGAAGTTCATTTGTGTATTTCAATTGAGATGCAATACACTTTGTATTGTAACAATTTTGTGATCATTTTTCAAATTTTAAATGAGTAACGTCAGTGTTGATTTCTTAATGCATGGTAGCTTGTAAGAAAATTAAAGACACGCATGTCTTGCCCATGTGTTTGAAAGTAAGTCTGCTTTCATGGTGTTGTGTTGCATGATTCATCGTTGCTTTTCTCTTGCTGTATTTTGGAGGGGTATATGTATTTGTGTATTGAAATTCGCGGTATTTTTGTTGCTAGTGAATTTAGATTTCGTCATTGCACAATTGCGGTGTAAATTCATTGTTTGTGTGTTCATATGAAGCTACGATCTCGTACGATAAAAGATTTCGATATGGAAGATCAGTCTGATAGGCAAAAATCTCCCGAAATCATGAACGAGGTTCAGTTAACAGAATGCGGAATATTGGCTGCTGGGGAGAGGAACGTAAGTTCTGAAGTTCCGACCCACTCATATAGTTCGCAGTCTACTTTGTCGCCACAGGAAGATATGGAAAATTTTCCGTTCCTGTCGGTGAGATGACGCAGAATACGCTCACACATTCAGAACAGACCCAACAGCAAATACTTAACATGTGGATGACTGCAATAGGGCAACAAGTTAATACTGCAATTAATTTACTAAAAGGAGGAAAATAAGAGATATTGGGATTCTGCTTAAGCAGATTTTTGATGAATGCTTTGACTCGCAAGTTGCGATATTAACAAACTTGGACGGGAAATTATCCACCTTCCGTTCGGAGGTCACAAAAACACACAGAGGTACCAACTGCTGCGATTACCGATGAAAGGATCGAAATTACACAAGTAGAGCCAACCCAAAACACAGACCAACAGCTGACTAAAAGACTTGACGTGACCGACCTGTCCATTGAACAGATTCGAAACGAGAACGGCCAGAACCTTGAGCAAATTTCGGAATTTGTTCACGAGGTCAAAGACCTTACTGAACAAAACATCCGAAAACTTGACTCGGAGGTGAATGCCGTGGCAAGCTCGGTTGAGCTCGTTAAGACGGCACAAACCGAGTTAAAATTGTCACTGGACGAATTTCTGGAAGCCGAACGTAGTAATTTTAGTCCTCCACAAAATCCTCCGAATGCGGTATTACAGACTGCGAGTGAGTCGGTTGTTAAAGTCACCACTCAACTCTTAGTCAGTGAAATTGTCAGTTTGTACGCAAAAATATCTGAAATCAAGAAACACAATTTCAGTTGTCTTGGATCCACAGTTAAGTGCAAACTGTCAGTAAAGCATAAGACATTTGTAGGGCAGGAGAGGAAAGATGTACAGTACATGTCGTTCTTGAAAGTCAGACAAGAGTCGGCAAGTTTTCCAATCCTCGGAGAAATGCGAAATCAGTCTCAGAATTCACAGCCTATCAACATCGCGTGGAGTTTTTCTGTCCGTAACTTTGTGTGGAACACTACGCAATTTGTTCATTCCTTGCGGTCAGAAAAGACGCAATTGTCAGCTGGACCAGTTAGTAAGTGCGGTCGGTCGGCGGACACTATACCTGTTCCAGGAATGTCATTAGCTGTCGGGCACAAACCGCCGGACGTCTGTGACCTTGTAAGCCCAAGCTTCTACGTCCTTCGAAATCCTGTTGAAAGAGGTAAAGACGAATATTCGCGACGCAGAATTATTTTCCAGAGGAAGATCCATGGACGTCTCAAATTCGTCTTGTAGGCATTGTTCAACAAGTTGTGTAGCATGCCAAATACGTTGACGAAAAGGCTGACTATGAATTGACCGATTTGAATCATAAAAAAAGGGGGAAATTAAATGTACAGTACACATTCTTTTAGGTTAGACGCCTTACCGAAATTAATGATGCTTGAAAAACGCCGATGCCAGTTCCGCTAGTCTAAACCGTCTGTTTTGCTGGAAAGATTAGATAAAACGTAAAATCAAACAAAATTCAAGTTGCACTTATAGTTAAAGCTACTTAGGATATTTCCATATTCGGAATTTTAATGCTTATTTCACTATTCCGAACTTTATATTTTGTCCACGTGAAATATTAATAGTCACTTTTGACTTTCACGCTGTTAAATGGACATGATTTGATAAAAATCCTGAAATATTAAATGTTTTCCTGAGCCAGATAAATTGATACGCACCCGCGGAAAATGAAGCGCCATTAGCAAACACAATTTCTTGTCTTCGCAATCACAATGAATCTGACAGCGATACAAATATTGTGATATGCTTTCTAAGATGTATTCTGTGACATAAACGAAAAGGGTTTCAACATTTTGTGATGCATGAGTTCGATGTAACGTTTTACCTTAGGTAGTTGCATTCTATCTTTTCTGAGCAGAAGTGTACAGCGAGCGTAATATCGCTTTGTCTGTGTTGATCGAAGATCGCAAGTTATCTCGTCAACGAACTTTACTTCTTTGTTTGTGTGTATCTGTAAAGGGTGGCTAACGTGCCATAGATAATGCCCTATAGAACACGAAACCTTGCCAGAAAGATTTGTTTAAATTGGGTTGGTCATCACAGAAATTAGGAATCTTAAGTTGGATTGCAGATATAAAGGAGAGTTTTCACAATACCTTGCTGTTATTTTGCTAACGATAGAGGGAGGTCGAAGAGCAAAAAGTTAAAGGCGACTGCGTTTGTAAAGGCTAAAGGGGAAAAACTTTATTTACGGGATATATTCAATAATTCAGCTAACTTTGCAAGTTAAGGTAATTATATTTGATGCTAACTTCAATTAAAAGGGAATTTTGTATATGATAATTGCACAGATGGTGAAGACGTGAACAATAAGATTATTAATTCATAAAATAACGCCAATACAACTGTATAATGTAGGTTTATTGCCGTACGCGTTTCGCCTCTCCTCGAGGCATCATCAGCGACGAATCTATTTTAACATTTACATTTTATTTACAAACTTATTTGACATAACACTAAATTGATATATTTTCTTATTATTTACACTTACTATTTACATTAGTGGATTTCAGGATAGTAACCACCCATCTTTGCTTTCTCTCCAAAGCATGTTTCCGTGACAGCCATTTGTCTTTGCTGTTCTGTACACGATATAAACATTGCGCTTCTACAATTCGCTTGTTTTTGGTGGCCATCTTATTTCTTACTGTCAAAGGCGGTGATGCGCTGACGGCGCCAGATTTGAAATTGCTTGGAAAATTTTATATCTAATTTTATGTAAGTGTGTGATTGTATGTATTTGTTAGGTTTATTTCTTTACTGTAGGGTTATTGTATGTTTACCAGTTTGAACAGTGTTTGGTTTGTTAAGTTAATGTGGTCATTCAGTACCTGTTTGTCATTTTTTATTGCCTTTTGTATGTGGTAGTTTTCTTGTAGAGTGAGGGTATTGTGTCTGTAATTGTTTATTGTGAGTATTTGCATGTCTTTGTTAATGTCTGTTGGTAGGTGATCGTTTTCTATTAGATGTTCGGCGAATGTGGAGTGGTTGCTGTATTTTAGTGCCCTCATGTGTTCTTTGTATCTGGTTTTAAACTGTCTTCTTGTCTGTCCTATGTATATTGCATCACAATTGTGACATGTCAGTTGGTATATGCCTGAGTTTTGATAGTTGTCTGTGTCTAAGTGGGTATTTAACTGTTTTTTAACTGTTTTTTTACTACACATTACAGGAAAACAGAAGTATAAAGAACACAACAGAACTCATCCAGAACATAAAAGACACACACATCCCACACACAGCTACATTAGTATCATTTGATATTGAAAGCATGTATAGTAATATCCCAATAAAAGAAACAATTGAATTAATTCAGTCAAATCTTAAAAAATACAAAGCATTACCCAACAGCCACATAGATGAAATCAAAAGCATACTTCAGTTACTAACTTCTCAAAATTATTTCACTTTCAACAACAAATACTACCTACAACATGAAGGTCTTCCTATGGGATCACCAATTTCAGGAACTTTGGCCAACATCTTCATAGACCATATAGAAAATGAGATATGGAAAAACCTGTTACCACAGAAAGGATACAATATTATCTATTGGTGGAGATTTGTTGATGATGTAATATGCCTCATCAATGAAACAGAAGACCGCATAACTGAACTGCACCAAGATATAAACAATATACACAAAAACATCACCTTCACAATAGAAAAGGAAAACCAAGAAAAACTGAATTTCTTAGATCTCACCATAACAAAAGATGCAAACACACACTCATTTCAGATATACAGGAAACCTACAGCAACAGATCAAATAATACACTCCACATCAAACCACCCACAAAACCACAAACAAGCTGCAATACGGTTCATGCTAAACAGATTAAACAGAACACCACTAACAAAGAAAAACTACCAAACAGAACTAAACACAATAAAGGAAATAGCAACAAAAAATGGATATAAATCACAGACAGTAGACACAATAAACAGAAAAATCACAAACAAAATGGGGAAAGAACGGAAAATAACTAACACAACCAAACTTCAGCCACCCAGTACCCAACAGACAAGGACACCCACAATACAGACAATGCAAAACAACTCACAAACCACAATAAACACTGAAAATAAAAGTAAATGGTATTCAATGACATATTCAAACAAATACACCCACAGAATCACAAACATTTTTAAAAAACAAGGCATAAACATTGCTCTACGAACAGACAACTCGATTCAAAAACAGTTAAATACCCACTTAGACACAGACAACTATCAAAACTCAGGCATATACCAACTGACATGTCACAATTGTGATGCAATATACATAGGACAGACAAGAAGACAGTTTAAAACCAGATACAAAGAACACATGAGGGCACTAAAATACAGCAACCACTCCACATTCGCCGAACATCTAATAGAAAACGATCACCTACCAACAGACATTAACAAAGACATGCAAATACTCACAATAAACAATTACAGACACAATACCCTCACTCTACAAGAAAACTACCACATACAAAAGGCAATAAAAAATGACAAACAGGTACTGAATGACCACATTAACTTAACAAACCAAACACTGTTCAAACTGGTAAACATACAATAACCCTACAGTAAAGAAATAAACCTAACAAATACATACAATCACACACTTACATAAAATTAGATATAAAATTTTCCAAGCAATTTCAAATCTGGCGCCGTCAGCGCATCACCGCCTTTGACAGTAAGAAAATAAGATGGCCACCAAAAACAAGCGAATTGTAGAAGCGCAATGTTTATATCGTGTACAGAACAGCAAAGACAAATGGCTGTCACGGAAACATGCTTTGGAGAGAAAGCAAAGATGGGTGGTTACTATCCTGAAATCCACTAATGTAAATAGTAAGTGTAAATAATAAGAAAACATATCAATTTAGTGTTATGTCAAATAAGTTTGTAAATAAAATGTAAATGTTAAAATAGATTCGTCGCTGATGATGCCTCGAGGAGAGGCGAAACGCGTACGGCAATAAACCTACATTATACAGTTGTATTGGCGTTATTTTATGAATTAATTTACTCAGCAACTGCGGAAAAATGGCCTTCAACAACATTGCATTCAATAAGATTATTGGTGATTTCGAAGTTTTTCATGCTATATCATTTCATACTAAGTAACGGTATCGAGGGAGCTGGGGACAGTTACCCTCGAACAGCTGAGCTCATTAGTGCAGGTAAGCAGTGGCTCAACCGGCAGTTTCCGAGAATTAGCAGGTAGCGAATACCCCAGGATGAATGAGAAGGGAAACAAGTCGTTCCACGCCTCGTTCTAGCGGTATTTCGCGTACCCTTACTGTAAATTGTATAGTATTCCGTAAATTAGATTAAAACTATTGTTGGACAGTATACATTTAGCTCAGAATTGTGTGTGCTCACCGAAAATAATTGCAATGTTTATATTTTTGCTTTATATAGATTTGTAGTGTTCTGCTAGTGTGAAATCTCAAAATTGCTTTGTATTGGCAAAAGGAACACCTGAGATCGGACCTTTCTATGCACAAAGCTTATAACCTTTTTCATACAAGCTTAAGAAGCATAAGTGTATAAAAGGAAAATATTCGCTAACTGGGATGGATTTTCGGCTTAAAACGTGGAGTAAACGATATGTTAAAACGGTTATAATAACTCCTAAATAAAGAGAAATATTATATTCTTTGAATGTCAAGATAATCTCGAGTCATCAATAGACCCGTTGTGAAGGAATCGTAATGTTACTGAGGAATGATAGTTACGCTATTCATTATCCTTTCATTTATGTGCGGAGTGGTTATGTGCAGGGTTCGCTTGTATGCAAAGATGCTACAACGACTTTGGTTGACGATGAAAGTTCACGTCAAACCGCATAATGTGTATAATGTCTCATATGGGAATGGTAAATTTTATAGAAATTCCATTACATATACCCATGAGCAAATACAGGTACCTTTCGCCATAAAATTCGCAATCACTTCACAGACGGTATGTTAAAAGTTAGAGATGTCGACACATGAGAGACTAATTAGGAGACCACCTAACATTCAACCAATAAGGTTCATAATTTACATAACACACGAAAACATGTACTTACATCGTTCATTCCACACCACGTTGAATTATAAGTAAATGCCACGTCATTCAAATCTAGGATTACAGTTAGTGATATTTGACCATGAACACGGGCACATCTTCTCTGAAATGCGTATTAAATTAACCGTCGGTCATGACGAAAATCACGTCACCGAATCCGACTAAACTATTCCGTTGTTTTGAGATTAAAACCGCGCAATGTAATGAGATATTTTACGCTCACCTCTAGCATCTTTATGGATGTTTGTTGAAGCCAGAATTATTTTTATGCACATGAGTAAAACATCACGCTAAATTGTAAATACAATGTATAGTTCAACCACTTTCTGCATAAGTGTTCTGACAATGTTTTGTTTTATTAATGTGTTTCATTTTAGTGATTTAATGATAAGATTTGATACAAGATATTTTCAAGATTATTATTATTTAAACATGTATGTAAATAATTTCTTTTCATGTATATTTTAGTATTGTTTAATATAACTTTATATTTGGGAAGGCTACCTGAATTCACGTGCTTCTGTTTGTAAAGAATTGTAAGACGGCCAAAAGGACATATGATCCCGTTATATATTCACCTTACAAGGCAGGAATACCGATGGTTATTGGAATCACATTTAAAATTAATGTAATTATAAAAATGCTTAAGTTTTTGTTGAGTCACAATGGAGATAGAATTAGGTAGTTAAAAATAAAATTATTGTACCATAATTTCATTTTTCACCAACGGCCGGCCATATTGTAACGAGCCGCGCTGTCGCCACGTTACAAGGTGCATTTTTATTATATATGTAATAATATAAGAGTAATTTACATAAATCTTGGGCGACCACGTGAATAGATTTTTGTGGTAATTTTATAAAGTACGCAAGATTCCAAGTGAGGACTGTAATGAAATGGTGAACTTATACAGTGTATCGTAGCAAAGCGAATATTAAAGAGTTATTGAGCTATGTAGGCTAGAAGCTAATCTTGGTCTTTCCGAGCCATGGCGACAGGACGTCGCAGATTTGGGATTTGCCAGACCACACACACTGCTCCCTGGGGATGGGTCACTCACCGAGCGGGAAAAGCCTGCCGTCCGAAACCCGAATGTTCTCTCGCCCCGGCGAACTTAGCCGAATATGTCCGACCTCTGTTGGATTCTTTGGCCAAATCACATATCGAGGATATCACGTGACATTAGGTGCCGACCTGAAGGTCCAATCAAAATGAGCGTATAACTCAAAATCCTGGGAATTTTTGTTGTATGTGAGCTTCGAGACTACAAATGGGCGGAGCAAGAAGTTTCCTGGTGGACCGAAGAGCGAGGAGCTGAGATTCTACATTCTAACTTCGATCGCACCAGTCTGAGGTTGACTTGGAAAGTTGACTTCTTTCGCTAACCGCAGCTTGCCTTGCTGGAGCAAGGTTATCACCGCAACACAGCCGGTAATGCGATGATGCGCATTGCCAGACCAGAGATGCCTATAGCCGACTTGTGAGATAATCTCACATATCGTGGGTCCGCTACACTCATCACAGACATCAGACGCAGAACTACAATGGTAATTGATTACGACCAAGCCATGTGATTGTGCATTCCGTGAAACAGAACCCGTAAGCGACTTTGAGAGGATAGATCCATGTTCTCACTTTGTAATTGTAAAAACCCCTGAGCTAGCGGCATAATTTGCCAGAACTAGTTATTTTCGAATGATATATTGTTCATTCTGGCGCCCATGATTTTCTTTTTAACTGTAAAGTCACAGTATTATGATGCCTTTGTCTGAGGTAGTCATAACTTGTATTTTTCATTGTTTCCAGTTGTCATTATTTCTTGCATTTTGATTCTGAGATATTTAAAAGTAAATATACAATTGTTTGCTTGCCCATGACGGCTAATTGTAACTCTGAGCGTTGCTTTTATGATTTTGCCAATTTGTGTTAATGTTAACGGTAAATTCGCTCAGACTTGTAATCGCCAGTGATAAGAAAATAAATGTCATATTGTGACAATTTTCCTAAATTCCAACCAACGTCGAGATTCTTGCAAAATTTCCAATCCTTCGTAAAAATTAAAATTAAAAATCCACAGTTATTAATCATAAAGGTATGAAAGATAATTGTAATGTGGTTTGCCCACCAAGGCACCCACCACAATACTTATTGCAGATTAATTTATGTTCCCCGCACCTGATGATTGTATAGGAGAAACAACATTTTCTGTCTCTTTTCTCGACTGATTTGTTACACTTCCTCGAGATGCACTTTACGTATCTAGTGAAGTGGTTTCACATTGCTTTCTGCTTCCTCCTGAATTTTGGTGTTGTTTTTTTATCTGTATTAGTATTACTGCAAAGCCTAAGGACAAAATGGTCTCCTGAAACCTATCAGCTCCATTACACTCTTTTCAAGATGCCATTCGCTACCACTAACAGACTTCTTACACTGTCGCTCGATCCTTCTCCAGATACACATCGTGATGAAGTTATTGATATGTCGATGGAAGACGCCTAAAACGTTTACTTTCCAAGCCTTGCACTTTCAGCATTGTGGTAGTTCCTCGTCACAGCTTTTGTGGTCAACGCTCTGGCCTCGCATTCGGGAGGACAGCGGTTCGAATTCCCGTCCTGGCATCCGGATTTGGGTTTTCCATGGTTTCCTCGAATCATCCAGGCGAATGCGGGGATGCTTCCTTCAAAAGGCGATGGCCGAATTCCTTCCCATTCCTTGTCCCCATTCCCATCCCGCCTCTAATGACCTTGATATCGACGAGGCGTAAAGCCATCGTCACAGCTTATTATTCGTCCCCTGCAGTGATATCGAAATATTAATTCCAATTGTGAGAGTATTTTGAGGACGCAACATTGTTTTGTTACACAGAATAAATTTAATTCCATCAGTGTATAACCATGTAGCTGGATACGAGATTGGAACCTATGTTATTATTTGTTCAATTTTTCGTTTAAAAATATCGCGGAAGTATTAATCTTGTTTTCAGAATTACCTACCCAAGTGACACACCCCATTGTTTCGACGTGAAAAGAATGCAAACCTGAGAATGTCATGAGTGTTTATTCGTGTGCAACGGGCTTAGTGTGTTGTCTATGTACTGGACCATTACTCATAGAATAACAGTGTATCCTATGTCGTGATTTATCTGCAACGTTATTCGTAAATGTATACACACTGTCGATTGTGAGTTTTTACGGCACAATATCTAATCACTGATAAAACTTTATCTATCTACTGACGCACGGCTCACACTTTTCCTTTGCCTCCACTTTCACAGAGGTTAACTGCCTTCCATTGAGATCTGATTGAGGATGGATTGATTCGAGATTCACGCTACGAAGGTCGGCTCTGCCATGCTTGTCTCCATCCTGTCAACATTTTGAGTGGAACAGTGATTGTGATAGGTATGGCGCGGTAAACTGATCACCGTTATCCTCGCTTTGACAAGTCCATTGTAAACTGTTGATCTAATTTGCGTGATTAATCTGCTGCTCTAATTTCCCAATGCCAGCTTTAGGATTCTATACAAATCTGTGATTAATGCGTGTTTTGGATTTTTTTTTTTTTTTTTTTTTTTTTTTTTTTTTTTTTTTTTTTTTTTTTTTTTTTTTTTTTTTTTCCCACTTACCATCTCTCACTCGCAAGCCGTCAGCTTAGTAATTTTCAATAATTATTTTAGTCGTTGAAACATACCCTCGAATTAAGCGGGTCATCAAAGAAAATACACAGTTCTAATCAGACACGTTCTTATCTCTTTCAATCACGTCCTTACACGTTTGCTTCTCCCTTAATTCGGTAAGTTGTTATAGCTTGCGTTTACTAAACATATCAACTAACGCCACATAAAATTTGCCTCGCTCGCCCTGCGAGCGACCTTCACCGCGTGAATCTACTGCCCAACTGTGTCGGACCAGATACTATTCAATCATTCTTAAAGACTAAACTAAAGCTATCCCGATCACTACAACACACTACTATCTGTGGATAGTCTCGATATATATTCGATTACATACATTTATACAATCATTCAGAGTCTTTATAATTAATGAACAATTAAAACAACATTAATAACATAGTCATAAGGTTATAGTACTCGCTGAATGTATACCTGGCATATGTTTTAGTTAAAATGAAATATTAGAAACATAAACTCCCTGAATTTCCTAAGTTACTACACAGTATGTCGTGAGTAACTGAACTTCGGAGAAGCTATTCGTCACGTGTTCAATAAACATTTGAGTTCACGGGAATCTGAATAACTAACAAAACGAATTCGTTTGTTCACGAGTGAACAGCAAAGTTATTGAAATGGTTGATAATCTGAAGTATTTTGGCGTTACAGTATAAACAGTATGGGACCTGCACATAACATCGGTCGTAGGTAAAGCAAATTGTATATTGCGATTCATACTTAGTATTTTGAAGAATTGTAACTCTCATAAAGAGGAGATTGCGTACAAAACACTAGTGCGTCCACATCTGGATTACTGTTGTGTGGTTTGGGATCCGTAATGCAAGAGATAGAAAATGTACAGAGAAGGCCGCTTGATTCTTGACTGCTTGCCACAATCCTAACGAAAACTTCATGGTTGGGCTTGGATTGAATTGTCTGGCAGGCAGACGACAGAGGTTTCGTTTCAATTAATTGACTAATAAGCGAATATCTTCTTTCATTTAACAGTGCTATGTAATGCTTCGTCCACCAAGCTGTTTGGGTCGCAATGACACGAGAGATAAGATTAGCGGAATTAGGTGCTGTACTGCGCTTATATGTATTCTTTCTTCCCTCGTGCTATCCGGGAGCGGAGTGCTCAGAGTAACGATTAACTGTATAGTAAAGCCATCCACAATTTTGTGAATTGCAGAGTATGGTGTGCTATATGCAAGATATTTCAGATGAAATGGACAAGGGAGGCCAAATTGATAGTGTAGCACTAGATCTTTCAAAGGTGTTTGACAGAGTGATCCATAAAATGGTAGTAAATAAATTAAAAACTATTGGAGTGGATGAAAAAATGATTTCCTGTGTACAAGAATTTTTAAAAGGTAGAAAACAGAAAGTTAGATTGGTAAATGCGGTATCAAAAGAAGTGGAAGTAAAAATGGGAGTGCCGCAAAGTAGCGTATAGGGACCATTGCTATTCATTATTCTAATGAACAATTGTGTTGATTGTTAACTACCTGAAATTAGATTGTTTGCAGATGACATAATTCTGCTTATAATAAACCATCAATCTTTATTGTTAACCATAAAAATTGTCAAGGATCAAAACGGTAGAGGACTGTAAAACAGTTGCAGGGTGATCTGGACAGGATATCTAGTTGGGATGGTAAACATGGATGAAGATATAAACGCAAAGAACAGTCATCTTAAATAAAAACAAAAGATTGATTATGATTATGAGGTGGGAAAAGAATTGCTTGCTGAATACTTGAAATGTAAATATCTTGGCATTACATTTGATAACAAGCTTAACTGGGCAGGACACATTGGACAGGTGGTAGCAAAAGGTTTCAAAATTCTGCCCTTGTTGGAGAGAGTGATGTGGGGATGTACGAGAAAAGTAAAGGAATTGGGTTACAAAACTTTGGTCAGACCATTGCTCGAATATGGTAGTGTAGTATGGGACCCACATTTTGAGTATCAAATACAGGAGCTGGAGAGGGTGCAAAAAAGGGCTGCTGAATTTGTTTCTGGAAATTATCGCAGAATGCAATGAGTAACAGATATGGTAAAAGGGCTGGAATGTTATTCATTGCAAGGCAGGAGGATGGTGAAGAGGGTCATGGGAGTGTACAAGGCGTATAGTGGTGACGTGGCATGGAAAGATACTGGTGTAGGTATGAAAAGTTGTGAATGGAAGAGAAAAGATGACCAAAAACACAAGCTGGCACTGGATTTCAGGCACAAGGATGTGGGAAGATTCTCAATTTTTTAAGTATTGGTGCCTGGGATTGGAATAAGTTACCAAGGGAAGTGATAAATATTTTGCTAAAAACGATAAAAGAATTTACAGTTAAAATTTGTAGAGGGCAAAGGTAGGTGGGTGCAGGAAAAGGGGAAGATGGGTGTTAGAAAAATTGCCACCGGAACGTGTGCTCCATTTCAATTCAATTAAATTAAAAATTAGATGTAGAATCTAGAGATATATATGGAAACCGAACAGTGGCTTATACACAGACGGAAAAAAAAATCCCAACACCAAGAAAAAATTATTGTAGAGTAATGAAATTTGGACAATGCATTTGTCAAGTTAACATGTTTAATTGATTAAATTTTCAAGATCACAGGTTAATTTAAGCTCAAGAAAATGCATTTCAAATGTGAAATACTGTTAAATTAATAGCCGGTGTAACCTCCAGAATTTTGAATGCAAGCCTGCAAACGTGAATGCATTGTGTCATACAGGTTTCGAATGTCACTTTGTGGTATGGAGTTCCATGCTTGTTGTACTTGTGCTGTCAATACTGGGACGGTCAGTGCTGGCTGTGGATGATGCTGGAGTTGTCGTCCAATGATATCCCATACGTGTTCAATTGGAGACAGATCTGGTGATCTCGCAGGCCAAGGTAACATGTCGACACTCTGTAGAGCACGTTGCGAGACAACAGCGGTATGAGGGCGAGCGTTATCCTGTTGAAAAACTCCCCCTTGAATGCTGTTCATGAATGGCAGCACTACAGGTTGAATTACCAGACTGACGTACAAATTTGCAGTCAGTGTGTTTGGTATAACCACAAGAGTGCTCCTGCTGTCATAGGAAACTGCTCCCCAGACCATGACTCCAGGTGTAGGTCCAGTGTGTCTAGGCCGCAGACAGTTTGGTTGCAGGCGTTCCCCTGGCCTCCTTCTGACCAACACTCGGCCATCACTGGCACCAAGGCAGAACCTGCTTTCATCAGAAAACACAACAGATCTCCACTCCGTCCTCCAATGAGCTCTGGCTTGACACCACTGGAGTCGCAAACGGCGATGGCTTGTAGTCAGTGGAATGCACGCTACAGGGCTGGAGTCATGGTCTGGGGAGCAATTTCCTATGACAGCAGGAGCACTCTTGTGGTTATACCAAACACACTGACTGCAAATTTGTACGTCAGTCTGGTAATTCAACCTGTAGTGCTGCCATTCATGAACAGCATTCAAGGGGGAGTTTTTTCAACAGGATAACGCTCGCCCTCATACCGCTGTTGTCTCGCAACGTGCTCTACAGAGTGTCGACATGTTACCTTGGCCTGCGAGATCACCAGATCTGTCTCCAATTGAACACGTATGGGATATCATTGGACGACAACTCCAGCATCATCCACAGCCAGCACTGACCGTCCCAGTATTGACAGCACAAGTACAACAAGCATGGAACTCCATACCACAAAGTGACATTCGAAACCTGTATGACACAATGCATTCACGTTTGCAGGCTTGCATTCAAAATTCTGGAGGTTACACCGGCTATTAATTTAACAGTATTTCACATTTGAAATGCATTTTCTTGAGCTTAAATTAACCTGTGATCTTGAAAATTTAATCAATTAAACATGTTAACTTGACAAATGCATTGTCCAAATTTCATTACTCTACAATAATTTTTTCTTGGTGTTGGGATTTTTTTTTCCGTCTGTGTATGACAATGGCGAAGCTTTAGATTGACTTAGTTTACAAAGTTTTCCCCTGTTTTTTTTTCTGAAATGATGCTGTATTGCTAGTGATATATTTACTTCCTAACCATCAAAATTTATGGTTAATTTCATTGCAATGCTGAAACGGCGAAGAGAGAGTACTAAACGAAGATTATACATAATTAGAGGCGGGAAAGTACTGGGGAAGGAATTCGGCTATGGCCTTTTGATGGGACCCTACCAGGCATTCTGAAAACCATGAAAAGCCTGAATCTGAATGTCTGGATGAGACTCAAACCCGAGTCATCCCGAATACCAGAGCCTTACCGCTCACCCACCACTCTTGGTAAGATAATACTTTCATTCAGTTCTTCAAATGCTGCGGGTCTTTCTATGGCGGTGCATATATATAACATATAAACTCAGTTTGGATGTTTGTTTCGCACATAAAACCGCACCATTCCTGGGATTTCGACCTATTTATGTACCTGGTGGGTAACATTGCCGAATTAAGTTCCTTCAAATATCTATAGTGCGGGTTACCTGTGATGGAATTACTGGAAGTATCCGTAGAGAGATTAGGCACCACGAGCAAGACTGGAAGGAAAGGTATACATAAGCCGCGTTTTAAAGACCTACGAGATATTTTTTAGTATTGCACTATGACGGTACTCCGCTTTCAGCTTTCACTGCACCTGCCTGGCGTCCCGTCTTCACCCTCGCTCTTCACCGCACTGCATGTCCCTGCCTACTGCTATATTAAATACATCACTTGGCGTGCAATAAGCTGCCTGTGAAACCAACATCCCCGGGGTAAAACGTGGAGGCGCAAAATGAGCTGAATTCCGGAGGCGGAGCCGTGGGTAACCGATAGCAGGAAAATATTACTGCATGGCCTGAATAAAGTGGTCGCAAACATTTCTATCTTCTTCGCTTCAACACAACATTCTTAATTCTAGTGTATACGAGACGAATGTTAACCGCGCTGCAAATCAGACGCGTTTCAGATCTTAACAGTGCATCTTAAGTGAGGACAAATTTATTCTATGTCACACGTTGTTACCTTAAGGCAACATAAGGACGACTGGAGCGTTTTGGTAGCTCAGTGTTTAAGACGCTTGCTTTAAAAAAAAAAAAAAGTTTTGATCACAGTGGAGTGCTGAATTTTTAAGATTTTTGTCTGATGATATGAGCTCCACCAGGAAGTTCCGTGGTTTGGAATCCACGTTAATCTGTAGGTCCCTGAGCCTTCAGTGGCTTGGTATAACCTCCTTCGGAAGAATCCAATCAATCTTCGGGTTGAAGTCAAAGTTGTTTTTTGTTTTTATTTTTTTGTTCCTTTTTTTTCTTAAAAAGACTGATCTCAGTTGGTATCACCGCTGTCAGGCAACAACATGCGCTCCTAGACAGGACTTCCTGTGTTCTAATTGATCTTTGGAATTATCCTTTGACTTTTGAACATCTCTTCATGTACGAAATGTTTTAATATTTGATTTGGTCCCTTAAATGGCAAATCTAGGAACAGGGAAATGCAAAAACGCAGATTAGCCAATAAACAGGAGTCAATAATCATCTGTAACAGATTCTTTTGACAGCTTTGTTTAGAACTTTGCTTTGTATTCCGAAGTATATGGAGTTTTCTTGTGTTTCAAGATAATACAGTGATATTCCGTCTTGTGCCTACAGTATTGCGTTTCCAGTGCTTGTTCTGTCCATGTTTCTTGTTATGCGACAATAGCCATCCTGCTTGTTGCCGGGAGATTCGGATGGAAAGTGACAAGAGTATCTTCCGGGTATGGGATTCGGAAATAGACGAGTAGAATGGACACGTTTTTTCTGTAGCAGTTTTTGTTCCCTTGCTGCCAAATTAGCATCGCTTTATGGGTTCATTAATTTTTATTGAATTTTTGCTGTATGTTTATTAGGTGACTAGGGAACCTAAAACTGGTACATAACGAAGGTTCCTTTCTACTGACTCGGGTTAGATCTTTGATCGGGGCAGCCAGATTATGGTTTACCATGCTTTCCCGAAATCACAATAGGTGAATTCCTGCATTCCTTGTCTAAATGCCTTCCCGTTCTTGTCCCAAACCTCTCTAGACTCTGGCAATATCGATGTCGACGAGTCTTAAATCTCTAGCAAAAAGAAGGAATATTTTCGATTTACCTCTGCGGAAGCTGGACATTCTTTTAACCTGGAATTCTGATCGCGGAGTGTAAACAGCGTACTGCATATGCAGAAGTGAAGTTTATTAAGAACAATAAAAAATCGTTTTCACAGGGATTCTAAACCGGGACATTTTGAAGGTTCCGAATATTGGACATCTACTTCTACCGTGAAATTCACAAATATTGTTTGTGGCAGAGGATGATTTGCACCAAAACTAATTTTTACTCTATGAACTCTAATCTCGAACAGCACAAGAGAGAAAAAATAATACATGAAAGCATCAGAACGGAATCTCTAATCTTATCTTCTGTCATATCGCCCTAACTAGGCTGTTGGACAAAGTATTACATCGCACTCGTAAATGAAAGAAAATATTAGCGTACTTGCTGATAAATACAAACGAAACGTAAGTCGTCTGTATGCCAGAAAAACCCTGTCCAATCTCTGTATCAATTTAGTGACGCTTTCAAAAGGACTGTAACAAGCATTCACGAATCGAGCGCCTCTTCTCTGTACTTTCTCTATTTTTTTCAATGAATCCCTTGTAATACGTATCCTAAACTCCAGAACAGAAATCCAAATGTGGACCCTCGAGAGTTGAAATACACAAACAGAACACGGATTATTTTTTGCTGTCATTAGTCTCTCGACTGCTTTGATGTAATCCTCCATCCCTTCCTATAATATGCTAACCTTTTCATTTCAACATACCCCTTGCATCTTTCGGCCTCAATTATCTGCTTCATATGTTCTAATCTCTGTCTTCCATTACAGTTCTTCCCTTCGACTGTTGCTTCCACTAACAAATTAACTATCCTTTTCTCTCTGTTATACTCTTCCAAAAACTTCTTTCCTCACCAATCATTTTCCTAAACGTTGGCCTCAATTATCTGCTTCATATGTTCTAATCTCTGTCTTCCTCTACAGTTCTTCCCTTCGACTGTTCGCTCCAATAACAAATTAACCATCCTTTTCTCTCTGTTATACTCGTCCAAAAACTTCTTTCCTCACCAATCATTACCAAAACGTTCATTTCATACTTTATCTGTCCACTTAATTTTCAGCATCTTTCTGTAGTACCACATTTCAAATGCTTCAATTTTCCTTTTTTTCTGGCATCCCTACCATAAAGTGCTGTTCCCCACACAGAGTTATAGGTGGTTCGAATCCCCGTCCGGCAATCCAGATTTGGGTTTTCTATGGTTTCTCCAAATCACTCCAGGTGAATGCCGGGATTCTTCCTTCAAAAGGCCATGTCAGAATTCCTTCCAGTTATTTGTCCCCAGTCCCATCCCGCCTCTAATGACCTCGACGTCGATGAGGCGTAAAGTCACAAGTAAAAAAAAAAAAAAAAAAAAAAAAAAACGAGCTATAAAAAGTTGTTTCTGAAAATTTGAAACTAAAAGATTTCTCTTTTTCATGAAGGCTCACTTTGAAAGTGTTATTCTGCTTTTAACATCATTCCTACTTCGGCCATCAGTTACAATACGGATATAAACAGTGAAAAAGATAGAACTTACCACTGGGCAGAATGACTGAAATATTGTGATAAAAGTGAACTGTATTCCTGATGGCCTTTTCGAGATTATTGGTGAATCAGTGGGTACAGTATTATTAAAGATAAGCAGCTGATTGCGGTTTGATTAGGTCGACTTGTTTGCTAGGTGTTGCAGCTACCAGGAGTGAGCCGGTGTTCCGCGAGTTTGCTGGGCCCGTTACAGCCCAAGGCCGGAGTCGCTCGACCTTGCCGGTGCCATGGCCGCCTCCAACACCACCTGTTACTGCCTCCAGCCTCACTGTAAACACACCACTTGTCGTCCATATCTGCCACTCACATCAAAATAAAAACACTTTGAGTACATCACGACAAAGAAAATGTGCGTGGTACTGTAATAACGAACATTGCTCTTCAGTTTGACCAATTGGCGCCATCAGCCTTTCGATTTTCTCCGTAGAAGAGTAAGTATTGCTATTGTAAAAGGAGTATTTTGATGAGTTGCGAAAAAAAATAACGAGATGCAACATACATTTTTAATGTTATTAATTTCCCGCTTTGAAGATACTTATAACTGCTTTGCTGTTGTTGTACGTGAAGGTTCTGCAGGTGTAGGAGTATGGTCAGAAAAGTCCCCGGCCAAAGACGGAGGTGCTATCAGATGTAATGATTCTTTTTGATCATGTATATGAATCTTTAACCAATGTTTTTTGTATATATGTATTTCATCCATTTTTTAATAAATGATAAACTGTGAAGCTTCCAAACTTAGCTTATTCTAAAATTCAAATAACTCCTCAAGATAATTAACATAAAAATCATAATTAAAATTAAAATAAACCATTTCTCCTCCAAGCTAAAGATATTTTTTAAATTATTAATTCACGTTAAAATATTAACACTTTAAGTATATTATTATTTGTGGTAATGACACCTAAATTAAGATTCTCATAAAAAGCATACGTTTATTTGTTGGTATGAATAATCATTTTGAAATTTTCCTCAAATTTCATACTGAGCACGCTATGGCCTCGTATTCGATAGGACACAGGTTCGAATCTCGACCCGGCTATCCAGATTTCGGTTTTCTATGGTTTCCCAAAATCACTCGAGGCGGATGCCGGGTGGTTCCTTCAAAAGGCAGTGGCCTAATTTCTACCAGTTCGTTACCGAAAGTCCTTTCCCGCCTCTAGTAACCTCGACGTCAACGAGGCGTAAAGACATACGAAAAAAAATTTCAATAGTTAGTATTTTGTCAATACTTTTGCCATTATTCTCAGAAGAGAATTGTTCGTATGGGTATCAAGTACCAGACTTTTATTTTAATAACACTCTCTGATAAGGAAGGATTTCCTTGTGGAGAACTTTCCCTGTCTGACTGCACTGTGTGACGTTGCGTTAGGACATAAATGTCCCTGGGTGGTGAGCAACAGTGTAAGGAGGGGTGCTGGAAATGCGTGGCTCGCCCATCGCGTGCCATGGAGCCCTCAAGAGCGCGTGCTATGCCTATCGATCCCTCTTCGACAGTCGTCCAAGGCAGACCACACTGCCCACTGGAACGCTCTGGAAGGCTGCGGCCAACCAGAACGAGACACTCCACGAAAATTCTTCATTTTCATCACATCTTTCAGCTACAACATTCAATGTATATAATGCGTCGTTTACGTTTAATAACATCCCGCTTCTTGATGGACGCCACTAAAGCACGGATGGGAAAGAAACAGTAATCTTGGAGGTAGTGTTCCACAACTCTTAATCACCAGCTTGTGTACCGAAGATCTTGTTTACACCCCTTGTGCGTGGAGTTTCAGCTTAGAATACTGTTAATGGTGATTCATTACACCATTTAACTTTTTTTATCCTCATACAAAAGATATTACATACCAGTTTCTCACATTGGGGCCTACTCAACAACATTTTAAGTCTGTTGTTGGGATAACATATAATGTAAATTATTGCAATTTTTTCGCTAGATAAAGTTAACACAGCAGTTAAGCAACCTTTGTTCATTCATGTCTGAGTCTTCATTATAAAGAAACGTGTACGCTTCTGAATGAGGTGTTTCTTTTTTTAAAAAAAAAAAAAACAAATTTTGTTTACTCTTGTAAAGGTCATACATCACGTTAACTTGAAAGTGTATTTGGAAATTTATTTTGTGTATTAATTACAATTAATATCGATAATAAAAGAACAGTTTTGGAGCATCCTTGACAGCAAGGAATAAAGCAGGCCATAGGATACTCAAAGACTATGCAACAGAAGAGACGAACAAGAGAGAGCGAGATGTAATTGAAGCAGCATGAACTGAGCTACAGAAGATGTTATAAAGTTAGACTTTGAGATGATAGAAAGACGAATTGTAAAACATTGTTACGGTTGCGACCAGGAAGGGAGATACATAAAAGTTGAAGGCAGAATAGTGTTTGTGAAGCTGCAGATAAATGTGTATTCAAGTGAAACTTTAAATGATTAATGTTGGTAAAAAAGTTTATAAAACTCTTACGTAGACGAGAAAATGAAAGGTGTAATATAATTTTACCTTTCACGTAAGAGTAAGTACTTAATATGCGTCGTCTAAACCATAACAGAAGGTGAAAAATGTAGGGAGACGAGGGATGGTTGGCCCAGGTTTTATTTGTTACAGTTGATTCTGTGAATACTGTCCCAATTTTGAATGTATCACTGTAAACTGCGTCTATTATGTTACATTTTTTTATTTTTTTTACAATCAGAATATTAAATTGTATGACTGCAGGAGATCGCCAAACAGTGCAAGTCGCGGTTGGCCATCCAACCCCATATGCGGGGTTGGTTTACCCGCAGAATGGGGTTAGCAGGCTTATTCTTACTCAAACGTTTAAAAAAAAAAAAAAGAGAGAGAGAGAGAGAGAGAGATGAGAGAGACAATAAAAAGAAAACAAATCTGGAATTCGTGGAAATGCTTTAAGTAAATAAAAATAGATAATGGTGACTCATTTGCATATCTTTTAATTAAAAAATATAATAAAATAAAAATAGACTCCAGAAAGGAAGCCTGAGATAAACTAAAAGAAACAAGAGACCGTAAATATTTGAATTAAATCTAATACGCTTCATGTCGACGAGGTAGGTTTGTTAAACTTGACTCATTAGTTGTGACCCACAACCTTTTCTTAAATTTTCGTGTTTGCCCCCACCTTCATCTACTTTTTTAGACCATATCCTAAACTTACCACACCTTACAATTTTTTTTTTAAAAAAACTAGAATATCAATTTCGTCCAATGATGGTTACGATTCCCGTATACTGAGCACGATCGTAAGTTATCACTACCAGTTTTTTTTTTAGCTGAGATTACTCTAGCACTTCAGGTTTTGTCTTCACCATTATCTTCTTCTAGATAGACGTTAACTGGGATAGATAGCACTACCTTATGTCCTCGGGGTGTCTGGCTCCTCGTGTTACTCTCATGTAAAAGTAGACGTTCATTAAAGCTATCATCTCTGACAGCGTAACACACAGGTAGGCTCTCCTCCCCACTTGAAATCATAAAATAGATTTTGCTCTTGGCTCTTAATTTCTTCATTTTCTCCACTTTTGTCTATTTGCCAACCAGCCCAAACACGGATGGCCAACCTGCCCCAAATATGTTTTTATAACAAAGATGGCAGTTGTAACAACTACGATACTGGCAATGAAACTTTTAACCATGTGAAAAATAACCCTTAGTTCAATGATTCAAATGTACTAAACAAGTTAAACCTACCCCATGCATCCTGTGGAATTGAAAACAAATAAGATAGTTTAGAAAAATTACTTACTGAATGAAATTTACAACGATTGCTCTTCTTTGCCTCACAAACAGAAAACTCACACAGTTATTTTGTTGGGAAGTACTTGAGTCTATGAAGGTCACGTGTTCAGCAGGTGGCGCTTCCACACACACTACAGAGAAAATTAGAAGCTGCTGGCCAACCTGTCCCCTATGCCAACCAGCCCCGTGGTCCCTACTCTCTTTGCTAGGAGGATCCTGAGAAATCAGTGAGAGGTAAATTATTGTATTTGTATCGAGAGACGGTTTGCAGTACTAATTTGTGTGTGATATACCAAATAACTAAAAGCTGTGGAAGGTAACAAGACTTCTAGCAATGGTTGGTCGTTATAACCCTCTCCTTATATTTTCTACATCGTTGGTAAGGTCCTACCGTTTTCTGAAATTGGCCAATTACTTGATTTAAATAGCCTTTACTCTGATCCCACTAAGTATGGCAATATTTTGAGAATAGGTGTATAGTTTTGTAAACTTCTTACTTCTTGATTCCGCTGCAGTGCTTTATGTACGAACAACAAAACTTTTCTTTGTGCTTACCTATCCTAGTGTTGGCATAGCTATTTCGTTCATTATCTAATAGCGTGAAACATGAGGTCTGCTTCATCGTAAGATTTCACGACCTTCTGTTTTTAAATGTAACTATTATTATGAATCTTTATATTACAAATGATGTATTTACGATAAAATAAAAATACTAAGTCGATCCGTTATTCTATTGTCATCTCTGGAATGTGAAGAAATGTCAGCTCATTCAATGATAGTAGGATATAGCGGCTATCTTCTAGGAAAAAACTTTCTTTGCGTGTGGAAAGTTTAGTATTTTCTTTACAATGTGATTGTGAATTTCTGTGTTGCTACTTCTGTTTATGTAGCTGAGACAAAAGATAAAAAAATGGTCAAAGGCAGATTCGATTACATCAGTAACTCTTTTAGCTGACTCTGTTTCAAATAATCAAGAACATCTCAAATGCTGACCTATGAGTTCGGATCTTAAATTTAAGAAGATATAAATTCTATCCGTTCAGGTATTACAGATTTTGGTAATTATTATTATTATTTTTTTTAAGAATCATCTCCATGTAAATGCCAGGGTAGCTTCTAATGAATTCGGTGTTGACGATACATAGGCCCCTAACTACAACAAAAAAAAATTATTGAACCGAATTTGAACCGGAGCTGAATCGGATACTAGCGTAATATTCTTATTTGAAGGTAATAATGTCTCCTAGCCTTAAAACTTACAATTATTCTAATATTTCTAGTGTTCTGATGCTGTAAACAAACCGTTAACACTTTTACAGTCTTCAAGTAGTGCAGATACAGTTTACTTGGTTAGGGGGCATCCATAAATTACGTGAGATGGTTTTTAGGATTTCCGGACCCCCCTCTTTTTCTGGTGAGACTTCGTGAGATCTGGCCCTCACCCCTCTGGTGAGACCCCCCCCCTAGAAATCGCCTCGCAATTTTTTGAGACTTTTTTTAGGTCTCACCCTTCCGAAACCGGTTACACCCCCACTTTTAGACGAAAAACCTCCCTAAAATCGACTTTCGCGTCATTTGTAGACCTTTTTTTCAGCTCTACAATCCAACTAAAATTTCAAAAAACTTACGTGAGATTTCCGTTGACCTCCCCCTTGTTGAAATTTCGCAGAACCCTCCCCCCCCCCCTATTTCATCTCATGTAATTTATGGACGCCCGTTAATGGGATTTCGAACAGTTTTAACAATAGAAGATTTTAGTGTTAAGGACGTATTTGAGATATTTTAAGACTTCTTTGAAGAGTGGAGAGAAACATCGAGTTTTTCATAGTCATCTCTTCAATTGGCTTTAAGGGTATATAAATCAGCATTAGCACGAGGCACACCAAGGGCAGTCTAAACCCACATAGCACCACTTCCTCCAAATGTCAGTTCCTAGTGATGTGTGGTATGAGTGATAAGCGTGCCACAGTGAAATATCACCTTAGTTTTTGTAGAGTTATGAGCGGTGCAGACATGATGTACTGGTTGCTGGCGAGCCTCTGGCATTGGCAATAAAATTACACACGTTGCTGACGCCGAGAGGTCAGTTCGTTAGCGAGGGGAAATTCGTCAAGCGTTCGCTCAGGTCGATATATCGACTGCTGCGTTCTCGAGTGATTGTAGCCGTCGTATTTCCTACTTGCTCGATCATATCTTGTCACACGGACGATAACAAGATTGCAGTTAATAATTTTCATTTAAATAATTAAGTCAGTATAAAAACTTATATTAATAAGCTTATGCTGTCATATTATTTTTTTTTTCTTTTGTACATCTTTAATTTCCAATCGAAAAAAATTGTTTGGGAGTAGGTGTTGTGCGCAAAAGCTGTGTTCCTCTAATCCTTAACGGTGCGAGAATAGGAAGTCAGGTCTTATTCAATTTATCATTATCGTGGGGGAAGTTATATTTCCGCAGCAGAGCGCTTACCAAAAATGCCGGAGTGTGATAGAGTACCTTCGACATTGCGCCAAACTTCAACTCTTTAAGAAGAGACATTTGTGTACCCTACGAAATGACCATTATTTTAAACAATGATCTTGGCTATGTGATACATTTATGCGTTATACTGCGTCTACTTCTGACGTTCGGGTTTAGTATTCGGCAGTACTTGGGTTCCGTCCCCTATCCGGCCATCCAGATTTCGGTTTTCAACCGAGCGTGGTGGTGTAACGGATAGCGTTCTGGCCTCGCATTCGAGAGGACGGTGGTTCGAATCCCCGTCCGGGCATCTAGATTTGGGTTTTCCATGGTTTCCCAAATCACTCCAGGCAAATGCCGGGATGCTTCCTTCAAAAGGCCATGGCCGAATTCCTTCCCATTCCTTGCCCCCATCCTTTCCCGTCTCTAAAGACATCGCAGTTGAGAGACGTAAAGCAGTTAAAAAATAAATCGGTTTTCAATGGTTTCCCGAAAAGCATTCATAACGAATGCTGGGATGTTTCCTTCAAAAGAATTACCTCCAAACTTATTTTCCTCATTTTTTGCTCCTAGTCTGATTCAAGCTTCAATGACGTTGAACAATATTTTTTTTATGGCATCGAAATTGCTCGGACAAGAGTGTGATTCATTTTCGACACATTCTCGATTATCTTAGAAAACTTTATTGTTTTAAGATTTTATTAAATAAACTAGTAGTAAGGATATGTCTGTTTGGTATTAAATAGGTCACGCGCCCCGCCCCCCTGCGGCCGCTTCCCCTATAATTAGGCACCTGGCCGACTGTGCGGCCTGTAATTATCTACCTGGCTGCCGGCGCCGCTTACCGTCAAGGTCACCCGCCCCGCCCCCTGCAGGTGTGCAGGCCGCTTCCCCTATAATTAGGCACCCGGCCGACTGTGCGGCCTCTGGCCTATAATTATCTACCTGGCTCTTTGTAGGTCACGCGCCACGCCGGCGCCGCTCTCGCCCACGCCCACTGCAGACACGACGGCGCCTCTTACCGTCGTGTGCGTACGCGTGTCTTGCCGCACGCAGCGCATGGTAGAGGCAGTCCCGTCGCACGCACACACGTCGTCCCCTCCAAGTCCAAAATGGAGTTACGTGGTTTATGGACGCACCCTTACCATAACAAATTTTCAGCTTCCCCTCTACTTGCCACGCATTCGGGAGGACGTGAGTTTGTATTCCCCGTCCTACCATCGAATTATTATTATTATTATTAAATACAATGAGAGACGAAGAAGGGAGAGAGAGAAACTTGGTGCTGGCCCATTCAGTCTTACTCTTCCGAACATGCTATCTTAAAATACTAATTATTCGCTAATTCATCGTAACTACTGAGATAATTAGCATTTTTTCGTAAAGTGTGGCCTTCACAGTTACATGACCATTTTTCTGTACAGCGCTATTAAAACAGTAATTATTCACAAATTCATCATAACTATTGAAATAATTAGCATATTTTCGTATAGTGTGGTGAACGCTTCAAAACTCAGTCGGTTTTAATAAAACAGGTAGGAATTGTGCAAGATAAAGAAGTGAGAGGGTGAAACTTGGTTCAGGCCTACTCTTCCGAAAGATACCGAACAGGCTTAACGTCCCCATCCACAATGTTCAGGTAGACGCAAAAGCCACGGGGCGGGGAGGGGAGTTAAGAGGAGTCCAAAATGGAGTTACGTGGTTTCTGGACACACCCTTAGCATAACAAATCTTCAGCTTCCCCTCTACGCTCTGGCCACGCATTCGGGAGGACGTGAGTTCGAATTCCCGTCCTAACATCGAGATTTCGGTTTTCCATTGTTTCCCGAAATTACTCCAGGGATGATTCCTTCAAAAAGGCCATGGTTGAATTCATCCCCCTTCCTTGCGCCCCGTCCATTCCTGTGTCTAAAGTCGTTTGTTGTCTGGAGTCAACTCGAACTCTTATATGACACAGGACAGATTTATAAATGTGTTGTTTGGATTTTGTACGAATGGTACGCATAGTAATGGTAGTGTATATGTTCAGGCTAGCCATTTTTTTTTTAAATATTATTATTACTCAATACAGTGAGAGACGAAGAAGGGAGAGAGAGAAACCTGGTGCTGACCCATTCAGGCCTAATCTTCCGAAAGATACCTCAAGGTTTAACGTCCCCCTCCAAAGGTAATTTTCAAAAATTTCAGTGAGTTTAGTTTTGAGCAATATGTGGACACATTGGACGAGAACGAATTCGGCCATAGCCTTTTGAAGGAAGCATCACAGCATTCACCTGGAGTAATTTCAGGAAACCATGGAAAACCCAAATCTGAATGCGAGGCCAGAACGTTAACCGTTCACCCACCACGTTAGGTCCTTAGGATTTGATAACAGCGAAGATATTATACGTACTTTACATGGAGTGATTTCGGGAAACCATGGAAAATCTATATCTGGATGCTCGGATTGAGATTCAAACCCGAGTCCTCCCGAATGCGAGACCAGTACGTTAACCGTTCACCTATTACGCTTGGTGTAGTATGAAAAGTATGCATCATAGTATGCTCGATTACACATACATTCCCAAATTTCTGATGGCATAAAATATGCTTGGCTTAAGAAGGTTTTAAAAATAGACTACAAGCCACGTTTTAAATTTTTAAAAGGAACATTGCAACTGTAAGTAGGAATGTAAACCGTTTTTACGTTCTGTAAAGTTGTTTAATTTCATGAAAGAAAGCATTAAAATTAAGAAAAAAAATTCAGAGAAACGTACATAGTATATCACGAGATATTGACGGAAATGGCGTTTGTACAACAGTCATAAAATGTACAACAAATATTTACACCAGCGGTCTGAGCACAAAACGATACATACAAATCCGTTACCACATTTAACGCTTCGAATGCTTTCTGAACTTTTCTTTTCAGAGTATCGACCAAAGTCTAAGCTTGTCCTCAGACATCCAACATATTGCCGAGGCTACGAGACTTTAAAAAGTAACGATGTAGTCGGTGATGTAATAAATTATTGTATCTTAGATTCGCTTTTTATAGTTTTTTTATAACAATGTATTGCAATTATCACTCTGTTGGACATAACTTATTGACTATAATATACTGGGTGTCATGCTGATAAAATATCAAATTTCTGTATTGCGACATTTTGAAATCAGTGTAAAGTGAGGGAATTTTTCACGCGTTTGACTGCCATAATTTCATGAAAGAAAGCATTAAAATTAAGAAAATCAGAGCAAACGTACAGAGTATATCATCACTTGTTGGACATAGCTTATTGACTATAATATACTGGGTGTCATGCTGATAAAAGAAACGTACATAGTATATCACGAGATATTGACGGAAATGGCGTTGTACAACAGTCATAAAAATTATGTAATATTTGCTCCACGAAAGAAGTCATCGATGGAATGCGAATAGTTGGTTATGCCTGTCGAATATCACCTGCTAATAAAATTACAGTACCACCGAATGACCGTTCGTTTCCACGTAAGTCTTGGAATGTTCAAACCAAAGATTCCAGCGATTTTTTTGATGCTTTGAATGTTGCATGTTGGTTGTAATACGTTTAAAAGTATCAAAGTGCAGTAAATTTTAATTTAAAGACTTTAATTAACAATTTTGTGTAAACTTTTATGTTTCGAATGAGTTTTTGGTTGTTTAGAATTGTTTAATTTCGTTAGTTTTATGTTTAATTGTTTGCATATACGAGTTAGTGAATTTAAGGTGCACTTTATTCTTTAGATGAAAGATGGCATATGCGTTTTATTAAAATAACCTAGAGTTTGAAACCTAAGAACCGACTCATTTGAAGCAATGGTTTATTTGTCAACTGAAATAGGTCCGTAACTAAACACTTACAATGTCTTTCTAAAACAATTAGAAAAAAAAAATTGGAGGCGCAAAACATCCATATGACACAACTCGCGGTGCGAAACATACATATGACACAACTCGCGGCAATTTACAGATATGACACAACTCGCGGTATTTACAGTAGTAAACAGAACATTGCTTTTTGAGTTCTGGTGGCTATAAAAATATTCTTGGCTTAAGAAGGTTTTAAAATAGACTACAAGCCACATTTTAAAAGGAATATGCAACTGTAAGTAGGAATGTAAACCGTTTTACTGAGTAAATCTCGGAGTCTAACCGTCATGCCTGCAAAACTTTTCTGACTTGGAGCTTAACTTTTTTTCATAAAACTCTAAATTTTATTAAACAGGCGATATGCCTCAGTACTTAGGTTCATGATTTCCAGCACTGAACACTGGCGGCAGATAATGGCAGATAAGTTCTAATAACTGATCTTCAAATCCTTAGCCAGGAGCGTAGCAAGTTTAAGGTCCCATATCTGATCTTCAGTCAAACGCGTGAAAAATTACCTCACCTTACACTGATTTCAAAATGCCTACAGTCGCAATACAGAAATTCACCGAAGATAGCATCCACTAAGTTCTAGATCATGTTAGGTCATTCATGAAATTTTTCGTCAGTGCCAGTATACGAGTCTGTTTCGTAGACTAAATGGATCTCGTGTACAACCTCCAAAGGGCACATGTGAATAGTTCTTATCCTGACACATGCGAAAAATGCGGTACAGACCACAGTTAGTTGGAAAAATGGAAGAATGCATACTTTCTGCAGAAACAGTGGTTACAGATGCATAGCATATTGTCGGGGATTGGCACGTATCTAAAACTGTCACGAACTGCACCACTCAAGAACAAGCTAGGAAAGGTGCCAAGCACAAACTTCGAAACCTTTTAGGACTTACAGAATATTGACAACTTATACATGCACACACCAGTGTCAAGGATCATGAAAATATGCTCAGCCTCACAAATATTGACAGATGTTTCGGAAATGTACATCCGCGCCCTTGTCGGATCTGTATCCAGCCGGACCTGTAACAGCGCCACAGTTCTCGCGTGGCCGGAGTTTGAACCACGGCCGGACCTGCAACGCGGAGCTGGAACGCAGTTTTTCCTGGTGAACTATGGACCAGCGGTCTTCCACAAACAGGATTTCACAGGTTTACACCCACCACCACTCGCCCCACAGTACGTGTCGTGATGTACCACACATACAACAGGCTTACCCCCACCATCACCACCTCCACCACAGCACGTGTCCTTCTTCCATGGACAGGACTGAACAGGTTTACCCCACCACCACTAGACCCTATTTAACGCCCCAACCACCTGCCAGCGTCAGTGTTTAGAAATGGCCCGCCCGATAATATTGTTCTCGTCGGTTTATCAGCTCAACGCTGGTGATTCAAAGCGTTTGACGATAGGTTTTATCGTCCAAGCATGAATTTGAGCCAGTAGTGGTGCTCGAAAAAGTGGGGCACAGTACCAAAGTTATATTAACGTATGAAGAATGGAGAGTGCTGACTGAAGTATTGGATGTAGTGTCCGATTTGTTCAACACAGACAGCTCCCACACAGATGTTCCGATTGGTGATCACTCCGTCTCCTCCGAATGGTGGCTGGGATAAAAACTGTATGTGTTTATCGCAATTCCTATCCTGCCAACTGTGTGTTCTTCAGAGAATCGACATGGCAAAACCTCCTTGACGCGCAGCCTGCAGTGACTGGAGCCTTGACCATCAAGAAGACGTGGTGTCCCCAAGTTGCAAGATATTACAAGGAGTTTGTGAACATTTTAGCCAATAAAGTGCTGCGTAACTATCGGATGGCTAAGGTCCAAAAACTGATAAGTGTGCATATTAATAATGTTTATGTGACTCAAGTAACATATAGCCCCATTTCATCATTGGACTATACACTGCTTAGACATGAAATTATTGCATATAAAATTTACTAGTTTTGGATGATGTTAATAACATAGTAAATAAGAATTATGATCCTGGATATGATGTTTGTGGTACTACATGCATGTGAAAAGTATAAATAAATAAATAAATAACATATTGTACATGATTCACTTTGTTTTTATTTTTACCCACCATCCATTAAAAAAATCCTTTATCAAGTTATTTTTCATGAGTCCTGAATCACTTACTAGTCTTAAGACCCCCAATCGTAATAGACACCAATAAGACATAAATTTTGCCGGATATAAGTACTAAGTATGTGCCACTTTCCACGAATTTTATTAAAAAGTGTGAAAATTTGCAAAATAGATACAAAAAAATAATGAAAACCGACCAGTCAGAGAAATAGAACAAAGTATCGAACATTACAGGGAGCAAGAGAGAAGCATAATTTCATGAAAAATATACAGTTTCAGTAAGAAGCATGAAAATCCTATAAATTCCCTTAAATTTCATGAAAATCGGTAAAAAATGATTAAAATACGTAAAATATTGCCAAAATTTCCTTCCAAAACAAGATGTCGTTGGTTGACATGACAATTACACCTGCGTGCACCACAGAGTGCAGTGCCCAACTATATGATGTGTTTTCATTACTACACCTGGCTACAGAAAAGTGTCATATATGTACAAAAATGTATGTTTCGGCTGTAGCGACAGTTCCCCAGACAAACCTTCACGGCCCCCTCCAACACACACATCACATTACCGTCAGGGAGTGCAAAGGATGAAAACTACAGACCTTCACGGCCCCCTCCAACACACACATCACATTACCGTCAGGGAGTGCAAAGGATGAAAACTACAGATGTTATCGATCAAAGGGGTAAAGGTTAGGAAAACTATGTGATGCATACTCACAACGCATACAATCTTCCAATCATGATAGGGTGAGCAAACGATGAAAGCAAAATATGTGTGCATCACAGAACTCAAAGTATTCGGTCAAAGGTGCTGACATAACCTATCAGACACATTAACGCACACACAAGTCATAATAAAACCACTATCATGAAGGTGGAATAAGTTAGCATAAGTTCAGGTTAATTCTTATTTTTTGATAAAATTGGGAGTGGATGAGAAGCGATAACTTTATATATATAATGAGGGTGGGATGCACTAGAGGTTAACACGTAAGCTAAGACATGACATGCTGGGCCTGCCTTATGAAGGAATGAGGTGGGATAAGTTAGTGCAAGCTCAGGTTAGCCCTTATTTTTCATAAATTGAGAGCGCGTGTGATGTGAAATAGCGGTAACGAGGGTGCGATGCACTAGAGGTTAACCACAGTTTTGGGTTAAGAAACCATAACACCCTTGCGCTAATTGAGGTTATTGAGATTAACCACAGTCTTGGGCTAAAAAACCATGAAATCCTTACAGTAATTGAGGTTATTGTAGATAATTTAGGTTAGACGGGCCAGCATGTTACAATGTGTTAGCTTAGGTTAACGCGCGAGCGCGTTATCCTAAGCTAACACGTTGTAACATGCTTGCCCGGCTAACCTAAATTATCTACAATAACCTCAATTACTGTAAGGATTTCATGGTTTTTTAGCCCAAGACTGTGGTTAATCTCAATAACCTCAATTAGCGCAAGGGTGTTATGGTTTCTTAACCCAAAACTGTGGTTAACCTCTAGTGCATCGCACCCTCGTTACCGCTATTTCACATCACACGCGCTCTCAATTTATGAAAAATAAGGGCTAACCTGAGCTTGCACTAACTTATCCCACCTCATTCCTTCATAAGGCAGGCCCAGCATGTCATGTCTTAGCTTACGTGTTAACCTCTAGTGCATCCCACCCTCATTATATATATATAAAGTTATCGCTTCTCATCCACTCCCAATTTTATCAAAAAATAAGAATTAACCTGAACTTATGCTAACTTATTCCACCTTCATGATAGTGGTTTTATTATGACTTGTGTGTGCGTTAATGTGTCTGATAGGTTATGTCAGCACCTTTGACCGAATACTTTGAGTTCTGTGATGCACACATATTTTGCTTTCATCGTTTGCTCACCCTATCATGATTGGAAGATTGTATGCGTTGTGAGTATGCATCACATAGTTTTCCTAACCTTTACCCCTTTGATCGATAACATCTGTAGTTTTCATCCTTTGCACTCCCTGACGGTAATGTGATGTGTGTGTTGGAGGGGGCCGTGAAGGTCTGTAGTTTTCATCCTTTGCACTCCCTGACGGTAATGTGATGTGTGTGTTGGAGGGGGCCGTGAAGGTTTGTCTGGGGAACTGTCGCTACAGCCGAAACATACATTTTTGTACATATATGACACTTTTCTGTAGCCAGGTGTAGTAATGAAAACACATCATATAGTTGGGCACTGCACTCTGTGGTGCACGCAGGTGTAATTGTCATGTCAACCAACGACATCTTGTTTTGGAAGGAAATTACATAATTTTGGCAATATTTTACGTATTTTAATCATTTTTTACCGATTTTCATGAAATTTAAGGGAATTTATAGGATTTTCATGCTTCTTACTGAAACTGTATATTTTTCATGAAATTATGCTTCTCTCTTGCTCCCTGTAATGTTCGATACTTTGTTCTATTTCTCTGACTGGTCGGTTTTCATTATTTTTTTATCTATTTTGCAAATTTTCACACTTTTTAATAAAATTCGTGGAAAGTGGCACATACTTAGTACTTATATCCGGCAAAATTTATGTCTTATTGGTGTCTATTACGATTGGGGGTCTTAAGACTAGTAAGTGATTCAGGACTCATGAAAAATAACTTGATAAAGGATTTTTTTAATGGATGGTGGGTAAAAATAAAACAAAGTGAATCATGTACAATATGTTATTTATTTATTTATTTATACTTTTCACATGCATGTAGTACCACAAACATCATATCCAGGATCATAATTCTTATTTACTATGTTATTAACATCATCCAAAACTAGTAAATTTTTATATGCAATAATTTCATGTCTAAGCAGTGTATAGTCCAATGATGAAATGGGGCTATATGTTACTTGAGTCACATAAACATTATTAATATGCACACTTATCAGTTTTTGGACCTTAGCCATCCGATAGTTACGCAGCACCTTTATTGGCTAAAATGTTCACAAACTCCTTGTAATATCTTGCAACTTGGGGACACCACGTCTTCTTGATGGTCAAGGCTCCAGTCACTGCAGGCTGCGCGTCAAGGAGGTTTTGCCATGTCGATTCTCTGAAGAACACACAGTTGGCAGGATAGGAATTGCGATAAACACATACAGTTTTTATCCCAGCCACCATTCGGAAGGAGACGGAGTGATCACCAATCGGAACATCTGTGTGGGAGCTGTCTGTGTTGAACAAATCGGACACTACATCCAATACTTCAGTCAGCACTCTCCATTCTTCATACGTTAATATAACTTTGGTACTGTGCCCCACTTTTTCGAGCACCACTACTGGCTCAAATTCATGCTTGGACGATAAACCTATCGTCAAACGCTTTGAATCACCAGCGTTGAGCTGATAAACCGACGAGAACAATATTATCGGGCGGGCCATTTCTAAACACTGACGCTGGCAGGTGGTTGGGGCGTTAAATAGGGTCTAGTGGTGGTGGGGGTAAACCTGTTCAGTCCTGTCCATGGAAGAAGGACACGTGCTGTGGTGGAGGTGGTGATGGTGGGGGTAAGCCTGTTGTATGTGTGGTACATCACGACACGTACTGTGGGGCGAGTGGTGGTGGGTGTAAACCTGTGAAATCCTGTTTGTGGAAGACCGCTGGTCCCATAGTTCACCAGGAAAAACTGCGTTCCAGCTCCGCGTTGCAGGTCCGGCCGTGGTTCAAACTCCGGCCACGCGAGAACTGTGGCGCTGTTACAGGTCCGGCTGGATACAGATCCGACAAGGGCGCGGATGTACATTTCCGAAACATCTGTCAATATTTGTGAGGCTGAGCATATTTTCATGATCCTTGACACTGGTGTGTGCATGTATAAGTTGTCAATATTCTGTAAGTCCTAAAAGGTATATACTTTCGAAGTTTGTGCTTGGCACCTTTCCTAGCTTGTTCTTGAGTGGTGCAGTTCGTGACAGTTTTAGATACGTGCCAATCCCCGACAATATGCTATGCATCTGTAACCGCTGTTTCTGCAGAAAGTATGCATTCTTCCATTTTTCCAACTAACTGTGGTCTGTACCGCATTTTTCGCATGTGTCAGGATAAGAACTATTCACATGTGCCCTTTGGAGGTTGTACACGAGATCCATTTAGTCTACGAAACAGACTCGTATACTGGCACTGACGAAAAATTTCATGAATGACCTAACATGATCTAGAACTTAGTGGATGCTATCTTCGGTGAATTTCTGTATTGCGACTGTAGGCATTTTGAAATCAGTGTAAGGTGAGGTAATTTTTCACGCGTTTGACTGCCAGCTACTTGAAGAGTGAAGATCAGATATGGGACCTTAAACTTGCTACGCTCCTGGCTAAGGATTTGAAGATCAGTTATTAGAACTTCGGTATCTCCATTATCTGCCGCCAGTGTTCAGTGCTGGAAATCATGAACCTAAGTACTGAGGCATATCGCCTGTTTAATAAAATTTAGAGTTTTATGAAAAAAAGTTAAGCTCCAAGTCAGAAAAGTTTTGCAGGCATGACGGTTAGACTCCGAGATTTACTCAGTAAAACGGTTTACATTCCTACTTACAGTTGCAATATTCCTTTTAAAATGTGGCTTGTAGTCTATTTTAAAACCTTCTTAAGCCAAGAATATTTTTTTGCCACCAGAACTCAAAAAGCAATGTTCTGTTTACTACTGAAATTACCGCGAGTTGTGTCATATCTGTAAATTGCCGCGAGTTGTGTCATATGTATGTTTCGCACCGCGAGTTGTGTCATATGGATGTTTTGCGCCTCCAATTTTTTTTTCTAATTGTTTAGAAAGACATTGTAAGTGTTTAGTTACGGACCTATTTCAGTTGACAAATAAACCATTGCTTCAAATGAGTCGGTTCTTAGGTTTCAAACTCTAGGTTATTTTAATAAAACGCATATGCCATCTTTCATCTAAAGAATAAAGTGCACCTTAAATTCACTAACTCGTATATGCAAACAATTAAACATAAAACTAACGAAATTAAACAATTCTAAACAACCAAAAACTCATTCGAAACATAAAAGTTTACACAAAATTGTTAATTAAAGTCTTTAAATTAAAATTTACTGCACTTTGATACTTTTAAACGTATTACAACCAACATGCAACATTCAAAGCATCAAAAAATCGCTGGAATCTTTGGTTTGAACATTCCAAGACTTACGTGGAAACGAACGGTCATTCGGTGGTACTGTAATTTTATTAGCAGGTGATATTCGACAGGCATAACCAACTATTCGCATTCCATCGATGACTTCTTTCGTGGAGCAAATATTACATAATTTTTTATGACTGTTGTACAAACGCCATTTCCGTCAATATCTCGTGATATACTATGTACGTTTCTTTTATCAGCATGACACCCAGTATATTATAGTCAATAAGCTATGTCCAACAGAGTGATGATATACTCTGTACGTTTGCTCTGATTTTCTTAATTTTAATGCTTTCTTTCATGAAATTATGGCAGTCAAACGCGTGAAAAATTCCCTCACTTTACACTGATTTCAAAATGTCGCAATACAGAAATTTGATATTTTATCAGCATGACACCCAGTATATTATAGTCAATAAGTTATGTCCAACAGAGTGATAATTGCAATACATTGTTATAAAAAAAACTATAAAAAGCGAATCTAAGATACAATAATTTATTACATCACCGACTACATCGTTACTTTTTAAAGTCTCGTAGCCTCGGCAATATGTTGGATGTCTGAGGACAAGCTTAGACTTTGGTCGATACTCTGAAAAGAAAAGTTCAGAAAGCATTCGAAGCGTTAAATGTGGTAACGGATTTGTATGTATCGTTTTGTGCTCAGACCGCTGGTGTAAATATTTGTTGTACATTTTATGACTGTTGTACAAACGCCATTTCCGTCAATATCTCGTGATATACTATGTACGTTTCTCTGAATTTTTTTTTCTTAATTTTAATGCTTTCTTTCATGAAATTAAACAACTTTACAGAACGTAAAAACGGTTTACATTCCTACTTACAGTTGCAATGTTCCTTTTAAAAATTTAAAACGTGGCTTGTAGTCTATTTTTAAAACCTTCTTAAGCCAAGCATATTTTATGCCATCAGAAATTTGGGAATGTATGTGTAATCGAGCATACTATGATGCATACTTTTCATACTACACCAAGCGTAATAGGTGAACGGTTAACGTACTGGTCTCGCATTCGGGAGGACTCGGGTTTGAATCTCAATCCGAGCATCCAGATATAGATTTTCCATGGTTTCCCGAAATCACTCCATGTAAAGTACGTATAATATCTTCGCTGTTATCAAATCCTAAGGACCTAACGTGGTGGGTGAACGGTTAACGTTCTGGCCTCGCATTCAGATTTGGGTTTTCCATGGTTTCCTGAAATTACTCCAGGTGAATGCTGTGATGCTTCCTTCAAAAGGCTATGGCCGAATTCGTTCTCGTCCAATGTGTCCACATATTGCTCAAAACTAAACTCACTGAAATTTTTGAAAATTACCTTTGGAGGGGGACGTTAAACCTTGAGGTATCTTTCGGAAGATTAGGCCTGAATGGGTCAGCACCAGGTTTCTCTCTCTCCCTTCTTCGTCTCTCACTGTATTGAGTAATAATAATATTTAAAAAAATAAAAATGGCTAGCCTGAACATATACACTACCATTACTATGCGTACCATTCGTACAAAATCCAAACAACACATTTATAAATCTGTCCTGTGTCATATAAGAGTTCGAGTTGACTCCAGACAACAAACGACTTTAGACACAGGAATGGACGGGGCGCAAGGAAGGGGGATGAATTCAACCATGGCCTTTTTGAAGGAATTATCCCTGGAGTAATTTCGGGAAACAATGGAAAACCGAAATCTCGATGTTAGGACGGGAATTCGAACTCACGTCCTCCCGAATGCGTGGCCAGAGCGTAGAGGGGAAGCTGAAGATTTGTTATGCTAAGGGTGTGTCCAGAAACCACGTAACTCCATTTTGGACTCCTCTTAACTCCCCTCCCCGCCCCGTGGCTTTTGCGTCTACCTGAACATTGTGGATGGGGACGTTAAGCCTGTTCGGTCGGTATCTTTCGGAAGAGTAGGCCTGAACCAAGTTTCACCCTCTCACTTCTTTATCTTGCACAATTCCTACCTGTTTTATTAAAACCGACTGAGTTTTGAAGCGTTCACCACACTATACGAAAATATGCTAATTATTTCAATAGTTATGATGAATTTGTGAATAATTACTGTTTTAATAGCGCTGTACAGAAAAATGGTCATGTAACTGTGAAGGCCACACTTTACGAAAAAATGCTAATTATCTCAGTAGTTACGATGAATTAGCGAATAATTAGTATTTTAAGATAGCATGTTCGGAAGAGTAAGACTGAATGGGCCAGCACCAAGTTTCTCTCTCTCCCTTCTTCGTCTCTCATTGTATTTAATAATAATAATTCGATGGTAGGACGGGGAATACAAACTCACGTCCTCCCGAATGCGTGGCAAGTAGAGGGGAAGCTGAAAATTTGTTATGGTAAGGGTGCGTCCATAAACCACGTAACTCCATTTTGGACTTGGAGGGGACGACGTGTGTGCGTGCGACGGGACTGCCTCTACCATGCGCTGCGTGCGGCAAGACACGCGTACGCACACGACGGTAAGAGGCGCCGTCGTGTCTGCAGTGGGCGTGGGCGAGAGCGGCGCCGGCGTGGCGCGTGACCTACAAAGAGCCAGGTAGATAATTATAGGCCAGAGGCCGCACAGTCGGCCGGGTGCCTAATTATAGGGGAAGCGGCCTGCACACCTGCAGGGGGCGGGGCGGGTGACCTTGACGGTAAGCGGCGCCGGCAGCCAGGTAGATAATTACAGGCCGCACAGTCGGCCAGGTGCCTAATTATAGGGGAAGCGGCCGCAGGGGGGCGGGGCGCGTGACCTATTTGAATCCAAACAGACATATCCTTACTACTACTTAAACTATTTAACATCATAAAATCTTTTAGTTTCTCTCCGAATTATACGGTCTTGATTCCAAATTATATTACAAATAATTTTAAGTTCTTGAACGGTGACAAATTTTAAAAGTGACTGCTTCGAAGTGATATCGGACTTCTTCCTGCTGCTTGGGAGTACACAGCTGTAACAACAGCATCTGTGTTAGTGGTGTATCGTCTGAGAGGTTTGAGTGATTACCCAATGGAAACCCATTGCCGCCAATCTACTCTGCCCGTCGAGTTTGCAGCCGCGTGTTTCTTAATTGGCGAGCCCTTCGCAGAACTTGTTGTAGCAGCAACAGGCGGCTAACTTGGCGGACAGTGGCTTT
Organism: Vandiemenella viatica; assembly: GCA_031002005.1. Classification (NCBI taxonomy): domain Eukaryota; kingdom Metazoa; phylum Arthropoda; class Insecta; order Orthoptera; family Morabidae; genus Vandiemenella; species Vandiemenella viatica. Next base: position 113,198,212 of record JARYHS010013631.1, on the reverse strand, counting down.
TCCGTCACGTGGTAACCAAATGACGATTACATAAACACCCGCCACGCAAATGTCACCCAGTGGCCCCTGCTGGTTGTTACATTATACATTCTCTATTTTTCCCCCACTCAACCCCGAGCCACTATATGAGATTCAATCCCCGGTCCAACTATCCAATTATCTGTTCTATGATCTCGACGTTGACGGACAGTAAAGCACTGATAAAAAAAAATCCGGAATAGCTCCTTCAAAAGGCATAGCTGGTTTGCTTGCCTATCTTTCTCCACAATTCTCTTCTGGCTTTATTAATCTCTTCATTGGCGACCCATAACGCTACTCTCACTCTTTAAATATTGGCTGACCTAGATGATTTTGAGGAATCTAATTTTAAACGAGATCGAGATAAAAATAAGTCCGACTGATTGGATTTTGTCTAAAGGGTATCCACTGTCCACAGTGCCACAGAAGGGCACTTTTATAGCCAATGGGATCTGAGAAATCACTTAAAATACGATGGATGGCGGCTTCTTATAACTGAACAATTAAATGATAAAGTCTACTAGGGTCACGCAGAAAGTTTCATCTTTCATAGCAGTCAAAATTCACAGCCAGTTGTTCATGCGTTTCTGGTAATGCTACGATTATTTATACTTGCTAGAGAGCGAATCTGTGAAATCGTCGTTGAAGACTCTTGAGATGGTTGACCGCCATAAGATGCTTAGTGATAGTTTGAAGCATTCACTTCAGTGATTTGCACAATCATCATCCTTAACGATCAGTCGTTCACTCTAATCAAGGCCGTCGAGAAAGGAAACTGCAATAATGCGATCTTTCACGTTCTGAAGCGCTAGAATATTCCAGTTCTTTTTGTAAGAAGCGCTTGCATTTTTTGTATGTTTAGTAGGGAAAAAATAGAAATTGAGCCAGATTGAATATTGGAACTCGCAATAAAATGTGGTTCTAAACCGTTATTCATTTCTTTCATCTGACTGTCCATCTTGCGTCCTTCACGATGAAAGGAAACTCTATTCAGATGGCACACGCTGCATTCGTGGAGATATTGCTCTGATCATGTCTTAAGATCAATCTCGAAGTATTTAGTGTTGTAATATCTTGAATAGATGTTAAAGTAAGGTTTTAACTGTCAGTTAAATCATTACCTTTGGGATACGCCATTTTTTGGTTTCGACGTCAGTAAAGCCGGTTGGTAAAGAAGAGAGAGAAACGAAGCTGTGAATCTTAACCACTTTTGTAAATTGTAGAATACTGTAGCGTCAATTTTGATTTATGCATCTTATGCTATTTTGCTGGTTTAGAATAGGCTTCCTTCGCCTTTACCTCTCAATTATTGTTTTTTTTTTTTTTTTTTTTTTTTTTTTTTTTTTTTTTTTTTTTTTTTTTTTTTTTGGAAAGAAAGATTCATGTTTCCTTGTAGATTATTGCAGCTTTACGTTGATAAGATTGTAGTACATAGGTAATGCGATATTCACGTTCTGAAGCGGCCTAGATTACATTTTATTTATCCGTAGACAATATCGTTATACAATTTAGTCTTCACGGGTGTACCGGCGGTACACCCGTGAAGACTACATTGCAGTCATACGCCGGGAAAGTCTTCGTTCTTACAACAATATCGTTATACATTAAAAAATAGACGGAAATGCTGATGGAAACCGTTAATACTATTTACGTAATTTCTTTTGGAAAGCAAATCTAGTTGCAAGTTGTTACTAACAACGATGGTTTTTCTTCATAGGAAAATGAAAACTGTAGTTACTCCATTTAATGAGACTTGAAATAAATTACTTCATTGCATTGCGAAGAATTACAAACATTTCCATGAATTATAACTGACTGCTGTAGCCCAATGTACACACATTAACAATAAATTTGGCCACCGCTAAAAAATTCTATCACTCTTATTTTGCACAATGTGACATCAATGTCATCCCAGGAAACAGTAACGCAATACTGGCAAGCCAGTATTGCGTTACTGTGAATACCACAGTCTAAGAACCAGGATGGTGATCAATCACAATAAGTATTTATTTCTCCTCTATGGTCACTGATAAGTGTATGGAAAAATATCTTCTTTTTTTTTTTTCCTAAGCGTATTTTCTATACATCATATTGTCTCTCTCATCCTCAACGCCACGCCTGCTTACAACTGAATTTCTCTCAAATCTCCCCTCCTAGTAACTAATCTAAATTATTTTCTGAACCATCTCTGTTGTGAAATAGTCTGATATTTCCATACGATACGAGCTGATGGACCGAGTGTGGCGGGAGACCTGGCCTTGCATTCGGGAGGACGCGGGTTTGAATCCCCGTCCAGCCATCGAAATTTGGATTTTCCATGGGCTCTCAAACACTTCCTCGTATGAAATCGATTACAGCGGCCTTAGGTCTACATTTTTTTAGAAAATATTATTCTTCATTTACAATATAATTTTAAATCATTACAGAAACAAAAATTATCCTGAATTCTTAGATTGCTACAATAGCGACTTCTATAGTCACGCATTGAAAACATATGTGGCCCGTCGACGAAGGCAGGAAGCATGATGTTATCATGGCCGGAGCCGATGACCCAGTAGCCGTTAATTATCCTTAACAGATGAAGCCAGTCTGGTTTACATCCTCCTGTGATGAATTACAGCAAATTATAAAGTTTTTCTCGTCGCGGAATTGTAGTGAATTTACTGTATCTTCTCTCTCAAAATTCTTGACTTACTTTTTTTTTTCCTTTTTTTAAATCTACTCAAATTCACGCAGCTATTCTTCTTTTAATTATTATTTGTTTAGACGGTATAATTTCATCTAAGTTTGATAAAAACTTCTCGGGTTTCAAGCCGCGTCAGAATTGAGCCGTCTGGCGACGTTTCGGAAGCTTGCACTGCTTCCATTGTCAAGCCCGCGAAAACGTACATAATTCATCTAAGTTGTTTGCGAAGGGAATTTTCTCATTTTCTCCCCTCCTCTTGAATTTTTGGTAGTCGCCACAAGTTGGACCCAATAGTCCTCTATATTTGCATTCTTTTGAGAAAAAAATTTCGTATATAGTGTTTCCCATTAGCCATATTAAGGCGTCTCTTTATGTTTCGAGCCTGATGTCATGTCAGGTTTAAGTAGAAGTTCAGGAGTTATTCTTGTCGTGGTGTTATCTAATATATTATGTGCTGTGGTACGCTCCAAATGTCTTTGACACGGTGGCAGGTAGTCCCGTGCGGTAGAGTGTCTGCCATTTGACAGTGGCTACACCTATCCGTTTCTAGGAGATGGATTCGATTTAGTTTGGTGTTAGTGGCTATTGTCTCATTGACTACCTTGTACCAGATAAAATGTCTGTAACGCTGGGTTGTGGATATTTGCCAAAAGATTTTTCCATATAATATTTGGATACTTCGTTTAGTGTCTGTTCCCAGAGGTGTTGTCCTTCATAATATTGTATATTATTTTGGTTGTTAAAGGCCGGTTATTTTTGTGTTGGAGCTTCATGTAGCTGAGTCCCAGGTGGAAAAGTTGTAACTATTTCACCTAGTTCCTACATTCAGATCATGCATCAGTGTAATTTTAAAAATTGTATCATATGTTCTTTTTCTAGTTACGTCTAATGACCGTAATAAACTGTTCAGGCACCAAAAATGCTTATATTCTGTTCAGTTATCTAAATTATTTCCACCTGCTGCTGTAACATCGGTCGCTCCTATCACGATGTATTGTGTCTTTTCAGAATTCTTTCGTATTGTATGTTTCCTCAAATTTTCTTACCTTTTCATATTCATGATGAATCATTGCAACCTTGTCATCCGCAAATATAGAGTGTGAAGATAATCGTCTCATAAATTCACGAAAAGGAACTTACTGTTTACACAGTTACGTTGTCAGGTTGGTATTAGTGTGTCGTCTGAAGATTATCATAGAGGCTTGTTGTTGGACTTGTGGTTACTGTATGACAGCGCTGTAGCTACACCGGCCAGGTGTGGGCTCGGGGTCCCGAGCGCACAAAAGACAGGAGCGGGCGAGTACAGCGCCGCGCGGCAGCGAGTCTGTTTTTGCCACGCTCACCTCTGCGCTGTCGTTTTGGACCACCTCCGTCCTTGCCGCTCCCGCCGAGGTAATTGCTCGCTCTCCCCTGATTGGCGCCTTTCCCGCCATTAGGAGGCGGCTGCCCGCCGTTCACACGCCGTTCCTTTGGGGCGCACACAATAACATCAAGGACCACCGGCAATTCGGCCTTTACGACGCACAACCACCGTGGCCCGCGCGAAGCACGTTTTGCTGCTTTCTTCGCCTCTTAACTCCCCCATCCTTCACTCGTTTCATTCCATCTTACCAACTGCACAGTGAATGTGTCCATTTGTGATCTTGTCGGAAAATTTGTTGATCAACTCTGATAATGTAAGATGGTTGTTTATTTATTTACTAGACATGACAGTTTTTGCGTATTGTCACGGGTCTAGAATAGTTCCAGTTTCTTGAGTCAAAGATTGTGACAAGTTGACCTTATCTGACCAAATACGAACCTGACATGTGTCACCTTTAGGATGAATAAAATCTCTTGAGCTTGAAGAACTCAGAAGTATTAATAAACGTATTAAACAGGGTCGATCGCGCTATCGTATAATTGTTTCAAAGGTCGCAGACTCGAACTTGGTGAAATACAAACTTGACTTGTATTTGACCCTTAAAGTTCACTCTACAAAATTTGAAGAATTCCTGTTTGCTTTGAGAGCATCACGTTGTTTCTTTAATTAATTAATTTATTTATTGGGGTTGGACATTCATAATGTAATCTTTGGTCATAGTGTTTTTAACGCCTTGAGATTTTTATTCAGATTCCATATTATTAAACAGTTGAGTAACTCAGAAGAAATGTTGTGCCTTAATACGTTATTCGGTAACATATTTGGTCTGATGTCCTCTTAAACAACCAGTAACTCAGGTACAGCGAACATGAACAAAGTTCACTAACGAAAGTGGTCAGTAAAATACGAAAAAAAGTAAATTAATTGTAATGCATATAGTTTATTCAAGCAACAACATTAGCGAAAGTTTTAATTAAATTGAAATTTAGCCTAGGTCGGAAGGACAGCGGAGACCATGACTAATTTAAGTTTTTTATGCTGCTTTCATTAGCAACGTGTTACTGAAAAGCAGTTCCACGTTTATTTTTTTATTTTTTTCAGACGTAAAGTTTATATTTTTTTAACGATGAAATGCTACGAAAAGCAAACTTAATGGATTCATTATGGCAATTAATCTGGTAACAGTTGCTTAGCTAATAAATTGTGGACGTGGAATTTCTTCTAATAATATCTCTGGTGACTGTTAATTTGCGAGCGAAGGTTGACACGTGACACCGTTCTCCAGCCAATAACTTCTGAGGTGAGTGAGTGAACTTAGGAAATTGTGTAGTACATTTATCATAAGATATTTTATAAGATATACAAAAGATGAGGACAGATGGGCATATCACAAGCTTGAACGATTTTATATATTTATATCTAGTTTTTGTATCCAATCAACTGCACTGATCGACACTTCGTGTGTTTCCGCAACTGTTCCTTTGTATACTCTAAGAGGACTGTCAGAAATGACGTGATGGATTGTCAGTAAGGTGGCTCCACAGTTACAATTTGCAGAATCTACTCGGCCCCATGTGTGTAACAAGTATCCACGTCTGTTTTTTCCTGTTCGAATCCTATTGATGACTCTCAATTGTCGTCTGGGGAGGTCGAATCCTTGTAACCTAATACTGAAGGGTCCTCAAATAGATGTTTATTTGCTACTGATGACTGTTCCTGTTGAGTTACCCAGTTTGTTGATGTTGAACGAGGACTCTTTGAGGTTGATTGCTGTGCGTCGCGGCGGTTTCCTCGATTTCAAGCGTTGGTGTTTTTCTTGAGTAATGTCTTGATGGAAAGGCAGCTGAAGGTTCTTCAGAGTGTTTGTGCAGACATTCGGAAGAGCTTCTGATCTACTTAATGCTGGAGGTGGAATGTTACTTAGCAAGATGGCTATGGTAAATCTGCAGAGAAACACATCCACAATATCATAATAAACACAAAACACAAAATACACAGAAACATGATCTACAAATTCTGATGAGATTACTAGAAATTTACTGCCCCTATCACTAGTTATAAACAAGGTATAGTTGATGCTTGGTTGGTGATAGAACATATAAAAGCAGTGTTACTTAGTATCCGTTTTCAAACATAATCACTTTGATTTGCATTTTACATAACCTTTTTTAGCTGCAGGATTAGAGAAATTGGCAGTCTTTGTATTAAGTTTGCCCATTCTGTTTGTTCTTCACGTGTTTGAGCAATTATTTGCTTCCTTCTGTATACCATATGGTGCGGTGTACTTCAAACAAGGTTGTGCCAACACCTCATATATGTAAGCTTTTTTTCGCCGTCTTTGTCCAGATACATATCATCTTCATGCCAGTAATATTCATCTGAAGTTGACAACCAGTCTCCATCTTCTGCCAGTAGAAATAACTCTCCTACAGTACAGTTGTCAAAGGTGTTAGGGACTTTTCGGACCCATTAAATTTATCTTCCACCGAGCGTGGTGGTTGAGCGGTAACGCTCTGGCGTTGCATTTGGGAAGACGTGGGTTTTAATTTCCGTGCGAACCTCCAGAATTGTGTTTTCCATGGTTTCCCTAAATCACTCCAGGCGGATGCCGGGATGCTTCCTTCAAAAGGCATTGGCCTAATTCCTTCCCGTTCCTTGCCCCCATCCTTTCCCGTCTCTAATGTCCCTGACGTCGACGAGGTGTAAAGCCATAAGCGAAATAAATATCTGCTTTCTCCCAACACATCGTCTTCACTTCCGTGAGGATTTTAAGATTTTATTTTTCCTGTTATAACAGTATACAAATAAGTTACTTTTTATGTTTGATGGTGGTAACTAGTTTCCCCTCCCGGGAGGACCTTGCTTCACGATATTTATATTCAATTTTCTTATTTGTTTTACGGGTAGTTGTCAATACGAATCACTCCCAATAATGGATAGTTTATCCTCAGCTTATTTTGTGTGAACAAAAAAAGCAATAACTGCACGAAGTTCTCGGGCTTCCCACCGAATTAGTCCGCCTTCCACTTACAGCTGCTACTCCATTCCCATCTTCTTCGTCAGAAAATACTGGACCACGATCTTGTAGCGTCCCCTCTACAACACGCTGAGTCGGTAGGATGGCCGAGAACTCTTGTGCACTTTTATTCATATCTGGCAATTCTTATGCAGCAAGTACAGTTGGTAGTTTGAAACTCTATAGTACCTAATTCGCTGGGGACGACCTTCTGGAGTGGGGACTCGGTTGCGGTATTTTTGATTAAAAGGTGTTTTCATCATGCGTTGTGTTCATTGAACTACAAGCAGTTGTTGAGAAGGTGTAATAGAATGGGTGAAGATACAACAAAAGTGTGTTTGTTAGCTGAATAGTTTAAGAAATCCAGGTACTTATGTTTAAAATTAAATTAAAAGTTCAGCTTAACTGAAAGACAGTCTCTGAGCAGATTACTTAGTTAAATAGAGCTAGATTCAAGGAACTAGAGATCCATATTCCATTTTAGGGATTTGGCACCAAACTAAATTGGCCACCTAGGTCCAAGAGTTCAGTCACGGAAGAAAACTTCAATAGTTGCATAGGTATTCGAGCCGACATCGTCTGGGCCTAGCCTACTCACTCTTTTTAAAATCCGAGCTACACGTCTTGCAATGACTTATAATTCTCGAATGTTATTCATCTGGTTCATGTATTGGTAGCTACCCACAGCCCGTGGTTTTGTAGGCCGCGCCATGCAGTCGAATCGTTCGGATCAGCACGCGCCACGGGCTGTCACCAACTCCCCACCACGTTGCCTAGTGTCGTTTGTGTTACGGGCGTTTGATGTTTACTGATGTGGCACCATCCCTGCCAGCAGAGGTGGCTCCCTTCCCACGGCCCGTTGTAATAGCTGGACCGGCGCGGCCGGCAAATACACAGGCCGTGGGAAGAGAGCCACCTTGAGACAGTTTCATTCATCTGTCTTGACGTCACCGTACTCATTACAACATATAAGGGACCCGAGAATATGTTGACTAGAGTGTTGTTGCAAATTGCCCCACGGTCACAAACAAGTAAATCATGTAATTACCTTTCGTGTACAACTTATTCAGTTTTTGCTTGCTCGTCTTTAAAGTCACTAAGCAGTGCCCCGTCCGATGCCTTAAATTGAAACCAGGTTGCACGATGCTTGGATAATGTATCAGATGTTCATTCACTTGTGGGTTCCATATTTATCAATTTTCTTCTTCTTTCACGCAACCTATTCAGTCCTACACCTCTTAAGTTACACTTTGCTTAAGCTTAACTCTGTTTTCTTCTAAGTCTAATTACTGCGGAAATTTTCTCGAAAGTAGCTTAGGAATGTTTCAGATCTTCATATAATATGAACTAAGCCACACATAACGAAATACATTTAGGCATGGGCTTTTCGCCTATCATTAAATCTTTTAACATTTTTTGTTCCTTTGTGCCATCGCCGAGCCTAAACGAGCGATTCATCTTTGTGTCTCCCTGGGGTATTAAAGGTTTCATATCGGAATTACCGAATTACCGCTAGAAGTGAGACTTCAAAGAGATTCCATAACAGCCTCTACGTAAATTCCGCACAGTCAACCATCTCTTGTTCAAATGTAGACCACACAGATTTAATTAACAAACGCCGCTTATAATTACGCAGATGCCATAGTAATAAAGTTTTTCCCTTTATTCGTTGTAAAACTCCATCTAATAAATTATTTCGAAACGTATTCTGAATTAAAATTAGGATACCTTAAGCCAATCTGTAATTTTTTCATATAATTGTTGTTCAACCAATGGTGATGTAACTATAACAAAAAAAATAATAAAAAAAAAAAAACAGCATTAGGGCCTGTACATATGACAGAGCGACAGCTATAGAATCGGGATTTTTAATGATACAGCTGTGGAAGGTATCTTCATCTACCATGGAGCATAAACGAATCGACTATTAGAAAGGGTTACATCACGTAGGAAATACAACACGCTTCATTCCCACTTCGTCCAATGACCCTCCGATGCATTTCGACATCTTTCACCCGCTTTCTCTGCTTGACTGGATTAGGTATTGCCTTCAGCATCCTGAGCTACTATTCAGTGCCTTTCATCATTTAAGTTAATTCTTTTTTTTTTTATCTTATTTGGCCAGAGTTGTTTCGTAATCATCGAGGCTGACAGGTACCTCCACATCAAACTCGATTTCTCTCTGAGCGATTGCAATTGCCGACACTAATGGCCGCGGACGAATGTTGAAGCGTAATGACGGTGCGAAATTACTGCATCATTTCTCTGCGTCGACCTGTCGTATCGTAATGGATCGCAGGCTGTTGCTATGAAGATTCATACTCGTAAAACCTGCTCGAATCTGGTTGTATTGAGTTTTTAATGCTACAGTTATACCAGATAGACATTCAAAGCGACGGTTGGTCCCATAGTATACCACTATACTCACAGATCTAACCAAGATTTGTATCCCAGATCCTCGACTTTCACCTCTGTCTCTAATACATGAAGTACTTTAAAGCTCCTCTCTGCCTTCTCCTCAATGTGTCCTTTCTCACCTAAGTAAATGTAGTATCAAACCATAAGCAAAGATATTTACATGCATTATTTTAACTACTAATTCCTTCTACAACTTATAATCATACAAAACCTTTACTTTTACATTTCTGTACCTAATACATTGCCTCTTTCTGGCTTTTGCCTTCATTTAAATCTTGACTTAGCCCTCAATATAACCTATCGTGATGTGTGAGGGGTTAACTGGGGTTAACGTTCGATGTGGCGTTGAAAGAGGTAGGTTCATATCCCGTTCCGAATTCATGGTTTCCTGAAATTACTCCAGACGAAGATCGAAATGAATCTTTTAAAAGGCTAATGTTAAACTCCTTGCCGTTCGTTGCCTCTAATACTCTCCCTTTAATCACTTCAGCGTCGACGAGCAATAAAGTCTTGTGAAAAACCAAACCAACTAAATATTGCAATCTTTCGTAACCGTTGAGCATTGTTTCTCTTTTTAATCTCATTACTCGACTTTTTATTCTTAAAATGACTTGATTTGTGGCTTAGAACAACGGAATAATTCATTAGAATAATAAACAATGTTCTGAGCTATTCAACGTTATCACAAAATTTCATTACAACAACGTTCTTTAAAGCTAACATGCGGTTATTTTCCTGCTTTCGCTAAAATAATACATAAAGAGTCTTTTCTTTTTCTTGAATACCTCGGTGAACTAATACGTATAATCCTTGACTTATATCGTGTTTCACGCTCTGATGACGGATGATTCTTTCATTAATATCATTGCTTAGCTTCCATCCTGTCCCTTCTTAGAAGCTTCTTCTCGACGTCGAGAATCATAAAACACTAAAGAGCCAAAATGATTCTTCTGAAATACTTCGGCTATTGAACAAATCGATCGCAGAAATAATCTATTGGGATAGGTTTTAACTTATAAGATCCATCTGAAAACTAAACTTACTACCCGTTACTGATCTTATGAAAGAAGAGCAACTGATAGCATTTCCATCAGAGCAGCCGAACTTGGTTCGTGGATGTTGCTCCTCCAATTTTACTCATTCGGTTGCAGAAATTAATAGGATTTACAGTTGTTTGTATGATTTGGTAGCTGGTTTACCGAAGCGAGATATAGTTTTAAGGTAATTTTTAATTGGAGCTCGAGGATGCTGCATTATCCAGAGTTTGGTCTGAAGGATGTTATCACTTTTCGCTACCCCTGGCTTGTGTGCCTTTGGGGCGCCGCTGCTCTGTCGTAAATTGGTTTCTCGGAGTTCGCCTCGGGCCTAGCTGCCGCCGTTCGCTCTATTTTAATCTGCGGCCTCCGTATTGCGTTTCTGGTCCCGTAATTGAACCTCCGCCACCAACCGCATCTCCAAGCTGCATCGCTGTCCAGCAACGGCCAATCTGCGGTTAGGAGGCTGCCGACCCAAACGGACGGAGTATTAGGATTTCAAACAACTACCAGCTTCACAGAATTCTGTAGCTACTTTAGAATCTACACAATAACCGGAATCGTAACTAATTGTCGTCTGATCACATAATTCCATTTTAATCAGTTTTTTTTTCTGTGATTTCCGTATTGCAATTACGACTAGCCGCACGAATTTGTGCCAATAACCTTGCACACCTTTTTACGCACTATTCGAATTTTTATTTTAAATTCCTTTGTTGTTTGATAATATTGTCCATAAACGTCCTCGATAATTTTTCATCTCTACCTTCCATACCAACAAACGAAAATTTCCCCACTCTATTATACATGAATTAAATTCCTCATTTAGGAACGTGTACTTCTCTTCCCTTCAACTTATTCCCAAGTACATGGGTGACCGATCGGCGTTCGGCATCATTCGATTTCTGTTCAATATGCAGGATTTTGAGTAAAGTTTGATTAATATTAAACGTTTTTCTTGAAGGCTTCCTAGGCATTTTGAAGCGTACAGTTCCTTTCTGTGGCCAAAGAGAAGCTTAAATAATATTAGTAGGCTTACTGGTACCTGAAACGTCTACGAGATGGCGTTAGAGCCGTTTCCGATATAGCAAATACAAGAATTGCTGATTTTGTGAAATCGCGTTTTTGCCGGAAAGACACCTATTTAGGTAAACTTAAAAAACTAAACGTTATATCTAAATATGAAATTTGATCAAAATCGTTAGAACCGTCTTGCTCGTTTAAAATATAAGATTCTTTGTCATATTTCTATACTGCCCTGATGCATTCAATTCTCCACTTTCAACCTTCCGTTTTATTTCTTGATATGTTTCCCGTCCAGAATTTGGAATTAAACTGATCGAAACACTATTGATGTCCTCCTAACGCGGATTTTAAATAGTATTTCGTATCGCAAAGTGTTTTCAATTAGCAGCATTCGCCATTTTACCCTTTTCTTTGTGGCTTTGCGTCTCGTCGACAGCTAAGGTCATTATAGGCGGGATGGGACTCGGGACAAGGAACGGTAAGGAATTCGGCCATGGCCTTTTTGAAGGAACCAACCATGCATTTGCCTGGAGAGATTTGGGTAACCATGGGAAACCGAAATCAGGATGGCCGGACTGGGATTTGAACCAGCGTCCTTCCGAATGCGAGGCCAAAGTTTTACCGCTCACCCATATGTGGTCCCTCCTGTTCAACGCTGTTCAAGCAAGGCTCAGTTGCTTGGTACTGCTCTGGTATAAATTTAATTTAATCTGATTGTGATGGTGGGCATGGTCCGGTGGCAATTTCCCTGGTCACATATTTACCCCCTTCTTCTTGTTTATTATTATAATTATCCTTGTTTATTATTATTATTATCCTTTAATTGTAAATTCCTCCATACATCTACTTTTACCTTCTACGAATTTTAAATCATTTTAGCTTTTTTGAGAAATTATTCATCAGTTTGCATGGTTATTCATTACTTTTACTCTTTTATCTACAAAAGATAATTTTCCTACTCCCTTATGCATGAAATAGAATACCAGCTTGTGTTCATTTATGCATTGCTCCTACAAGCTTCATCACTAACATATGCCTTGTACACTCCCAATACTCTCTTCACCCTTCTCCTATGTTGCAATGACTCCCAATCAGTTATTTAACACAATTCTCTCACTTTTTTGGTACAATCCGTCAGCACTCTAATTAATGAAGCATTTTGTGACCCTTTCCTACCACCTGCCCTATGTGTCCTGCCCATTTGAGTATGTCATCAAATGTGATGCCAAGTTATTTACATCTCAAGTCTTCAGCAAGTAATTCTGTCCCCATCCTATAATCATAAACAACCTTTAGCTTTTACAGCTGCACACAGCTCTCTCTCGTACGACTGTTATGCAGCATTACGTCAGCTGCAAACGACCTAAATTCCGTGACCCTGCAAGAGAGTCATTCTAAATCACTTTTTCTCAACCTGTGGTCCATGAAGATAGTTTAGGTGATTCGCAGGCAGAATGTTATAAATTTAGGTACCGTATTCGTTCTAAGCTATCATAAACTATAAGCCCAATTTTTTGAAAGCCATCGATGATTGAGAAAAAAATCCTGTCATTTCCAGAATGAGGATAGTACAGCATCATTTCTACAATAGTCTATTTCCAGTTGGCATCAAAAAGAGTGCCGTTCGCCTAAGGATTAAATAAATGACCGTTTTCTGAGGATCTTGTAATAGGTATGAGGGGCCGCCGTACGTGGTTGGGTTAGTAACGAAACAGTGGTGAAGTAAACAAAAATAAAAGATGTAAAGTATAACGTCATTTATTTTATATTGTATATGTTGGCCGGTGGTATAGTGCAGCATCCAGCTTATAGTAACATTATTATTCATTTGGTTACTAAATATTAAGAGTGTGGTCAATATGTAATAGACTTTTAATATTTTACTTCCAGTATAATAATAGTGTTCCATGGGTGAAGGAGGTCCTTCAGTATCTGAAAAGACGTGGGATCAGCATGGAAGACATACAAGATAGGGAATGATTCAGAGGAAGCCCTCGCATTCGGGAGGACGCCGGTTCGAATCCTCATCCGAGCATCCAGATTTGGGCTTTCCGTGGTTTCCCCAAATCACTCCAGGCGAATGGCGGAATGCTTCCTTCAAAAAGGTCATGGCCGAATTCCTTCCCGTTCCTTGTCCCCAGTCCCATCCCGCCTCTGATGACCTTAGCCGTCGACAAGACGTAAAGCCGTAAAAAAAAAATAAATAAAAAAAAATAGTTCTGGTGACGGAGGAAGGAAATTCAGAAGAGGAAATGAAGTTGTGTAGTCGTAGTCCATAGATGGCTGAAACGAAAAGGGGGGAAAAAAATAGTGTTTCCGAAGAAATTCAAAACATGCTTTTTAGATTTATTACGTTATAATGGAACAATAGAATATGTCCCTAATGTTAATACTCGTAATATACATATAGTAGCTAAAAAAAATTAGTTTCATGTAAGTTATTGGTACGCAGCATTATTTTTGACTATTTACTGGTCCTTGAGTTGCTAAAGGTGCAGTCAGCAGATCGCCGCGATGGTTAATAACAGCGTTTTTCAACCATATGCTGTCTAGCGTGGAAAATTTGCAGGCCACAGAACCTTCTCTCTAGTGTCGAAGACATCATGTGGTGCCAAATGGGTTATACGTTTGTTGCATATGGGGATGGTCATTATTTACTTCAGATTTGTTCTCGTAGTCCCCCACCGTGGAATGGAACATATCGCGTTGCAGACTCCGTTTGCTAGGAGTTGTAGCGCGGGTGCGTTGTAGCTGCTGCGTTTCGCCACGCAGGTCGGTCGCTATCTCGTTTCAGATGTCGGCAGACAGGCGCAACTTTCTCCTCGCTTCCCGCACCCGGAGTTCGTTGCCCTTTGCAATAGCAACACGCGCGAACCTTCACACCTGTTGCCGGCTACCATTCTGCAACATCCGCGAGAGGCATATCGCTCTGGTGGATCAGCCTCCAAACATCCTCGTTCCAGAAACAAGCAGGCCGGAACTGAAACGCACAAGTGTGACGAGACACCAGCTGTCTACGAACCGTTAGTTGTGGAGGTTTTCATTTTCTTACCAGAAGTTGTTCGATAGTCAGATTGTGTAGTCACAGTAATGTGCAGACCATATCACTTGGCGTTCGTATACTGTATCATGCTAAATTATAAGACGCTACGCGCGGCCGGATAAATACTTGATGTGAAAAGTGGAGGTCTCTCTTTCGATTCCTAAACAAGAAGTTTTGTAGATATTTAACCTGACCCTTACGTCTGACGAAACTTTGTCAAATACACCGTCGTAGCTCTGTGCTTCGTATTACACGTTAAATTGCTGCTCCAGGAGAAAACTGGCCGTACTGCCTCTAGTACACAGCATTAGTTTGCTTCGTTAGGGACGTCCATTAATTACGTGATTACAAATAGGGGTGGGAGTCCGACGAAGTCTCACCAAATCGCACCGGGGGGGGGGGGGGGGGGAGCACAGGATGCTCACATTTCAGTGTTCAAGAACAGAAGAGCTAAAAAAAAAGTAAGTCCGCGGAATTACGATGTCGATCTAAAGGAGGGAGGCCACTAGATTTCACCAAGGGGAAGGGGGGTACTTCTCACGTAATTAATGGACACCCCCTTAGACTATCTAATCTAGCTTCTGACTACGCAGTCTTTTTATTTCTTTTTTTTTTACTTATTGCTTTACGCCTCGTCGACGGCTCAGTTAATTAGAGGCGGGATGGGACTGGGGACAAGGAACTGGAATGAATTCGGCCATGGCCTTTTTGAAGGAAGCATCGCTGCATTCGCGTGAAGTGATTTGGGAAAACCATGGAAAGCCCATATCAGGATGCCCGGACGGGGATTCGAACCGGTGTCCTCCCGATTGCGAGGCCAGAACGTTAACCGTTCACCCACCACGCTCGGTGTGAAGTTTTTAGAACAGTACAGTAACTTCATATACATCTGGTGTTTTTTCGTGTTATGCAGTTGCATTCTGAATAGAAAGCAACATACGAGATTCGTATATTTTATGTGGTTATGTCGTTTAAATTTGGTTCCATGTTGAGGAACACTCCAGAAAAACAGAAGATAATAAAATTGGTGATAAACTTTAACATCGCATCTATGAATCTATCACCTACGATAGAAGCAATTCTCGGTGTACTAATGATTATTGTAGCAGTTGATCTAGTTCTTTGGGTTAATTGATCATCTTCAATTACAAAATGCATCACATTTATGGATTCGTTTTACCCTGAAGTAAGACTTGTAAATAAGTGAAGCTACGAGGCTCATTGTGGTGTCAATTAACAGTTGTCGGGAAGTATCTATTTCATGTATAAATGTCGAATCATTGTTCCAAAATTTTGAGGGAATGAAAATAAAGAAGTCGACACAGTGTTGACCTTTACTCGTTTAAAAGCCAAGTCGGAATACAGAAATCATATGCAGTTGGAGACAGAGCCTCTCCAGTGCGGGAGCGTACATGAACTATCGACCCATATCTTTAACATCTGTCTGCAGCAGAATTCTGGAGCATGTTATATGCTCTAACATAATGCACATGAGCACGAGTTACTTACACCGTGTCAACACGAATTTCGGAAGAGAAGATCGTGTGAAACACAATTAGCCTATTTTCCCATAACGTAATGAAAGTTATCGATGCAGGTTCGCAAGTTGATGCAGTTTTCTTGGATTTTCAGAAGGCTTTTGAATCTCTACCACACAACCGACTTTTAGCGAAGATTCGAGCTTACGGTATTTCGGCTCAGATTTGCGAGTGAATACGTGATTTTCTAACTGATCGATCACAGTACGTCGTTGTCGACGGGGAAGCCTCTTCTAAGATAAATGTTACTTCGGGCGTTCCTCAAGGAAGTGTAATAGTACCACTTCTTTTCTTAATATTTATAAATGATCTAGATGAAAACGTCAAATGCTGGTTGCGATTGTTTGCCGACGATGCACTTATCTATAGGGAAATAAGGTACCCCGACGATTGCTTAGAAATTCAGGGCGATTTGTATGCTATTTTCGATTGGTGCCGTAAATGGCAGCTTACACTTAATTGCAAAAAGTGCAAGGCAATGCGGATAAGCAACAAAAAGAATTTGTTCACGTGTACAAAATAAGCAATTCAACTGTTGACACGGTTGATTCCCTGTAGTACCTGGGGGTGATAATACAAAGCATCATGAAATGGGACA
Source organism: Vandiemenella viatica (assembly GCA_031002005.1). Classification (NCBI taxonomy): domain Eukaryota; kingdom Metazoa; phylum Arthropoda; class Insecta; order Orthoptera; family Morabidae; genus Vandiemenella; species Vandiemenella viatica. Next base: position 113,181,472 of record JARYHS010013631.1, on the reverse strand, counting down.
TTCACATAACTTCCGTCGTAGGCAAAGCGAATTTTGAATTGCGATTCATAGGTCGTATGTATTTTGAGGAATTGTAATACTCATACAAAGGAGACAGCGTATAGAACACTAGTGCGTCCGCATCTGGATTACTGTTGTGGAGTTTGGGATCCGTATCGCAAGGTTCTGATTGACTCAGTGGAGAGGGTGCAGAGGAGAGCCGCTCGATTCGTGACTGGTTGCTACGGCCCTTATGAAAGCGTCACAGAATTGATACATGGATTGGGCTGGGATAGTTTTGAAGATAGACGACGTAGCTTGCGTTCGAATTTATTGGAGAATATGCGAAAAAAAAAAATTTCAAGTGCAATGAAATACTTCTTCCGTCAACCTATTTAGGTCTTAATGACCGGAGGGATAAGATTAGAGAAATAAGATGCCGTACGGATGCTTTTGTGTATTCCTTCTTTCCTCGCGCTATTCGGGATTGGAATGCGCGGGTTTAGGATTGGTGCTTAGCACCCTTTGCCACCCACAATGTTTGTGACTTGCAGAGTATGGATGTAGATGTAGATGTAGAACTACGTGGCTAGGTCTGGAGGGCGGTGGCTGCATAGAAAGCTACGCGGGACTATGTGGGGGAGGGGAGGAGGTTCTAATCAAGCCACGTAGCTTTTCATTCATATTATTTGTCAGTTAAAATAAGGTTCAGTACACAACAAAATGTGAAAATTTATTTCCGTCATTTATTTATTTCCGTATGTAATTTACGATTGTTTGACGTGTACAAAATGTCTTCTGGAATCAGTAGGAAAAAAACTACGTGGTGGAGGGGGAGGTAGAGGCAAATGCCACGTCAGGTTACTTAGGAGGGAGGGGGGGGGTTCACAGGAAACAAGATTTTAGCTACGTAGTTTATGGACGCTCCTTGATACCCGTGAATCCGCATATCAGTGAGTTAAACGCTGCCGGAAAGCAATAGTCGCTGTGGCACTGGCGGAGTAAACCAAAATCGACTAGAATCATCCCATAGGGCTACTAAAGCCGTATCGGCAGAGACGCCACATATACCGTGGAAAAATTGCGCGCCTATGATTACGAACAGAGCCGCGCCCGTTTTCGTCTCCATTGCACAGAAAAAAACACAGTAACTAGCTTTGCCTCACATCTAATACACATGGCCATTTGTGCTGTACTTCTCTAAATATATAAATCTGTAGCAGGATGTGTATGTCTGTTTGTTTAAAATGGCATTACACATAAACCACCAAACCTATTTTTATGAGTTTTTCACGGTTTCAAAGTTAATGGCTTAACTTAAACTCTGAGTTATGTCTTATCACTTTACTTGACCTGACACCGGAGCAGGAACTTAGTATCTGTTTGTACAGATGCCCAACAAAGATTATGAATACAGTAGTACCAGAGATTGCACACTACATAGAAAGATTAATTATCCCATTACCTTAAAAATTCATTATAAATTAACGCAAATTATTTTTTGTGCAGACTTCCGTTGCTATCATGAAATTATTTTTCCTAAGCCTCTGCGAGTTTCGAAATGAGAGACTGAAGGATTTACAGTTTTTATTTGTGTAGGTAGACTGCTATCAATTATTTGAGGAATTTATATGGAGTATTCACTGTTTGACCTGAAACAGGGTCTGGTAATTTAGTACATTAATATTTGTTTACCTCTGGTGGTGGGAAAAGTTTGATCCCACAAAGTTTTCTAAATCACGGACATATTGCAGGCACAGCTTAGATCTACGGGGGAGGAGCTGTCGGCATATGCTAGTGTCACAATAAATGTCCGAAATCCTGGACTTACGAAGTACCCAGTACTTGCTTTAACTGCAACGCGGGACTCCTGTAGGCGAGTGCGGTCGATAGAATTTCCAAATTGAAACATAAAGGTATCTTGCTATTTGCCTGAACTCTGCATTCCGGTTTGCCCAATATCAGAGCGTCAACTAAACTTCAGCCAACAGACGAGTTCAGCTCAAGATACGTTAATCCCATTCCGAACATTCAAACTTGGCCACCTGGTATGTTTTAAATCTTTGTTCACCAAAGTGTCGTTTTGACGTATAGTACACGACGGAAGCAATTCCCTGGGTACTTATTATTGTAGCAGATGATCTTAGTTCATTGCATTCATTAAGTGATCGTCTTCGCGTGAAAATAATTTTTTTACCAGCAGTCTCAGTATTACATAGTGAAACATTACGAAGAAAACTACCTGTCGACTCCATTACACTTTCAGTAAAATCAAGCATTCTGTAGGACACTGGTTCAAATCCTCGTCCGGTTATCCGGATTTCGGTTTCCATTGTTTACCAAAATATTTCCAGGATGGTTCCTTCAAAAGGTCACAGCCGATTTCCTTCCCGTTACTTGTCCCAAATTCTCTCCCCCCTGCAGCGACCTCGATGTCGAGGCTTTTTTGGTTTTACGCCTCGTCGAGTTCATTGGAGGCCGGAAATAAATGGGGGCAAGGAACGGGAAGGAATTCATCCATGGCATTTCGAAGGTGCCATCGCGGCATTCACCTGGTGTGATTTGGGCAAATCCAAATCTAGATGGTGGTATGGGTATTCGAATCCGTGTTCTTCCGAATGCCAGGGCAGAGCGTTCTTGCTCACCTTCGAAACCCGATGATGTCGAGGCATAAAACACTGTTGTTGTCTGAGGTAACTGAATTAAGAGTAGGGGAGACAACAGCCGGGTGTGCGGACAGTGTGACACTGTCGGCAGGTGATGCTGCCCCAAATGGAGACGCGGACGGTCCTCTTGAGAGGCGGGTGTGGCGACGCGTTTGCAGGGTTTCCCCCGACCGGTAACCGGAGACTCTACTTTCCCTGCGTGTAGTGGGCGGGAGGGGGCTGCAGTGGGCGGAAGAAGACCCTCTGCACAGAGAACCAGTGAGGCTTCACCTCGTCTCGCCAGCCAGCCACAATTGGACATAACACACTCACAGCTGACTCGCTCAATGGCAGCCACTTCCTGCTGTCACACAAGTGCGATTGTTGTGAAGTATCTGCTGCGGGATTCTGTTTCAGGCTTAGAGGTGGGCAAAAGAATCGTGAATCGATTCAAAGAGTCGACTCGTCTAAAAGAATCGTTTGCGGAATCGACTCACTTGGAAGAGTCACGGTTCACTCAAGAGTTGTTAAGAGGGAGCTCCGGAGCTGAGCCGTTGTTGCGCAATCGCTCACCGACTCGTCCAGGTTCTGAGTCGACTCCGAGTCGTTAACTCAATAATGTTTACGACTCTCGGCTCACTCGCTCTCGGCTCACTTCTGTCTTAATGACTCTTCCATGGATTCGGCTCTTTTTAACTCTTGATATCTGCGTAACTCGTGATTCCTTTCGATTCACAATCTTAGTTCCCACGGCGTGTTTCTTGGTTTGGCACTTATTTGTAAGGAAATAAAGAATATTTATCTTTGGAACAGGAAAATTAAAAATATATTACAGAAATAAAAAGTATTTTTAAATTTAGGAATTTACTTTCTTAAATACACATTTTTTTAGTGTTTTTGGAACTAGTTATAAGTTTTTGGTTTCCTTCCAGACTGTTATAGATGCTACCACAACACAGATTTAGATTTACAAATAAATTATCAATGAATTATACGTCCTATAACTTTTATATTTTACCACAAATAAAGTGTTTCCCGATTATTTGAGGACAGGGAAAAGTATACCGATTTCAGAGCCATCTGCTATTCCCATGTTGCGTGGGTTTTTCAAATTGCGAATGCATCAAGTACTGAATTTAATTGCGATGGAGCGCGTCCGGTTATTATCATACGAACTTCATCAGTGTTTTAGTTGTTCTTCAGTTCTTAATTTTGTGGATAATGCAAACATTTTGCAATAGAAATGAACGAAGTTTATGAATTGGACCATTACAAAAATTAGCAGGTGCTGAAGCGGCATATATACTGTTCCAGCTGGTGAGGTTTCTACGAGGAAAAAGGTTAAACGAAAAGACGTTGGGGAACAATGCTGTCGATGAATATAGGGGAGCGTTCAGAAATTACGTGAGACTTTTTAGGGGGGGAAGGGGTCCGGAAAATCTCACGAAATCTCACCAAGGGGGGGGGGGGGTCGACGGATATCTCACGTGAAATTTTGAACTTGAACGAGTGTAGAACTAAAAAAAGCGTAAAAAATACCAGTTTACAGGGCCAAAAACCGGCTTTTGAGGGGGTATCATTCTTTCGGGGAGCACGACAGCTAAAAAAAGTCTCGAAACTTCTCCTGGTCGAACAACTGGGGGGAGGGGGTTCCGTGAAAATCTCATGAAATATCACCAACGGGGAGGGGGGGGGGCGGCAAAATCTCACCAAGTCTCACGGAGGGGGGGAGGGGGTCTAGATTTCCGGAAAATAGCCTCACGTAATTTCTGGACGTCCCCCAAAATACTAATACTGAAACCATGAAAATAAATATAAAATTTAAATTATGCCATTTAAACAAACACTGATTTATTGGTTTGTAGGTAAAATGCTAGTGATACGCTGTTTAACTTAAGAAAAGCACCATCCGGCAAATTCAAAAAGTTGCCAAATTTATGGAGTAAAATTGGAGCATATGTAAGGGGCGTCCATAAACCATGTAGCTCCATTTTGGCTTCTTGTGAACCCTCCGTCCACCCAAGTAACTCGACGTGGCTTATGTCCCTAACCCCCCTCTCCCCACGTAGTTTATTCCATGACGGAAATAAATATTTACATGGTGTTGAGTGTTCTGTATCTCATTTTAAGTGTGACAAATAATATGAATGAAAAGCTATTTGGCCTGGCTCGGAATCCCACCTTCCAACCCCCTCCACCCACCTCTCAAGACCGATCTACGTGGTTTATGGACGCCCTCTAGCGAGACGTGTAACAAACATGCCACCTACAAAATCAACAATCTAAATCAACAATCTCAATCGACAATTACAATATGCAACAAGGCTTAGAATCAGTAATGAGGTTTGACAACATTTAGCTGGAAGCCTTGAAAATTTCACAGTGTGGCAATCTCACATTTTGTTGACCCGGCTCGGAAAATTCCCAGATCCACCACTGGTTGTAGTTAGACAGGGGGCGGCGTAATCGGTATTGCGCAAGGGCGCTCAAATAGTTAGTGGAGAGCCTGCTCGAAAGCTGGACAGTTAATGACTGAAAAGAGAAGTCGGCTCACATCACAAAAACTAACGAAAATGCTTTTTGTAAATAGCAATAAAAAACTTGTGTAGTTTTCATAAGTAAATTGAATCATTTTTATTGTAAAATTAGTGTTTTCATTTGTTTAAATAATAAAATAAATTGTTTTTGCAATAAATAACTTACAATTTAACTATCAAAAACAAATGTTATTATTTTAGTTAGAATTTGTTAATCATTTCCTTCTTGTTGGTTAATAACTCGTTATCTATTTTCGTCATTCAAAATATCATGTGAAAAGAATCGAAGAGTCGTTTAAAAGAATCGATTCTCAGCGAGGAGTGAATCGATTCCAAACGATTCATCAAAAAGAATCGGTTTGCCCATCACTATTCAGGCTATCCAAATACCAGAACGCCCTTGAACGTCATCACTGTTGTATCCTCACTGGACGACACAATTACTCCTTGTAACGTAGAAAGCCTCTCATATCGATATTTCGACATATCGAGCATCGATAGCGCTGGCTGAAGAGGAATATCTGTGAAAAAAAGAGAAGAGCAAGGATAGTTTAAAAAAGGAGGTGAAAAAAAGTACAACAGCGCAACGTGGTCTTGAAAGTAGTGTGGTTGTAAGGTGTGCTGAGAAACTTGTGAATAGTTCCCACGTGGATGGTTTTTACCTGCAACAGCACGGATAAGTTGTCTGATGTTATACACGGTTAAACGTTTGGCATGGTATCGGGGTGACTTTCATGGTTGATTTGAACGAAATTAAACATTGTAACTAGGAAACCATAAACTTGTGTTTGAATGTGGTAATATAACCCGTAGTGTACCCATCCATGATCCAAAATATTCTCTATTTCGGTAGAGTGGCGGCCAAAACATTTTCTTAATTGCAACCGGTGTGTGTGTAAAACGATCATGACGGATTTTTTCGCCATATCCTGTGCATAGTCACTGATCGTGGAACGAAAACTTGAATTGACTTCATCACATGTTTGACGGAAATACGATTTGAGCTGATAGTTCTTGATGATTTGTATAGTAATGATGTCGTTTCTCAACATTTACGTTTTTAAGTGGAAACTACTATAGGCGCGTTAAACGATGTTTGAACGGCAAGTTTGAGTTCGCAACTTCCCGTCACCGACATGCTATAACGTGCCGTCACCGTCACGCTATGACATGCGCGCAGCATGATATGCCCATTGAACGCTTTATGGATGGGTAAAATCTTATGAGTTCGTATCGCTAACGCGCTAATGTTTACAGTATATCTGTAGCTATAAATATGACGTTTTGCGCTCGGACAGTTAATACTCGTTTATACTCGTATCTAATATATAAAAATGAATGTATGTTTGATTTTTTTTAATCCGATTTTGATGGAACTTTGCATATGTATACTTTAAAACAAAGAAATACCGTTTACGTTTGATTTATATAATCTAAACCCTCTCCTCCTTTCCCCTTCACTTAATTTCTGTCAACGTTGTTCATAAAAACCCACATATTTTATCAGATTTTGATAGTACTTAGCACTCGTATTCTGCAAAATAAGGCGGTCTGGTAGCTCAGCAGTTAAGGCGCTTACTTCCGAAAGTTTCTCTCTCAGAGGTCAGCAGGAATTTTTACGAGTTGTATTTCATTATATGAGCTACGCCGGGACGTTTCGTGGTTTTGATTCCTCGTTAAACCGTAGTCTCCCGAGGAAAGGAATTGGCTTTCCTGCCTCTGACACAATAGCTTGGTACTGTTCATCTCATTCGAGAAGATTCGACAAATCTTCGGATTGTTGTGGACTATGTTAGATTTTTAATTTTGAAGTGAAAACATCTTTAGGTGGGTAAAATCTAATGAGTTCGGGTCAGTGACATGCTAATGTTAACTGTATGAATATCTGTAGCGGTCTGATGGTTCAGTGGTTAAGGTGTCTGACTAGTATAATAATTGTGCTCCTTCTTCTTTACTTACTATATGGCATCTCGTCTGACACGGAACGCCACTTATAATCTTTGTACTTTTTACTAACCTTCTTGGTAGTGTATAAAGTGGCAATACTTCTCTTTTATTCCACCAAAAGAATAAAAATAACCATCAAAACATCCACTTGGCTTTTTTATTTTAATTTACATTAATAATTGCACCCTTCTGTGTACAGATACAACTCGCAGTTATTTTCTCATCGTACCTCTCTGCATACCGCTTTCATCTCTTCTCCTTGCCCAGAGATTTTCTTTCTGTACTGTCCAGAGATTTTCATGTACTTTATCATTTGGTAATAACGATGCTTGGAATTCTTTGACACAATACTTAAAAAATAGTAATAACCTGATATAAAGCACTTTTAACAACATACACATATAATCAGTTTACATTAATCAGAAACCAAATAGTGATTCGAAAATACCACTATCATTAAACACTTCCCATTGAAATAATATAAAACAAACATTAATTACTAACTCTTTAAAAACTAAGATGCTGTGTATTCTTACACTAGGAAACGAATCCCTGTCTCGACGGTGATTTTGATAGATACTTAACTCGGCCTTCACCTCTGGCATAGCTTGCTGTGTAATGTGAAGTATGCCAGAACGCTTCTGTGGTTCGGGTTCCACGTTGAACTGTAGGTCCTCTGTATCTGGTATCACTACCTGGTTAGGTTAAGGCGGCTAAGACAGGGATGGAATGCGCAGCCACTAGAGACCCTGTCACCAGTTCATTACTACCACATGGAATTATTATTATTTAGTATTTCTGTAGTTATAAATTTGACGTGCTGCGTGTATGATATTGATAGTTTCAAGTTTTCGTTACTGCCGGCAGTCCCCAATCACTGTCAACCTTTTTTTTTGTGCGATTAGTGTACTGAAAGATATAGTTGCAATCGACTTAATGTTCCAATATTTTGCTATTATAATTCCATAGACAGGTTAACCACTTTGAGAAGAATGGAGCGTCCATAAACTACGCGGCTCGGTCTAAAAAAAGGGGGGGGAGGTTGGCCGGAAGGCTACGACGCGCTACGTGGGCGAGGGGGGGGATTCCGAGCCAGGCCACGTAGCTTTCCATTCATACCATTTTTTACAGTTAAAATGAGGTACAGAACACACAACAGCATGTTAATATTTCTTTCTTTCATTTGATTATCTCAGTATGTAATTTACAACAGAAAATAGTACAAAATATCTTCTGGAATCAAAAGGGAAAGAAGCTAGGTGGAGGAGTTGGGAGGGGAGGGGGTTAGAGGCAAAACTCACGTTGGGCTACGTGGGGAGAAGGGGTGTTCACAGGAGGTTCTACGTGGTTTATGGACGCTCCCGAATTGGTAGTGTAGTCAGGGGCACGGGTGGTTTTAATAAAGTGTTTTTTTTTTCTATTTTTTTTTTTTTGCTGTTGTCAACCTCTTCATTTCTACATATCCCTTACAACCCACGTCCTCAATTATCTGCTTCAAATATTATAATCTCTGTCTTCCTCTACAGTTCTTACCTTCGACTGTTCCCTCCACTAACAAATTAACCAATCCAGCATGTCTCAAAATATGACCTACCAGCCTGTCTCTTCTTTCTGTAAGCCTCTTCCATAAACTTCTTTTCTCACACATCATTTCCAAAACTAGTTCATTTCTTACTTTGTCTGTCCGCCTAATTTTCAGCATTCTTCTACATAATCACTTTGAAATGACTGGAACATACATGGTAATAATTTGAAATAAAAATATTGGGACTAACTGCATTATTTAATCATTTATTTTTACCGTATTGTGGCACAAGAGTATCGGCTTTTAGTGTCCTTCAGAAGTGGGAGACTTGTTTCAAAACCTGCCACCGACTTAAAAGCAATCCTGATACGCTGACTTTAATTTATATACACTCGTGAATTCAGGATTCGGAACATAAATTTTGATGTTAAATTTGTGAAAATAAATAATGTATCTTTTAGTATTGTGGCATTCTGTAATGAAAAACACTTTTGAAAACGTCATTAAAAGCCCTTTCTGATGAATCTTTTTCAGCTATGTGCACTTGTAGCTATCCATTTTAGTTTTTTAACTACGGAATGTAGGGTAAGTCTGTTAACGGATCTGTCTAGATTTGGTTCGTATAGATGTTCCTATTTGTTCTTTATACTTATCCACTATAACCACCGTTATTAACTCCAGAATCTCTCGTTTGACAGTGATTAGCAACAAAAGTGAAGAGAATTTAACCTCGTAGCATTAAAAAGTTCTTTCCAACGCTGCCATGACAGTGTTAATGTCTTATAGTTACTGGATTAATCAAATACGTCAGGCCTCCTACAATGACATTCTAATCGTCGGTGTTACTGCTTCTGACAAACCTGCTTTGCGTCGTAAACCTAGAATATTGCTACCGCCCTCAGCTGAATTACCATTCCTGATCAGTTTCTTTACAGGAACGACCCAGGTGAAAATTCCAACAGTTGTAATTAAACGGAGAAAGACGTATGTTCGACCACTGACATATTGCTAAGGTTCAATTGAGTCAGACTATAGGAGCCATTACAGAGGCATTGGGCCAAGTTAATAGCTCTCACACAGATCATGCACTAACCGGGAAGTAATCTAGATGCAGCTTGTAATTTAGGTCCGTAGTGTTCGTGTTTAATTGGTAGGTAAAGCATTGGAACAATGGCTAATCGAGTAGGGAGAAGAGAATTTAATAGCAAACAACTACAGGCTGTTCTTGGTTGATGAATGTAGCAATTTGGGGTACATTGCTTGTTTATGTAGAGGTCATTAACATACCTGTGAACTACAGTGGCAGCAACTGGGTATAGTTTGTTTACAAGTCCTCAAGTAAGGAATAAGGTCTTTTCATTTCCCCCCCCCCCCATAATATAAAGACAAAGTCAAAGTTGTCAGTTTAATGCCAATGTCGTTGCCAGGTCTGCTCAAAAACCCGTGAACTAAGACTTTGAATTGTCTCCAATATCGATCCTATTTTTTTTTATTAAAACAACATATACTCACATCTAATTAGTTCGTAAGTTGCAAGCAAAAGTATCAAAAAAGATTATTTTGTGGTTACTTACAAAATAATGATTTTAAATACAGGGCGTTCGCCGGGAAACGCAACCCACTGTTAGCGCTACAAGGAAGAAACTGCTCCCGGCGAGCGAGCGGTCAGTTTCCGGCATTGTTCGACCGTCGGCCGCGGACTATTTCATAATAATTACGCTTCATAAACTTCATAAACTTGTGTGCTAAGCATTTAAATGTGACGTAATTCATTAGCTTACCTTATAAAAGATGCTGGAAGTGTTGACCCTCTTGTTTAATGCACATTTCACATCTTCTGAACATATTTCGAGACACACGCTGCCCTAACTGACTTAATGATTTTTTGGGTGACTGTTCTAGTCGAAAAGCGATATCGTCAATTTTCTCCTCTGTGAGAATACGGTTGACCAACAGTCTCTTTTTGTTAAAAAATGAACCCGTTTCTCTTACTTTTTAACCAGACGCAGAATTGTTGATTTAGCTGGCAGTAAAACGCCAGGAAATTCGCGACGAAATTTACTGCGACACTTTTTAAACGACTTCTTCACATATGTATCGTAGAGAAATATTCTTTGTTGCAAACTGTAACGTACCATAATTTTACTCACACTCAAACACGGTACAGATTAATAAAAGTATGAAGCCCCAAACCAGCCAAACCGCAAAGAAACGTTTATTCACAACACTGATTAATAAGAGACTGAAGTCACAAACTATCTACAATGCAAAGAAACCGTTCTTAACAATGCAAGGGTCACTGCACTGCACTGTTGGGGCAGCGGAGGTGTTAAACAGTGCGGTGATTCACGGTGCCGTGTGGCGGAAACTGCTGGCTTGACTGACCGAGCAAGTTGCCGACGGCAACAGACTGGGAGGGTAGCGTTTTCCGGCGAACGCCCTGTACAATTGAACGATTGCAATAACAACGTGAGGGGCATGGAAAGTTACTCTAGGATTGATTATTGCGCCAAATGAATGTCATCTCACCTATCAATCCATGTCTATGTAATGGATTAGCACGCGAAACAGTATTTGCTCGAAGTTTGCATTTGGCTGTCTTTTCGTATTTATTTTTATTTCTGCTAGTTTTGTTATTTTTCTCGCTTCACCAGTGATACACAATAATCGTAATATCATATATGAGTTGGTACGGTGGGGAAAACTAAATACACTTAAGCCGAATACGATATAGTATCCTACGGAGCCATAGGATTTAGTATCACCAACCTGCTTATGCGTGGTGTTTGAAATCATACCAATGTTTATATTATTTTTGTTTCTTTCGTGGATTTTTTCTCCGGCATAATATTAGCAAGATTTAACCAGATTGTTAAGGAATTAACAGACTAATTTGGGCATCTGCGGCATTTTACTTTGTAACTGTGCAGTTTTCAGCACAGCCATTCAATTTGATATTTCTCCGAACCGGAGGAGAAATCCAGAAAGTCAAATATGACTGGGATAACGTCAGTTCTTGTGCCCTTCATAGGGTACAGTTCGGTTCCCAGATCTATCATTTTTGTTTTTTTGTTTTGTTTTTGTTTTCCCTACTTTTGTGGCACTCCATAGCAATCAGATCGTTCAATTACATCAGTTACACTACAGGTGTTCTTGATGTGGCCACGACTATTACAAGTAATATCTTCACTGATAGTTTCCGTACTTCAAGATATGCCTGTTTAATTAACGTGGTACTGGAGAGAATACTTGAAAGGAGAAATTTTAGAGCAAGGCAAGGATTAAAATATATAAAGCAGGTAATTGAGAAGGTTTGTTGTAATGGATATGTTGAGATGTAGAGGTTAGCATTGAGATAGGAAGAGATGATTTTCATCACACCTGTCCAGATTCTGATAACAAAAAAAGTTGTCATTGAGTTTAGGATTGTATCCTAATCCTAATGAATCTATGTATTTGAATAAGGGGGCTGAATCTGTAATAAGACAAATTCCAGTTTGTAAATTTTCTTGAGTAAAAAATGGAAATATTTTGAGTTGGGTGCTTTCCTTAATGTTGCTATACGCTTGGATCTAAACACACCCCTGCTTTTATCTGTAGCCTAAGGCAGTAGAGGTGACTCTAGGTTACAGTTATAATAATATTGCAGCAGTATATACCGCATATAGAAAGCACTTATCAATCCTCCGCGTTGTTCCGGCAGCAGCATAAGTTCAGTAATCTGGTGTGGAAGGTTGTCTCACTCGTTCGTGTGAGCTGCGGACAGACGTATCTTGCCTGGTTGTCCTCAGAGCCGGTAATTTGCGTCACCCGCAAGCGACCAGCCGTAGACATTACGACCACTAACACCGGGTCCGCAAACTTGACTGCGTCATAACGGGGCCGTCCGGTTAATGCGCGCTGGCCGGTTGCCATGGCGATCGAACTGAAGTCTGTACGCCGTCCGACAAACAAGTTGTCAATGTATTCTGCAGTCTCAACTAAGATTAAACGTTCAGTTACTTTTGAGTGCACTGTAATTCTTGAGTTTGTGTCTTTGAAGCAGTCCTAACTGTGTGTTCCGCAGTCTCTGAATAAAAGACGTAACGCTCTTACGGAATCACTAATTTGTCCATCTGTTACATCATAACTTAGAAATGTGTAATTGCCCACTATTTTAGTTCTTACTACGCCAAATACAAGTATAACGTAAATTTTGAAAAGAAGCGTAAGGTGTAAAGAATTATATGGACTTTAAGGGGATTGCAGACTGAAGTAGATGTTTTACAGATATCTTCATGGGTATTAAGTAAAGCTGACAACCTGCAGGTCTGAACTTTTTATTCCACGATTTTTATTAATTTCTATTTTCGAAATTACTAGTGCTATAATTCCTTAATAATGTACAGTGAAATGTAGAGTATAGGAAAATTGTAGTGATTTTTCTGAAGTTAACATTTTTCGCAAAATAGATGAATAATTTTATTAAATTTGATTCTTCACTACATAAAGGGTTTTTAAAATTAATATATCACTCGACAGAGAATTTCATAGACCGTTTAAAAAATATTCAGAAAATACGTTTTTGAAAAATTTTCGAGATTTTCTAAGAACAGATTTTTTAAATAGAAGTTTATTTATGCGTATCATTCAAAATATAATTACCAGAAACGAATAATGAATTCTATTTTACTAGTTACAAGTGACTTTCAAATAATCTTTTCGGTGAATTAAATTTAATACACTAGTGATAGTAAAGAACTGCATACTTTATGGAAATGCGCTTCACCTGCAATAACTGCCCTCAACATTTATTAATAAAATATAAGATTAGAATATTAAGGAACCCAAAGTTGTCAATTTTAAAGGAAAGCAAAGATACTGGATTTACAAAATCGCAAATTATTGCTTTCATTAACTGTGGAATCGTAATATGTCATTTCCATAGTTAACATTACAACTCCTGAAGTCACACGTAATACACAAAACATATGGCAATGACAAAATAATCTCGACCTACTGACAGACTATGGTAAGACAACAGAGTCTGTGTTAGCATTTTTTTTTTTAATTACAGTATTGACTCTGTGAGGTAATTCAGAAAGTCTAGCAGACTTTTAAAAAATTGGTGAGCTCTAAAGGAAGTCAGAGATATTCCATCTAATCGAGTGATCCATGGGGCTGCTATCGGATGACTGTGAAAATTTTGCTAGCAGTTCGTGATTGATCGATCGATATTTACGAGTTCTGGATTCCTGAATTAATACAAAACCGTATGCTAGATTAAAACCATTATTAGAAGTTTATGAAAACATAACTTGTAGGCAAGTTAACTAGTTCCAGCGATGCTGTGACTACTCTGATTCGTTTTGACTAATCAAGTACCACAAGATTTCTTCCTTGTACGTGCCGCTTCCAGCCTCTTGAACTTCCCGGATGAGAGTCCTCTACAATAATCATGACCACTCTGCCTCTCTCTATCAGCTGACTGCATACTACTTTCCCTCTTTCATCAAAATCCATGGGAACGCTGGCATTTTCTCACAGACGATACGATGATGTAAATGAAAAATTGACAATAACGTCAATAATGTTTATCAGAAACAGTATCCTTATTCACTAGTCATTTGCTCATCTCCGTACTCATCAGTCTTGTAATAATATTGATTCGTTTTACAATTGCACATCGTAGCCTTCCTTACTGCTAGTAAGGTGACGTTCGCACTAGCGAGGCGTCTTCGCTTTGGGTGGCGCTAGGTCATCATTAACGAGACGTCAAGATAGGAGTCCCTCCCCTCACGTTATTTAACTCTTGCGGAGTCTCTTGACCTCTTGTCTGTTCCCGCGGGTGCCTTCAGTCTCCCCTTAATCCTTTGTCGAATGTTACAGCATCCAGTCTGCACCTCGCACATACCTTCGCTAAACATCATACCATTCTACCACTGAACATGTTTGATGAAGAGAACCAATTTAAAAATAGCAACAAACCTAGGAGGAAGGGTTTAACTGTAAGAGGCTACCTAACACATTCCTATTGCAGATTTTTGTTTATGGTTTAAAATATGTGACTTTCTGGGGACATGTTATATCAATACCGTTTTTTATACAACGTTTTTGGTTTTGCTGTCGTCTACTACGATCTACCAAATGCAGCCTATCGTTGTTGGAAATCGATGAGGTAGCTACATATAAACACAAAAAAATACTCTAGTGTAAAACAAATCCACATCTGTTTTTTTACAAATTTCATTCCTCCCAGATGATGAGTGAAGCCGGGGAGGCGGGTTGCTGGAGGGTCTGACAACCCTTTTCAGCACAAGTAACCTAAGGGGGCATCCACAAATTACGTGAGGTGTTTTTCCGGATTTCTGGACCCCCCCCCTCCCCCCTGGTGAGATTTCGTGAGATCTGGCCGGACCCCCCCCCCCCCCCTCTGGTGAGATCTGGTCCGTGATAACCCCCCCTACAAATCGCCCTGGAAACTTTTGTAGACCTTTTTTTTTTAGGTCACACCCTAACTTTTTTGACGAAATACCCTCCTAAAGTCGACTTTGGCGCAAATTGTAGAGCTTTTTTTTTGCTCTACTGTCCCCAAATTTTTCGCAAAATCTCACGTGAGATTTCCGTAGACCCCCCCCTCCCCCCTGGTGAGATCTGGTGAGATTTCGCCGGACCCCCCCCTCCCCCATTTCACCTCACGTAATTTATGGATGTCCCCTAAGGGAATGGAACTGGAAGGAAGTTGGCCGTGGCCTCCGAAAGAAACCATCCTGGCATTTACCGGTAGGTTCTGCAGAAAACCGCAGTCAGTATGGCCGGATGGCATTTGAACTCCCGTCATTTCGAATGCCAGGTAGGAGTGCGATATCGCACTTCTCTTAATTAGGTGATAATCGTTTGTGTTTATACATGCAATTTATGAACAGATCACTTACAAACTGATTGTGAGATAAACAAAGTCAAAGCGACCGATATAACATTACAAACACACACTATCCGTCAGTTTGTCACTGTTTGGTTAGTTCTCAAAATTTCATGACAAAATGTTATTTATGTATCATACGTCCTTACTAACGATACACAGTATTACTTGTCAAATTTCATCAAGGAGCCGTTTAGTCGTGAAATCGTAACAGAGACTGAGTTACTTTCGTATTTTAAAATATTATTGTAGACACTGCAACTACAGAAACCATGAGTACGTTGCGGTGCACACAGTATAATTTAAACACTGACTGTCACAGCGTGATATTAAAATTACTGTTTTCCCCCTCCTGTGTTGCCTGGGATGCGCCCTTGCGTGCTGATGGCCATCTGCACGTTCGGGCACGAGCTGCCAGCTACCATCGCCATATGGCATACAACCTGCTGGCCGGCGACATCTGACCCCGACCCAGCCAGCATTAGACTCCAGTTACTTAGCTGGATGACCTAACGCGTAGGGACCCAAGGTTACAGTTGTTCCAGGAATAAGAAATTTTCATCGTCGGTTACTTTTCTACCTGGGCAGGACAGACTAATTTGTAACAAGACAGTCTACTGCTTTAACGTCTGTTGTCATTAATGTAAAAAGTCGTCAGCAGGAAATATACAAAATCGTGCTATTTTAATGTTGTTTCCGATTTTATCTCATATTAAAATTATAAATGTCTTATCTCTTGTATCTTGTAAATACAGGGTCCGGCAATAAAACCTCCCTCATTTTAATGTGTTGTCACATAAAAACTAAATATGATAGAGAATAATTACTTTTATTTATGAAAAATACATACTTTGCCATTTTTAATTATTTGGTTTTAAAAATTATATCTGCCCTCCATTGTCGACACATTGACAAAGTCTATCCAGAAAGTTCTCCATACATTTTCGCGTCATTTCTCTTGGAATGGCTGCCAATTCTTGGGTAATGGCCTCTTTAAGTGCTTGCAGTGTTGTGGGATGACGTTTGTACACTATAGGCTTTAAGTGTCCCCAAAGATTGGTGAATGTTGCATAGACACACTCACACGCGCCAAATTTTCCGGCGTTGTTGCAGTCCGAGGACGGCCTGTAGGTTTTTTTTAGTGCTGAACCTGTCTTTCTAAAGTTTGACACCCACAGTTGAATAGTTTTTCTATCCGGGACACGATCATGTAGGCCAAGTTCGAATCGTCTCCGAAAATCTGTGAACAACTGTTACGAATAAATTCGTCCACAACAAACGCACGATGCTCACCAAGCCATGACATGGCGCACATTGAAAATGGCAGGTACACCTCTTTAAAACAAAACACACTCCACATCAGTATCCTCACTCAGTGGCGTACCTAGGGTGGGGCAGGTAGGGCATGTGCCCTGGGCGCCATTGCAAGGGGGGCGCAAAATTCGCAAATTATTAAACTTATATTATTAAAAATCAAAATAAACCAACAGCGTAATTCATATTCAAATAATACATGTCATAAAACTGTATATGTGTAGTGTTATTTTCATTTATTTCAATCCGGAATAAAAGAGATTTTTGCCTAAAATCTGAGAGACCAGCATAAGATAGGAAGACCCTAACATAATTAGTAGGTACAGTAAAACGCATTTTATATGGCTTACCGACCTATGTAGGTACGTGCGCAGAGGCGCGTTCAGAGGCTTTGAGTGTGGTTCTTTAGTTTTTTTAACATGCTTTTCTTAGTTTGACATGTATGTGAACAGATAGTTATTTACAAGTCAATCTAGGTAACTATGTAACTAACTTTGTGGCAAATCTGGTAACTCAGTTTTCACTCACTTCTAAATATTGTATCAGGCTGAATATTTGGAATCTTGTATGAGCCTGGTGAAAATACAATTTGGATTTGGAAAACCTTTGAAACGTGGTTCGGGTTAACTATTGGAGAATGAAAGTAGTCACTGCGAAAAAAAGTTGTTCGGAATCTTGGGCAATTGCTAAAAAAGGAAAAAAATACAATAAACTCACCCCTAACCCAAGCTATGCGCAGTTTACTGTCGTGATGGGTGGGACACAACAAAAAACTTTTTTTTAATTTTAAAAACAATCTATAATAATGTGTTTGTTTATTTCTGGTTATTTATAAGCCGTCACCCACTTCGCAATAATACCAACACAATATGAAACTATTGTTTTTAAAGGGAAAAAAGCTTGTGTTTAAGGGACAAAAAAAAAAAAAAAAAATTGCAGAAGGAAGTAGCACAAAAATCCAGTAAGTACTTGTAGAAGTACCTTGAAAAGTCCGCTGATGGAAGCTCGACATGTTCTAAGGAATTGCGTACATCGACATGTACAATAAATCCAAAGCATCAAACTCTAATTCAGCACAAGACGAGGAGGTTATAACTTTATTTAGATAATTCTGAGTGTGACGAGATTAAGATCAGTGAGGCTACGATTTCTGTGGCTACTGAGGAATTTGAAGAAAACGTTAGTATTCTGGCAGGAGAAAAAGTTGGTGGGAGTGATATGGTGGATGATGCAGAGAACCCAATTACCGTCATACCAGAAGTAATTAAACAGCCTCATATTTGACTTCAACGTTTTGATAAGATAACTGGAAAATCAATTCTGTCAGTAGGTTTTAAAACAGAAATAATTGAAATGGGTTCAAAATAAAGAGGATTCTTTCCTGCCTACAAATAACCGTTGTAAGATCAAAAGATGGTTTAAGAAGAAACTAGGAAATCGTGGTGGATAAGTGACTCACTAATGGCTAGTCTACTACCCATCTAAAAAATCTGCTTTTTGCATCCGTTGTGTTATATTTTCACAATTAGTTAATCTATCTTCTTTAGAACACAGTGATGGATTTACCCGCTGGAAAGCACTTGAAAGGCTCATTGCCAATGAGAATGTGAAGAATTATCGTGAGTGCTTCACCCAGTGGATAGAAGTGGAAAGAAAGTTTACAACAAATAAAGGGTTATTGGCGCTGAACTTCAAACCCAGATCGAGACAGAAAAACAAAAGTTGCGTAAATCTATTAAATAGAATCTTTCACTGCATCAAATTTCTCACCACTCAAAATCTTGCATTACGAGGGCACAGAGAGTCACAATACATGCGATGGATCAGAATCCGATGATGCTAGTAATTTCCTGGAATTAATAAAGTTCCCAGACATACGAGTATTTGACTCCGTCATGAATAACCATCTCGCTCAGATTAAAAATCATCCTGGAATCACATCTCACTTTTCACCTCGTGTTCAAAATGAGTTCATTTATCTGATGGCGAATACTGTTCGCCAAAGTTTATTACCAAATATTCGTAAATCAAATATCATGGTCTCGTATTTGACTCTGCTCCTGACCATGCACATCGTGTGCAGATGTTAGAAGTAGTGAGATATGCAGAAGTTGATTTTGAGAGGAAATTCGTCCGCGTTAGAGAGTCCTTTCTCGGTTTCATCTAGATTAGTCAAAAGGACGCTGGAAGCTTAGTTGATGCAATACTTAAACAGCTACATAAAAACGGTATGGATATACAGGATTATCGTTCACAATGTTATGACAACTCTGCTGTGATGGCTATGCACCGAACTGGTGTTCACAAAAGAATAAGCGGAAATAATAATCTGTCAAACTTTGTGAATTGTCATATTCATTTACTCAATTTCGTTGGTGTATATGCAAGCAAGCAGGATATTATAATGGACACGTTTTACGGAACTACTGAAGGAATTTATGTTATCTTTTCTCATTCCACTCTACGCTGGAAAAAACTCAAGACCTGCGTGCCTGTGTTTGTAAAATCAGTGTCTAAACAAGTTGGGGTGCAAGGATTGAAGCAGTTCAGCGAGTTAACAAATATCTTGAAGATATGCTGATAGTTCTCGGAGACAAACAGTCGATGGCAATCAAACTAGTGAAACAAAAAGTGGGGCATGACATCTATACAATCGCATGTTGTCCTATGATTTTCTGATTTTGTTAGGATTTTGGAATAATGTATCAGCTTCTATTGACCGTATTCAAAAATGGCTCCAGGATCCTAGAATGAAGTTTTATGGTGCTGTCTTAGAAACAAAAGCACTCAGAGACAATTTTACTGATGAAAGAGGGGGTTTGGTTAATGACGCACTAGTGAAAGGTTTCAATCTTTGCCAGGAATGGGATGTAGTGATTGAAAGATGTCAAAAGTGAAAAAAAACTTATGGCTAAAGAGAATGCGAAGGACGTTAGGTTGACTGGTAACGAAGAAATGGAATGTGTTATAAAGAGACTGCTAGATCGTAGTGCGCGTGAAATAAAAGTTCGGTCGTCTGCAAGAAACCGACACCAGATTTTGATTTCTCCTAGATATTAAAAAAAACCGTATTACAGCACAGACATGCGACCATTAAAAAAAAAAATTAAAGATTTCTTTGGATGTGATATTAATGGAGAACAGTTATATGAAGAAATATTGGATGTTTTAATGCTAACAACCACAAGACAAAACGTAAACATAGAAAGGAGTTTCTTGAATTCATTGTTCAGTAAAGACATGAGAGCGTCTTTCCGAATCTGAGCATTTCCATTCAGATTATGTTTACGATTGCATTATCCATTGCAAGTTGTGAGCGATCTTTCAGTAAGCCAAAACTAAAACTTTCGTATTTGAGGGTTACAATAGGTCAAGAAACGTTATGCGACCTAGCTTTGCTCAGCGTAGGGCGATAAGAAACTGAAGAAATAAGTTTTGAAAATGTTATTAATCTATTTGCGCCGCAGAAGGCAAGGAAAATGCAATTTTAAGACTATTAAATAATTTTGATCTAAAACAGAAAGTAAAAGTGTTTTGTAACATTTATGATTGTTTTAATAATCGCTTATTTTATATTTAGGTAATTTAAGAAAGGGCGCAACTTCGATGCTTGCCCTAGGCGCTATTTCCGACTGGTACGCCACTGTCCTCACTACAACCCGCACGTCGGCTACGTGAAATGTGGGAGGTTTTATTGCCGGACCCTGTACTTTCTCCTAAATTCTGAGTATGAACTGAAATTGGCATTCCATTGTTTCTGCCATACAGCCGCACTGAGAGTTTCGGAATACGGAAGAAGTATTTGTGTTAGCAAACTGCATTCAATCCTTCGTACCGAGCGTGCTGGGCGAGCTATTAACGCTCTAGCCTCGCATTCGGGAGGACGCCGGTTCGAATCTCCGTCCGGGCATCCAGATTTGGGGTTCCCATGGTTTCCCCAAATCACTATAGGCGAACGCCGGGATGCTTCCTTCTAAAGGCCATGGCCGAATTCCCTCCCGTTCCTTGTCCTAAGTCCTATCCCGCCTCTAATGACTTCTACGTTAATGAGGCGTAAAGTCTAAAGTAAAAAAAAAAAAAAATCAATCCTTCGTAAAGCGTGGTGTCTGGTATTCGGGAGGATGAGAGATCAAATCCTCGTCCAGCCATCCAGATTTCAATTTTCCATGGTTTCATGATATCACTCACTGTGAATACAGGAGTGGGTCCTTCAAAAGGCCGTGGTAGAATTCCTTCCCGTTTCTTTTCCAGTCAACCTATCACTACTTTAATGACCTCGATGTCGACGAGCTGAAAAGATAATTGGAGGAAAAAATTAATATTGCACAGAATAATAAAAATTAATCATGTTGATGATATCGCGCGAAAATTCCGGTTACTTTTTTTCGCTTGTTTACGTAGTTGGGAATCAGAACTTTGGTTTATGTAATTTGGAAGCAAATTTGTGTTTGCTTGAAACTAAATATTGATGACTAAAGTTGTAATAGGTTTTTTTTTTTTTTTTTTCAGCTGTGCTAAAGACTCGCTGTGAAATATCAGAGTGTAAATCTAACTGTGCGCTGCTCCCCATTTCTTATATATATTGCTTAAACAGGCCTCAAATCATTTTTGCGTATGAATCTGTCAGTAGGTTCCCGGCTGCTGGTTATGTGGACACAAAAGACTGAGGCGAATTCGTTCTAAAACACCTGTGCTTGTACGGTGTATACGTCTTGGAAAAGTAGATACTGTACTATTCCTTCGACAGCGAATTTTCTTAAGTGAATTGGTATTGACTTTATACGTCAGGGATGCCTTTTTATTTTATCAAAGCTCTGCCTTCATATCTTGTACTATTACTGTCATCTCCATACACCCATGATAACACTGTTATTGCTAGTAATTAATTGGAATGAAGCAATGTCCCAGTGACAATTTCTATACGGACCTACATCTCTATTACATGAATTTTAGCTTTAAAATCTTTTAGGATTTGCGGTAACTTGTTCAGCATATACGTCCATATCCGGCGTATCACTTCAATTGTCATCAATTATCCATTTCATATCCTTCGTGTACAAAATTATCTTTACAATATAAATTTTACTAAAAGAAAAAAAAATTAACACAACCTGTACATCTCGGAACATGAATAATTCATTTTTTTTCAGTCGCTCTATTCAGAACGTGTTTCGTTTCGAACTTTGAGTCCATTCAGTTCTCAACGTCCTTCTATAACTCCACATTTCTGGTTGCTCAGGGAGATTAAATTAGCGGTTACTTTCTAACTTTAAATATTAAGAAATGAACTAGCTTTTCGAACTTTAATATTTTCTTAGCGTGAACGTCGTATAGAACATTTACGGCTCGTAAGGGATCGACGTACTTAATTCGAAATAAAGTTATTACTTCTTAAATCTGCTTCTCGTGGAACAAAAGAAACGGAGGATAGATCTCTGATAAGCAAGAAGCTGCTAAATTTGGAGCAAGAACAGATGCTTCACGTGCCAACGTCCATTCGGCCTAATCGAGGCTGGCAGCTGCGATAGTATCGGGAAGAGAAGTGCGTGAGACAAGGTGTTATTTGGAGCAAAACCCCTCTCTGTACGCACCATCTGCCTGGGAGAGAGATGGCACGGGCGCAACATATGTCGGTAGCTGCGACATCACATGAGCAAAGCATTGAAAGGTTAATTCGGCCCTTCCAGAAAAATAACACTGACGTAATGTTTGATAGCTTACTAAAAAATAGTTGAACAAGTTCATGTGAACATACACTAGGGTATTTAACACTCGAACATCGTTTATCATGGACAGTAGGCTACCTACATTTTGGCCGCCTGAGGTAGATATTTCAGCCACCCTTTCGCTTATGGTGCATGTCTCGAATGGCTCGTACTTGCGAGTAGCGTTGGAAAGATACTAAGGAACATGTCTTACAGTAAAATAAATTTCTATATGCACCAGAAATCTGCTAGAATATTACGTTAAAACAAGAAAGGACGACGAAATCTTTTATCTGTAAAATTAGGAAGCGGAAGCTGCTTCCACACAATAAATGACACTAACACCATATTTTGTATGATTCCTTAGTTACTTGGGAGAAAAATTAAGAACATGTCTGCTTGTGCGCCCATGCTAAACCTTACCACATAAATATTGTAATAATGTGTTCGTATTGAATTTTAGTGCTTTCTTAGCCCTCCTGCTGCAACTTTGATACGTGATGTTTTTGCTCTCCTATCCTTTTTTACAGTACCATACACTAAGGCAAATGGAAGTCTATTGCTGCCGCTCCACTGTTTGTCCATATATCTCAGACTTTTACCTTAAGTTTCAGGCTACTAATCTGCAATTGTTTAGTGATTATATGGTCAAAAATCAAATATCGTATTTAAATTATTGCAAAATCGTGTTGTAGGCGGATTTCATAGAAGCTTGATGTACAGATGTTCGGAGTTTAAGTAGGGGACAAAGCTGCCTTTATTAGATTTTTTTTTTTTTTCGGTGCAAAATAAAGACTAGAGCACTTTTCAAAGTTGTCATTTGATTTTCATCTTGAATTACCTGTCCAACATCGACCATATCCTGTATTATAATGACAAATACTAAAAGTACTTTAAGTTTTGAACAAAATAAACAAATTTTTTTTATTCTGTTTGCTATACAAAAATATTGTTATATAGAAACTGTTCTCACTAAATAATGCAATCCATTCAAGTGTTATAATAAATTTGATTGTAACTTAACGACAGCATAAGCAGCGCTACCTAACCTAAGAATGTGTTAGGCTTTTATTTTTGGGCCTTGTGACGTACTACGAGGTGTGATTTTTTAAAAAAAAAATTACGTCGAATAATTTTATTAAAAAGTAAAAAGCTTACATAGAATTTGAATTCCCTTTAAATTCTGTCCTTGGCTAGCGGTGCATTTGTCCTAAAATTGAATCCATGTCCGGAAGCATTTCTGGACAACAACCAAGCTTAGTGGGTGAGCGGTTAACGCTCTGGACTCGCATTCGGGAGGAAGCCGGTTCGAATCCCCGACCGGTAATCCAGATTTAAGTTTTCCATGGTTTCCCCAAATCACTCCAGGCAAATGCCGGCATGCTTCCTTCAGAAGGCCATGGCCAGATTCCTTCCCGTCCCTTGTCCCTCAGTCCTTTCCCGCCTCTAATGACCTCGATGTCGAAGCCATAAGAAAAAAAAAACTGGAAAGCATAATTCGGAAGGGCGTTCAGCTGCTATGTCGTGGCCATCTTAGTGAGGAGAATGTTTCAAAACGTTTTCTTTTTAGCACACTTTTTATTTTTCGGAAGAACCAGAAGTTGCATGGTGCTAAACCTTGTAAGGCGGATGTGGACTCACAGGAATACTTTTTCGGGCAAAAAAACTCGCGAATCGGTAGTTACCTGTGGCAATGCACCTTGTCATGATGATGAAGAAAGCCATTGCCCATGTTTCTAGTCTCTTTCTTCGTACATCATTTCACAAACGTTGCAGTACCCCCTTGCAAAATTCGGAGTTAACAATTGTTCCCATTGGAACGAACTCTGATTGCACTATGTCACCATTGTCGAAAAAAACAATGAGCATGACCTTGATGTTCGACTTTGACTGACGTGCAAGTTTAGGGCGAGGGGCAGGGGCGTAGCTACTATGGGGCTAGGCGGTGCAGTGCACTGGGGCCCCTACGCTCACGGGGCCCCCAAGCATACCTCAAGGGGCCCCAAAGCGCATCTCTGGGGGCCCCCAAGCGCAGTTTTAGAGGACCCACGATCCCTCTCGGCAAACTGGCGGTGACCCCCACTAAGGGCCCTCGCTGCTCAGGGGCCCCTAAGGGCAACTCAAGGGCCGCCCCCATCCTCAGCTCAGGGGGCCTATACCGGCACACGAAGCAAAAAAAAAGGTCGCCCGTCTGGCCTGAGGGCCAAAATAATTTTTTTGCACCGGGGCCCTTGTTGACCTAGCTACGCCACTGGCGAGGGGAGTTACTGGTTTTCCATTGGGAACTCTGAATTTTCGTCTCGTGGTCGTAGCCATAGACCCCACTTTCATCTCCAGTCACAATTTTGGCAATGTAGTCCGGATCTGCATGAAGACATTTCTTCAATTCTGTGGAAACTGAGACACGACTTTCCTTCTGTTCATCAGTCAAATGTCTGGGAACAAATTTTGCACTCACTCGTCTCGTTTGCAAATTATCTGTTAAAATGCTTTGAACGGACCCGTACGAGATCTTAAGTTCTTCAGTAAGCTCCCGAATAGTCATACGCCTGTTCGAACGAACAAGTTTTGCCACTTTTTGCACCTTTTCGTCGGTTTTTTGAGGTCGATGGACGTAACGACCGTTGCTCGTCTTCATTTAGTTGTTGTAAACAGTCTTCATAGTTACCATATTATAGCTATACACTGATTTTAAGATTCCATGATATTCTTTGGCACTTTTCAACTGGAAACAAATCATAGTGTTAACTCGTTGTACACTCTTTGGCAAAAATATTGAATGTGGACGCCTGAGACTAAGTCCCTTAGTTCGCACAATGTGGCATCATTGCGGGTATTCAACTCGGCGCTATCTGTTATTCATTTCCTTAAGTCAATGCCTCTAACAAACTCTCCAGTGATGCCACATAGTGCAAAATAATGGACTTAGTCTCAGGCACCCACAGTCATTTTTTTTTTTTTTTTGCCGAAGAGTGTACATAATCTAGCTGGTCTGGAAGTTAACGAGTCAGAACCTGTTCAAACTTGAATCAAGCTAAATGACATATTACAACAAATAATGGATGTACCGTCAGCAGTTACTGCTATAAAAATTAAGTGACCGAATTCTTTGAGCATACCTCGTAAATGCGAGATATCTAGTTGAGTCATTAAATTAAGGTTCAACTCGCACTTAGCCGATTTTTTTTTTTTCGTATAATGGTAAAGCATTATTTCATTATTCTCTTACGGACAATGTATTAATCCCTTCGCCATCTGAAAACAGTGACTGCTTCAGCTTGTATTTGCTTTGATATGAATATCTGAAAGTTACTTGTATTGTTATAAATTATATCAAACGCTGTCTAGGGAAATTGTATAATCGTTGGTCCATAGATTGTTAAATAAACAAAAGAAGTTGCTTGCTTCGCCACGATACTTCTTGAGATGCAGCCATGTGATGTGATGGCCATTCTTTTGCACTGTGTCCGCTGAGTTCCACTAAGTGAAGACGTAACCCGTGGGTGTGTCTCGTTAGGGCGTCGGCTGCTGCGGATGACACGCTCTCTCTGTCGCATTGTGCGTCTCCGCCACGGCGCGCTGCCTTCAGCTGTCTCCGCCACCTGGCTCCCGGCCCACAAGCTACCTTGCTTACTTTAACGATTGCTGCTAGTCTGCTCAACCCTAACCCTGGTCGCAAGCAAGAAATACGAAAGGGTTTTGTTATAGGTAGATGTTTGTACTGTGTTGTCCCTTCACCTATATCAAGCCTAATCCACTGATTCAGGAATGATATGCTGATGTAATTAATTTGATCTCTCCGGTTCATCCTCGTTTTGATTCTTTTTTTTTTTTTAGTCTCATCAGTGTCTCGACTGGTTTGATGCAATCCTCCATCTCTTCCTATCTTGTGCTAAAATAATCATCTCAGCATTTCCACTTACAACCTACGTCTTCAGTTATCTGCTTCACATATTCTAATCTTCGTCGTTCTCTACAGTTTTTACCTTCGACTTTTCCCTCAACTAACAAACTAATCAAGCCTCCATGTATTTAAATCTTATCCACCATCTTGTATCTTCTTTCCACACCCTTCATTTCCAGCACACATTTATTTTGTACTTTATCTGTCCACTTAATTTTCAGCATCCTTCTCTGGCACCACATTTCAAATGATTCAGTTTTCCTTAAATCCATGCTTCGTTACCATAAAGTGCTATTCTCCACACATAACTTTGATGCCATATTGAATTTATATTACGAAGTCGCGACTCTGCTGGCCATTTATGCTGATATTTTTCCATTATGTATGCTGAATCATAGAAAGATACTGTTAAAGCTTTGTATGGAACTTCAACTCGGAAATAGCTTCGCTTTTTTTATATAACAAATTGAAATCAGAAATCACAATATCAGTTCGACTTCTGTGTATTTAATTGTTTTTAGTTTTTTCTTTTCTGGCTTTACGCCTAGTTGACGTCGAGTTTACTAAAGGCGGAAGAGGACTAGGGCTAAGGAACTAAGGAACGGGAAGGAATTCGGCCATGGCCTTTTGAAGGATTCATCCCAGTATTCGCCTGGAGTGATTTGGGGAAACTATGGAAAACCCAGACCTGGATGGCCGGGTGAGGATTCGAACCCGTATCCTCCGGTATACGAGGTGAGAGTGTATTTACTTAAAAAAGAATTATGTGCAGACAGTCGGAAAAAACAGCAGCCAATCTGCAATGGGTAATTCAATAATGGAATATTGTCGCAATGGCATAGCTAGGTGACAATCGTTAGACTGCAGGAAGAAAATTTTGGTTGACCGTTTCTAGGTGTGTTCGGAATGGCCATCGTGCTGCGTGGAGAACAATGTGGCCGTCTCTTCAATCTCACGAAATAAGTTCTAAAACACTGAGATTCACGGGGTAAGTTAGTTAATTGTCGACTATCTACAAATTGGATAGAAAATAGTAGGTTGTGATGGTTAAGAACACGTAAGATGTCATTAAACAAGAAACGAATGAAGCTTTGGGGAACATTATTGACGGAAACCGATCATCTATCTGAGCATGTATTATTTCTTAGACCTCAAGATTTTATTACACGCAAAAATTCTTTAGCGCAGTAGCTGATTAGATGCTGTTAGCTATAGAAGAAATTAGTTCAAACCTAAACAAAGTTACGATTAACTAACGAACATGAATTTTAAGAAAGCCGACATCATTATCGATAGTACTTCAACCACATCACAGTTCGATCTAAATTTGTTCGTTACAAAAGCTATTAAAAAAAAGGGAAGAAGTATTTCGTCGAAACATTATAATCAGTAATATCCAAAAATAATTCAATTTTTTCGGTTTGTAAATATTCGGATATCGACCCGAATCCCAGCAGGGTGGATTTCGCTGTTTAAAATCACGTTGCGCCCCTTGGGGGTGGTCTGCCTTCCCTGCACAGTACTTCCGGGCATCCGCAGCTGCGTCGTGCGCGATATATAAAGAGAAGCCCATCTGGCCCCGGACGCTACCCTCCCGAAAACGGAACGGCCCGGCCCAGCCCCGCAGCAGCTTTTTTCCGGGGGTCCCGCGCCTGATTGCTTTCTGATGCGCCTCTGTGGAAAGGTAACAACGCCAGTAGCTCGTCCGTAGAGACGACGAAGTCTCTTATTAAACGGTACCGGAACAGTATATAAACTATTATGAACACAACATTCTTTGTACGACCCATCAGCCTGTGTGCATATTGTAAGCGATTACGATTCGTTAATGACGCGTTTCTTATATGAAGTAGTACAATGCATATTGATCCTGCTCCAAATGCCAAAATAAGATACGTCCTGGTGAGTGAGCGGTAACACTCGGGTCTGGCATGGTGGACGTGAATTCGATTCCCTGTCGGGCTATTATGATTTTGGTTTTCCTTCATTTCCCGAAATCACCCTAGGCGATATAGGGATGCTTTCTTCAAAAGGTTACGGCTGTAATTCTTCCTATTCCTTGTTGTCACCTCGCCTCCCGGCATTTTTACCTCAACATAGTGAAATTTAACAAAAACTAAAATTTATATCTTCCGCGGAACTAGTTCCACTGTAGATCCAATTTTCAGCGGAATTTCTCAACGAATACGTACCTTCAGTGATGGTTGTACACGTTGGTAATCACTGATAGGAATAACACCCAATTAGGCCGCCCAATAATTTATACAAGAAAAGTACTAAGAATTGCGTTTTCCTTGGTTGAAGAATCTTCTATTAATAACACTGTTACGATACATGCCTTAAAAACATAAGGTCCTGGGTTCGAATTCCAGCACATCCTGGAATTA
Organism: Vandiemenella viatica; assembly: GCA_031002005.1. Classification (NCBI taxonomy): domain Eukaryota; kingdom Metazoa; phylum Arthropoda; class Insecta; order Orthoptera; family Morabidae; genus Vandiemenella; species Vandiemenella viatica. The sequence goes on along the minus strand of JARYHS010013631.1, from coordinate 113,152,628 downwards.
TTAAGGGGGAATTTTTTTCATTTATTTATTGTCTTTTTGCAAAACAAACGTTACAACCGATATAAGTACAGTTTATTTTGTATAATAATTTTCCAATGTTATATTACGTAAATGGACATAAACTTCAAGCAAATACTGTTAATTTTGTCATACATATTTTATACGTGCCTACAGATACAAACATCTAACTTAATATAAATAAAGAATAATTCATAATCACTTCTTTTCTTAGAAGTACATAAAAACACAAATGGTAAGACAAAATTCTAACAGTAAAAATGAGGAAAGGAAGTGGTAAAGAAATGTGGAAAGCAACATTTAATTTCAGAAACGTACTATCAAAATGATGTACCGTTATGTGTGAATTAATAAAATTGTTTGACCATTATTTTTTAAAATACTCGTTTTAGGTTTCTTTTTTGGAGGTTTTATGGCTACTCGGGGGCGTAAGAGCCGAAAGTCAGCTATCGTCTTTTGAACGAACGATTCTGGCATTAGCGTAGCGTGATTTCGAGGAACCTTCGAAAAAATGAAAACTGGATGGCCGGTCCCGAAATTCCACCCAAATTCTCATGGATTCCAGGCGTGAACGTTAAATGCTCACCAATCGGTTTAAATTTTTTAACTGGAAGCTGTGGAGTATACATCTTCTTTGAATGTGAAAAACTGTCAAAAACCCTTCTGTCTGTTACCTACTGCTGTAGTGTAGTAACTGTTTCCATGCATAGAGCACCACTGTTAGGGTACGCTGCAAGGAATCGATACGGAGGGAGACAGGCGAGCGATCCCAGAAGCTCGATAACATCGCGTCTGCACGACACGCGGTGGGCTGCTTCGCATTCCCTGTAACTGACTCAGCCTCGTCTCGCGGGGCGCGCACTTTATGGGGCGGACGTGGTCCGTATCGCCGTAACCTCGGCCCACACACGCAGCTGCCTCTACTCCCTACAACGTCGTTATCCTGCGACGAGACTCGCCACACTACGTCGTATTCAGTGTATGAGGACAGCACTCTCAAAACTAACGAGGAGAGTTAAAAAAATCGGATTCTCAAGCCACAGCTACAATAGAGACATTTTTCTATATCCCGTTCACTCCGAACTGGCGGTTCAAGGTCATGCTCTCTTTGCCCCGCTACTCACCTCACAACTCCCCTCCTTTTTACCAATCTTAGCCGACCGCTGTGTCCAGGTAATCGAGTAGTAAATTTCCCCATCGCCTGTAAGGGCAGCGGAGTGGGGGATAGAGTAGACTGACCTTCAGACGCCTCTGTTAACTGAACGGACAGTAATATTGGTTTGTAATGTCAGTGTGTGATTACTAGTTCTTTGAAGTAGTTTAGAAGGGAATGCTTGTTGAAGACATAAAATAATGTCAACTGGGCACGAAATATTGTGGGGATGAAAGAGAAGGGTTTATTAGAGAGCACGAATAAGAGACGTACCATCTAAGTAAGAATAAAAGTATTACAAAGTTCGGTGAGGTCTTTACGTGGATATAATGGTATCGTATGAGATTGACCTTCTGTGAATAAAATATCGGAACTGGAAAGTTGTAGATGAATATCTTTTTGTGGAAAATATTTTAGATCACACCCAGTCCTAGATATATATTGGTAGATGAGTTTTGGAGTCGTGTCCAACAGATCGCCAGAGTATAAGAGGAGATATACCTTCAAAAGACTGAGTCCAGATAGGACTTATTATTATTATTTAATTACAATGGTGTAATTTCCCTACACACCCATCTTCCCCCTATCCTGCACCCACCTACATTTGCCCTCTACAAATTTTAACTTTAAATTCTTTCAAAGTTTTCGGTAAATTATTCATCATTTCTCTTGGTAACTCATTCCAATCCCTGACACCCTTACCTAAAAAGAGAATATTCCCACACCCTTGTGCCTGAAATAGAGTGCCAGCTTGTGGTCATGGTCATCTTTTCCCTTCTATGCACTACTTTTCATACCTATTACAATATCTTTCCATGCCTCATCGCCAGTATATGCCCTGTACACTCCCATGACCCTCCTCATCCTCCTCTTGTCTTGCAATGAATCCCATTCTAGCTCCTTTATCATATCCGTCACTGATTGCATTCTGCGATAATTTCCAGAAACAAATCTAGCAGCCCTTTTTTGCACCCTCTCCAAGTGCTGTATTTGATACGTAAAATCAGGGTCCCATACTACACTACCATATTCGAGCATAACCTCGAGATGCTACATCACATAGGCTAACTTTGCTGATCTGAATTGAAGAGAAGTCCATGACCATAAATTAGCACTCGATATGGGAATGTTTCCATTCGTTGGCAAGAGTCGCGAACTGGAATAACGGCGAGGTGCTGAAACATTTCCCTCAAACAGTGAAAGATTTTAAAGAAAAAATGCATTGCTCAATTTTCTTCAACTCTCAATACATTAGGAGTGAACACGTCATACTCAGAATAGATTAAAATAAAAAAATTAGTTAACGCGCAAATTTGGTAAGATGCTGGTCCAAAATCATTTCATTATAAAGTAAGCCCGGCACGCTGAGTGGATCAAATCCAATCATAACAAAGATCCTACGAGACAGCTTCCTGGATTCAACCTACCTAGGAGAACATGGACGACACGGATCATGATAGAACAGGCCACGGCAGATACGGCTATTGAATGCACAAGTGAGAAGTAGTAGGGAATTCTTGTGACTGTAGTAATCACCAGCAAACTGTTCACACATCAACATGAAATGCCCTCTTAGGAGGTTGTGGTACGATCCAGCAACTTCATGAGGCAACCACAGAGGTAATTGAATGTCTGCAATCTCGCGACATCAATCTGTAGAAACATCTGTTTCCATCTGTTGTAATTATATCCTTCATATCCTTCCCCCGCACTCAGACTACTTATAAGATTTACGATAGTCTGTCGAACTTGGGGAGCGCCACGTTTATTCAAAATGTTACAGATGCTAGTCGGTAATATCCGATAACTTCATTCAGAATTTGCTGCTGTATTAACTTCATTATTCACACGCAAATTACAATATGTCGTCACAACAGATGTCACGTAACTAATAATCGCTATAATGGTTCCAGTGTACTTTAATAAATTATACAGAACAATTTCTTTTATAAGGTCAATGACGTTTTTTATAAAATAGAACTAAAAATTCCGGAAGTAACTATTCTTAAAGTTATAATAGTAACTTGGAATAATCCAACAAATACTAATTTTATTCGCAACTGCACTCGACAGCGTGAGAGAAGGTATGCTAGGCAAGTTTAGCGGAACACCAAAACATATATCGGAGAAATAGTCACGTGGGCAAATGGACTAATCTTCAGTCGTAGATTAGCTTCTCCTGGTGCAAGGAAGACCAATATTAGCAGCTGTTGAGCAACTTACACAGTGTTCCGTAGTCTTATAGTTCAAAGTCTGCTTGATAACCGAAATTTGGGAGAAAAAAAATCTGCTTACTGAGATACCACGTTTAGCAACCGAAACAACACAAGCGATTGTGAAGAAATGAGACTATTTAAGTTAAACCATATCGAGTGAGAGTCCGGTTACACGACGATTTATATACCGGTACTTGTTTGAAGATACTCTCCGGAGCAGCCAGTAAGAAACGCTGGACCGGTAACAGAGATCTACATACCACAATATTACCCGTGTCTACTTTATATAACCTTTAGGAGCCAGATACTGTCTGATAACATTTTAAGGTGGATGGCAGTTTGTATTTGGGAGAGACCCTTGGAGTAATATGGCTACCTTCAAAATTCTGAAAATTATTATTTAAATTAGTCAACACTTTCCTGCAAGATGTGTATATTAAAATTACTGCACCGAGCGTGATGGGTGATCGTTAACATTCTGGCTTTGCATTTGGGTGGCCGCATGGTCGAATCCGTCATTGGCCAACGAGATTTCCGTTTTCCCTGGATTCTCGAAATCACGGTAAGGTGAACGCTGGGAAGGTTCTTTCAAAAGGCCATCTCCGAGTTCTTTCATGTTCCTTGTTCCCAGTCCTTTCCCCGCCTCTAATGAATCCGATGTCGGCAAACCGTAAAGTAATAAGAAAAAAATTTGCCATTATAATTTAATATTATCCATCAATGTAATTTCAGTACTTGTGTGTGTGTGTGTGTTTGTGTGTGTTTGTGTATGTCTGTGTGGTCCACAAGGTGCGGCGTGCTTGCTCGGATGATTCAGCGGTTGCTTGCCGGCCAAGGTCGAGTTTTTGGCGGGTCGAGCTTTGGAGCAAGCAGCTCGGCAGCTCGACTGGAATGTGGCCCGGACCAGACAAGGCCGGAGACAAAGGCTGCAGCCTACCTACCTGCACGATCGTCAGCCAATAAAACAACGGCACTACCACTTATTGAAATCAATGTGTTTTTACTGTCCAGATCAATTGAAAACCGATTATAGAAATAATTACAAATGATGTCAGACTGAGAATGAGAAGACGCAAAATTACATGGAATGGTTGAATAAAGCTGAATGTTTCAATTACTTGACAAGTATAATAAAATAAACTGAAAAAAAAACTTGCTGGAAGGTCTGCAGATGGGTTTTCGATAAGTTTATCAGTCGCTTGCATAAAAAGTGATTGTTTTCAGGTAGTTCTATTTTCTTACTTATTAAGAGGATGTTGTGTAACCTATAAAAGATCCAAATTAATCTTTATCGAAGAAGGAAATAATAGTATTATGATAATAAAGTGATAAAATATATCAGAAATAGTAACAATGACAGAATAACTTTTATCAGATTTAGTAGAAGATAATTTTGACTTTTTTTTCCATCGTGTCATTAGTTTCCCCACCGGTTTGCGCAAACCTTCATCTCTTCCTGCCTTGAGCTAACATTTTCTTCAATTATCTGCTTTATCATCATCGTCGTCAGTCAGTTTAATCATGAAATGATGTGTCCTCTTGATGAAGTGAGCCTAGTTGGATATTCAACAGTCTTCTAGTAGAAAGGACTTGAGCCAGTTAACTCCAGCTACCATGGGTCTGTCTTCGTCCCATCGGCTTGGTGGTCTTCACACATTCTAATATTTCTGTTCCCCTACAGTTTCCTCCACTAATAAACTTGGCAATCCCGTATATCTTAAAATTTTATCCACTTCTGTGAGTTTTTCCTCTCCAATCATTTCGAAAACATTTTGAACTTCGTGTATCCACTTAATCTTCAGTATCCTCTATTCTAGCAGGAGATTTCAAATACTTAAATTTTCCTTATTTCATTTGTTATTCAGTAAGTAAAATTGTAACTAATGCAGCAGAATAGAATTTTTTCATAAGCAGATTTGCTTTCAGTATCATTCATTGATTTAGGACTAAAAAAAACTTAGCAAACTATATGTATACAGCTATATGGAAGTGAAGCTTTGCGTTAAAGAATACTAGACAGCAGAAAAACTGAATCATTCATTATGTAGCAATATCGAATAAAAGGATATTTATAATTATGTACGAAATAAACGTATCTTGTAATGACGGTTGAGGGGAGAATATTGCGGAACAGTTCACAGCAATAAAAGTGATGTTGGGAAACACGTTTGAAGGCATGCAGGATTATTTAGTTTCTCACTAAAGGAAAATGTTGAAACGATAATATGTGGAGCAATACAAAGATTTACCGAGCGTGGTGGGTGAGTTGTTAACGCTCTGGCCTCTCATTCAGGAGGACGGCGGTTCGAATCCCCGTTCGGGCATCCAGATTTGGGTTTTCCATGGTTTCCCCAAATCATTCCAGGCGAATTCCGGGATGCTTACTTTAAAAGGCCATGGCCGAATTACTTCCCGTTCCTTGTCCCCAGTCTTTTCCCGCCGCTAATGACCTCGACGTCGACGAGGCGTAAAGCCATAGGTAAAAAAAAAGAGACAAAGATTAGAATTTAAGAAGCATCTAATTATTGAAAACGTAATTTTGATGGGTACACGGAGATGAGGCAGGAAGAGTTTGAGAATTGCATAAACCAGTAGTGAGACTTGTCTCGCCAATGACTGATCCAAGACAGAGCCGGAGTTGAGATGTGGGCTTCATGGCAACTTGCTGATTGGATTTGGGTGAGTCAGCTGCGAGCGTCATGCGTCATCTGGTGGTGAGCCGGGGATCGAAGCCTGGACGGAAGGGGGTGGATGGGGTTGTTGCACGAAGGGGTTGAAGACTGCAGCTGTCGTACCGTGACAAACCGGACTGGACTGACCGGGGGTGACTACTTTACTTATTGAGTGCCTCCGTGACGCACTCGGCGGCTATTCTGTACAGCTGTTGACAACTACAGAGGACTGTCTTGATTGACAATGTGATCTGTGAGGCAGATCTCAACTACCATGTGTCGTCATTCACTACGAAGTTTTTCATAAACGGAGAATTGAATGTTTCTGTTTAGTTGAAGTCTGTTACTAGTATGATACGTTGTTGACCCTTGCTGTTTTTATGCTATAGGCCCTAGTACATTTACAACGATTTTTTCAAATTTCTGTAATAACTTGGAACTGTCCAGTGTTGTTACTATGTTGTCAGGTGTTTACGAGCAAATAAGACTACGACTTTCCCGATCGTAAAATATTATGTATAATCAGTAAATACAACAAAGTAAGTCGTAATACGGTTAAAACGGTATGCCGTATTATTTAATTCCAACAAAGTGACAGTTTAATTACACTAACGACTAGCTACAGTGCACGAAGCACAGACTGAATTCTCCTCATTACGGTAAATACTGCATTTAATAACTGGATGTTGTGGACCATTTCTTCAATTGCGAGTTAATCAATTTTTATAAAGGTTAATGACACGCCAGTGCAATTGAATTTTGTGTTGTACGCATTTCACTCTATTTCTGGAGCATCATCAGAAGTCACATGTAAGTAAAATTAATTTCAACTGAACTTAATATTGTTTTTAAATGGAATGTAACTAACTAAATGTACAAATACCAAACAGATGTCACTGATGATGCTCTGGAAATAGAGTGAAACGCGTACGATACAAAGAATAAAACAAAATTCAATTGCATTGGCGTGTCATTAACCTTTATAAAAATTGACTGCATTTAGTAACGTGCACATGAAAAGATAAGTGATGAAATTGCAGTTAAAGATATAAATCGGATGCCTAACTCTTGTTTCCTGTTTCGTTATCGTTCTCTTTTATTGCCCCTTATGTGTTAATGGCCAATACCATTAGCATTTATGTCGTTCAGCTATTAAAAAAAAAAAGAACTGGACTGCCAGCCTAGTGCCCAGTGCATTAAAAAATTTAATGCGTGTTTACAGGGGATGTAAAATACCGTAATGCTAGGTACCACGGGGCCAGCTGCTTATTTATTCAAATTTATTACGTAGTATCATTTTTCTTCAACTGAGTTATTACATTCCAGTAGTAGTGCTCATTAGTGGCCTATGAGGACCTTAGGGTGGCGTAGGCGGAGATTTTGTTTCGTATTTGTTTTCAAGATCTCGAAAAGTCAGCGGGGAGGTATCATGGTCATTTCAACCTAACTCTCCCTATGACCCTAGTGAGTTTCCTAAAAATGTAGATGTGTATTGAATTTTTGGCAGGGAGACACCGAAATACCGATAAACAAGTGACAGCGTTCTGATGTGATGTATTGCACCTCTACCGTTTACAATGAAATCCGAACCACGGAACGTCTTAACATATTCATATGATCGCAGCCAAGGGTGTTAAATTTCCCGGCCACACTAAAATTCGAAGACGAGACCCTGAGTTTTAGAGCCAAACACCTTATCCATTTTTTAAAAAGATGTTTTTAATAACATTTTTTAGATAGTACGTAATTTTAGCTTTGTATCGACTCTCAAATAAACAAATTTATACTTAACAGCAAGGTATAATACTGTATATTAATGGCAATTCTGCAGTTAGTTGCTGCTTTCACCGCAGTCTGTTTAGCTTCTTCAGCAGGAACCATTGAGCTACCAGACTGCTCTAATGAGATTCCTGCTAGGTACTTATTTGAAAGAAGTCTTATTAGGTAGGGGAACAGTTTCAGACATCCTTGTGAAAGGAGACCAATCAACTATAAGAATTTATTTCCCAAAATTTTATGAAACCGATGTTTTCTGACTCCACCAGTGGCGTCCATTATCAGTTTTCTGCCCTCGGGCAGGTTTTCACTTGGCTGCTCTCCATGCTCTTCTATCTTCTGCCTTTCTCTTACGTTCCACGTAGTTGCCTTCTTCCTTGATGTTTTCTATAATTTTGTACCTCCTTCTTCCTCTTATTCTCCTTCCTCAAATTATACCTTCAAAGCGTCTTTTATCAGGCACTCCCCTCCCAACCAGTTCTTCTTTCTCTCTTTTATTACTTGGAGTATTTTTTTCCTTTCACTAACTCTGTCCAACACTTCAACATTACTTATTTTATCCACCCAGCTTATCCTCTCCATCCTCCTCCATATCCACATCTCAAACGCTTCTAACGGCTTATAGGTGGTAGGACGGCCAAAATGCCACGACCCCCAGCCGGAGGGGCCCCCGGTCCAAGATCCGCCCATTGTCGCTGCTAAAAAAAAGGTCGCCTATCCAACGAATTTGCCACGGGCCCCTACCGGTGTAGTTACGCCACTGGACTCTGCAATTATGGCCATTACCCTATTCCAGGACTACTTACGCTATGATTATGGAGTAATGTTAATTCAGTTCTAATATTAGTTATTCCACACTGGGCTTTTCTTAAGTGCTGAATGGTAGGCTTACGCAGAGCGTTATAGTTTTTGGTGTTCTGATTCATACTGTCAGTCAGCATTGCTTGTAAAACTATGAATAAAAAAGTTATTACAGTGGCTGTCAGGTCCCTGGTTCGAATTCCACTCTCCGCTGGAATTTTTATGGGCATTTAAAATTTAACTGTGGAAAAGCATTGCTTTTTACATAAAGCACGTTCAAATTCCACGTTATTTGGAGGTCCCCTTTACTTGATGGGATTACCACTTCAGATTAAACCATGACGGATGGAATACGCACAAATTGTAACTGTCACATGGTGACCCAAACTCTACGGTGTCTCCCGGTCACATTTGCGTGGCGTGATTTTCAAAAACCTTGAATAAAAACGAAATATGGATAGCCGGACGATGATTGTAGCAATACTAGGTCTAGGTTCGGTGAACCGTATGATAATGTGGTAATGCTTCCAATGCAGTCCGCAGGCGAACGCAAAAGCTGGAGGAGAGCAGATCAGCAAACCTGCGTTTCGCAGCATTTATCTGTGCGGGCGATCGCAGAGGGTTCGGGGCCCACTACCAATTGGAGCTCAGCCTGCGGCAGATGAGCGGCTAATGATAAAGCGGTGCACATAATAGGGACTGCCTCAGATTATGCTGATCTGGGCATTGTGCCGCCAGCATTTCACCCCGCAGTGCAGGGGACGTGAAACGCTGCCCCAGAGATAAAATTTATTTCGCGCAGTGTTGACGGTACACGTGTTGACACCCTAGTGAAATCAGACGAGGTGCGGAGGTATCACCTGCGTCTCCAGTTCCGTCAGTGTGTGTTTCGCTTTGCAGAATGTAAGGTGTTTCGGTGGCTATGTAACTCGTCTCGCATTTCTGATATTTTGATCTGGTCCCTAATGCAGTAGGGACGCAAAGCGCTGCATGATGACGTGGGCTGATTGCTCACACTTGGCGAACATGTAATCTGTAATAAAATTCAGTCAGAGTTCTTATAACTAAATATGAAACAACAAATATTGCTACAGTTTTAGAAAGCTTAAAATTTGTTTTTCTTATAGCTTGGTGTCATCTAGTTTGATAAGATTCTCCATCTCTTCCTATCCTCGACTAAATTTTTGGCCAGTTTTTTAATTACTTAATTATGTTTCATATTTTCGAATTTTTGTATCTCCTGCTTTACACTGTCCCGTCCACTAGTAAATTAAGTAAAGAAAGTAAATTGTTTTAAAAATAAAAACTGTAGATTTAAGGTCCTACTTTAAGCAATAAGGTAGTAGGCTATGTAAAATCAAGAAATAAAAATAAAAAATAAGTAAATTAACCAATCCCGCATTTCTTAAATGTGACCCACCATTTTCTCTCTTCTTTCAGTGAAACTTTTCCTCAATCTTCTTTCCTCACCCAATATTTCAGAGTCGTGTTCGTTTGTACTTTATCTTTCTACTTGATTTTCAGTATGCTTCAGTTTTTGTTTTTTCTGGTATTCCTAAAATCCAAGCTTCACATTCATTAGGTGCTGTACTTCACACATATAGGTTTATAAACTTACTTCTGACAACTATCTAAACATTCGAAACTAAAAGATTTCTCTTTTTTGAGCACGGTTTTTTCGCTGTTGTGCTATTCTGTTTTAAGATGTTGCTTCGTCCTTCAGTTTTGATTTTAATTCCCAAATAACATAATTCTCATAGTTATTTTGGTACACGTGGTCTTATACACTAATTTTGGTTTAGTTTATATTTAGTATCTTCTCCAGTAATTTGTTCGTCTCATTGAGTAATCTCTAATCGACTCTTCGACTTCATGGTCATTAGAGGTGGGAAAGGACTGAGGGCAAAGAACGGGAAAGAATTTACCCATTGCCTTTTGAAGGCATTAGACTGCAGTGATTTAGGGAAACCATGTAAAACGCAAATCTGGATGGCCGGAGAGAGATTTGAACCCGCGTCCCCCTCGAATACGAGGCCATAGCGTTACTGCTCACCCACCACGCTTGGTTCTTCTCGGTTATAAGACAAGTGTCAACAGCAAATCGTAACACAGAGATTATTTTTCCTTGATCCAGTACTCCATACTCCATAATTTCATTTCCTTGATTTCTTCCTCTATGTAGAAGTTGAATCTTCTATATATATATAAAGATAAATGTATGTATGTTTGTTAGTTTGTTTGTTATTCATACAAATCCACAGTTTTCATCCGATCTCGATGAAACTTTGCACACTTATCCTTTGAAACAAGGAGAAAAATACTGTCTACATTTGGTTGAAAAATTATCTGTATAAATAATACATGTTGTCTCATAATTTCGAAATACTACTGAACGGCGATAGACAGACCCGTTGGATATGGACGTCTGTATACTGCTTTTCCGTGTATCGGTCAGATAGCTCAATGGTTAAAGCGCTTGCTTACAAATGTTTGGATCGTGGTCTCTGGTTCAAATCTACGTGGAGACTAAGATTTAAAAACATTATTTTTGATCGTAAGAGTCACGCCTGGACCGTAGGTTATTCGGATTGAATGTTAAACTGTAGATATCACAAAGTTATGCGAGGCAAATCGTAGGTAGTCTTGCAATGCTGTAGGTGTACACTTTTTTACGTTATAATGATCCCTCAGGGGTTGTTCGCAGTAAGTGTGTGTGTGTGTGTGTGTGTGTGTGTGTGTGTGTGTGTGTGTGTGTGTGTGTGTGTGTGAACCGCAGTAATAATACTATAAATACGGAAGTAAGTCTCTGTCTTTTTGTTACGTTTTGACGACTAAATGGCTATATCGATACTGATGGAATTTAACAAGAAAATCTGTATGAAGGGCACAGGACAGAAATATGTTGGAAATTGATTCTCTTCAAGAGACAGGTTCGACGGTAGAATGATATAGTGATAGCTTTCCTGTCATATTATGCCGACTCGGTGTTGTTTGGGACCAATCCTTCGTTACCAACAACTTTCTATATTCAATTCTGGCAAAAAAATTCTTAATCTACGCGTTCGAAGTCGCGGGTACGAGCTACTGTGTTTATATAGAGACATAAATTTTATCCTTGTGGTGCAGCTAATAAGAGAATTATCTAGTCCTCAAAATTTATCATAGTTTGGCATCCTGTGAGACTGGTTCCTCTGTCCAGTGGTACAGAGTACTTATTACGTAGAGAGAAGGATGTAGTTCCACCACTGACCATTTAGATTTGTAAAGGAACGGTGGTTTACTTTAAAGTTACATCGAGCCCCTTAAGTATTAAACTGACATAAAGTATATAAGACACGGTCCAAATCTTCATTGTTTACATGCCATGCAAAATTAACGTTGATCGCTTACTGTTTGTTATTCCGAAGTATTATTTTATTTAGTTCAGTACTCTCTCTTCTCAGAAAATATTTAGGCCAATTACAATTGGTTGATACCTCGACTATCGCTGACCTTGACCTGCGAATGGAAGCAGTATTCGATTTAATATGCGAAATATGTCAAGCATTAAAAATGGATCCGAAATCATAAAAGATAAGCATTTAAATTTATTAAAGATGTTGAAATAAAAAATGATTAAAACGATATTATACAGATTCTTTATAGTTTCTGATGTTTGGTCATCACTTTTTATTAGTTACTACAAATTTACATCATGCATAATAGAATAGCTGTACGCTCTGCAACACGACAAGTCTCATGTTTTTTTTATATAGAAATATATTTCTTTAAAAAATCTTTGTTGCCAGTTGACGGAGAAAAATAGTTTATTGAATCATTTTATATCCGCCCCTTCCTTAAAATAGAAATTAGAATGATTGTGTTTTAACGCTATGATGTCGAGGTAGTCTTGTGAAAGCTTGCATTACAGGTGTTCATAGGAACTAAGGTTCATTTATTTTTATCCTTATTAAAAAGAACTATTTAATCATAAACTGTAAATATTTTTGTTGGATCTTTACAGATATAAGTAATAGGTTCATAAAATAGAAATAAAATCTTTTAATATAGCAGTTCTCTTCCAGAATAAAACATAACCGCTTGTAGTTCTGCAACAGAAAGTAGCTTGGCATTTAAACCAGTTTTCAGTGATATAATTATTCTAATACTGTTTCTTTTTTTTTTTTCAGGTAAGTAACAACTTCTTTCCTGTTCGATGCATAAAGTTGGTTACGTAAGTACTGACGCTATCCACGGAAATCTCAGTACGGTCATTACCTTACATAATGTGGTAATTTCTAGTATCTGAGGCCTCAATGTTGTCTTAGAGTTACTGACTGGTTTGATATATAGACGCTTAACGTATTATTTTGTATTTCATACTTTAAGGTAGTAATTTTGTGATTATAAACTAGGATTTTTAAACGAGAAAAAGTTTTAGCTTAGACACATCTATATATTTTCATGGAAAACACCTGAAACCAATATCCATAGCACATTTTAATTTCCGAATAATACAATCCTAATATTTTTTTATTTTTTACTTATAGATAAAAATGTGCACAACCATCCTCCCTTCAACATAAATTGGTAAAAAATATAGTAAATAAAAAAGAATCTGAGACATTTTCCTATCCTTTTCCATTACGACCAGTTTCGTAACAAATTGTGCAAGTGTCCAAGGACTTAAGAATAATGTTTTTGACGCGATAAGCTTGGAAGAACCCTACAAGTTCCTTGGTTTGAATTTAATAAATCGTATGAAAACCACTTTTATGTAATATGATATGTGAAATACTGGAAATGACCCTAAAACTATCAACTAGTACTAATAAATGTAGAAAATTATGGCATTGCTGTTCAAATATTCGGCTTGTGTATTACCACTTTTAAATAGAGCGCCTAGAATGTCATCCAATTCCCTCCGAGAAACGAGGAGGAAAAAAAAGAAAAAAAAAAAAAAAAAAAAAAGAACACAGTCGAACCCGCAGAGGCAGTCAAAGTTTTGTGTAAGATGGAGCGCAACTACATAAATTAACGTGAAGTTATTGGAATAAGTCGAATATTGATGCAGTGAAACAAGTAAACGCTCCAAATCTGGAGAAGAAACCATTGAGGGGAGGAGGGGGTTGAAAATAGTCAAAGTAGGCTGACAAAAAATTCATGGTGGATTCAAGTTGTGAGGTACACAACCTCACATTTTGTGATTTTGACATTAAAAAAAGCTATTTTTTTATTTAATAATTGTAATTGCATATAAGTTACTAACTCTGAATTTTAAGTTCCAAGGTCAAAGTATGTCAAGATGAATATAGTGAGATCTCTGGAAAATAAAGAACAGTCGAGATAGAGTTGAAGAAAAGATTTGAACGGAAGAGGTCGTGTTAATTTTGGAAAGAACATGTTTTAAGAGAAGAGATGAAACAGAATGGCCAGATGGAAGCCACGAAGAATCCTGGCGGGATTAAGAAGAGGAAAATATTAGCCTGAGGGCAGAAGGTTTAGGGTTTTGATAAAGATAACGGAATATGAGTTTGGAAATGGTAATTGTTTGTTTAATAGAAAATATAGGAATTATGAGATAAGCAGAAAGTGTTTTATTTGATATTGAGATTGAAATATAGATATAGGCAAAAGGAGTTGATTTAAAGTTTGTATGGTAAGAATTTGATTAATAGTAATTTGATTTATGAATATCGAAATAAAACCAGCAACGGACAAAGAGGGATTAAGGAAATCCTTATGTACTGGTCTGGTGCAGGAAATATAAGCAAAAAGTATTAATTTAAAAGTATGATAAAGTAACACTCACATATATTCTCTATAAAATAAAGGGAGCAATACAGTGGTACGTTACAAAGTGTCAATATGAATATACTACTAATACTTTAAAATTAATGAAAATGAAGAGTTTATTTGCAAAATAGAAAATGCATCGCAAATATTCCTCTTTCCTTCAATAGGATAAACCTTTTGTTCTTTTGATGGAGCTTTATGACTGACGCATTGACGTCGCAAGGGTCAATGGTCCAATTCCAGCTTCGACAATGAAGTTTCTAAGTATTGTATCCGTCCTGCGGTGTATGTAATGTCCCGAAACCGCAGAATGAAATAATCTTCACATACACGATGATAGAGTGGAAGGAAACATCGTAGCATTAGCCTGCAGGGATTTATAAAAATCACAGAAACCGAAATGTGGATGGTAGGAGTGGGAATCGATTCGCGTCCACCAGCATGGCAGCCCCGAGTTTCAAACGCTTTACCACTTGCCGAGCGTCGTGGTGTAACGGCTAGCGTTCCGGCCTGGCATTCGGGTGGACGGCGGTTCGAATCCCATTCCGAGCATCCAGATTTGGGTTTTCCATGGTTTCCCAAATCACTCCAGGCAAATGCTGGGATGCTTCCTTCAAAAGGCCATGGCCGAATTCCTTCCCATTCCTTGCCCCCCCCCCCCAATTCTTTCCCGTCTCTAAAGACCTTGCTGTTAGAGAGACGTTAAGCAGATTTAAAAAAAGCTTTCCCACTTAGTTCTTAAATGGGCCACCATGGCCTATGGAACGGCAAGAGATTGGACACTATGGCTTGGTCAGCAGACACAGTAAACAGGTGGATTAACAGACGTATAAAGACAGAAATTTGAGGTATATGAAGCAATTACATTGTCAAAAAAGTACCGGGATTGATCATTTAAAAAGCCCTTTAAAGGGTTTGTAAAAATTCTTTTTGTCGCGAAGTTGACATAACTGTCCTTTACACTGACGCCGAGTTTGAGCGCTAACTGTCGTTTAGTTTGTTTACAGTATTCATTGTTGTTTTTTCATCTCAAGTGTTCTTAGCGATTTTTACAATAGATAAAAATATCAAACAAAGAATTTGTCTCAAATTTTGCAAGTGGATTGTCGTGTGCTGAATCGCTGAAAATGTCACGGAAGGCTTACTGTGAATCGACTATCGGATACACGTGCATATTTGTGGTACAGTGAATTCAAAAGCGGTTAAATTGTGACGGAAGATTTGCCTCACTCTGGTCTGCCATCAACGTCTTCAACTGAAGTTAACATCGCTGAAGTGAAGGAAATGGTGACTGAAAATCGTCATTTAAGTTTGAGAGATATAGCCACTGTACTTTCTATGTCTGCCAGTTCGTACCATTTTAAACGATTGTTTGGGCATGAAACGCGTTGCCATTCGTCACGTTCCGGAAGAATTGAATTTTTTTCAAAAACTCGATCGCGTAAAGGTCGCTGGAGGCATGCTCGAATGAGCCAATTCCGACCTCACATTCATAAAACTCAATATAACTGATAATGAGACATGGATTTACGAGTTTGATAGTCAACAAGTTTCGGAACGGCGTCTTCCAACTGAGCCGAAACCGAAAAAATTGTGCCAAAGTCTACCAAAAGTCAAGATGATGTTGACTGTTTTCTTTGGCTATTGCGGTGTTGTGCACTCTGGATTATTGCCAGAAGATCAGACGGTAAATAAAGAATACTATCTGAGTGTTATGCGGCGTTTGAGAGAGCAAATTCGTTAAAAAGAGCCAGATTTGCGGAAAGAAAACTCGTGGATTTTACACCACGATAACGCACCATCTCACAAAGCTATAATAGTGAACGAATTTGTGGCCAAAAACTCAGCAGATACCATCTAACAACCACCGTATTCACCTGATATAGCTCCAGCCGATTTTTTTATCTTTCAAAAACGCAAATTACCACTCGAGGCACCAGTTTGTAATCGATACAGTACATAAAAGAGAATTAGCGGCGAGAACTGAAGTTGATTCCAGAAAAAGTGTTTAAGAAATGCTTTGTTTGGCTTATTCATGGACTTAAGTGTATTATTTCGAATGGGGCCTGCTTTGAAGGTGATACAGTAAATTTGGATGAATAATAAATATTTTGTGTTTTATTGACCAATTCCCAGCACTTTTTTTGACAGCAGTATTCCTAGCTAGGCCAGTGGCTTTATAGATCTGCCTACTGTGTATGCGGATTATTTTTGTTTTAAACAAGATATGCTATCTGATTATACTATCACTCAAGCGAATGCACCTAGTACCAACACAGTTGTGTGTGTACGCCGCAATGTGTATAGTACAATGCCCGCTGATACGCCATTCAGTCAGTACTGACACTGTTCACTCAGCCACACAATACGGACCGAGATGGCTTTGTCTGTCAGCTTCTGTCTTGAACTGTAGGTTACACGCTTAAAGACGAACGTGCCTAACGATTGTCCAAGGTATCAGTGGAGAGAACTAGACCACACTACTTTCCAGCAGCAAAACATTTAAGTCCTCCACTAATTTCGAATGTTTGGGGGAAGACAAAATGAAGCCATCTGTCGCTTATGTTCTCTCATCGTAACCATGAACAGTTTCCAGTTATTAATAACGTCTGTGCAAAATTCATGCCTCCCCAACATTTTTTTTTAGCGTTCTTGCTTTTCCATCACTGTGCAGTTCAATCTTTTATCGTGCACTTCTCCTTTAACCATGTCGTGCTGGAAGGCTTTTTACTTCCGATTTTATTTCTAAAAATTTCCGTGACGTTCTTCTTTGAGTCATTCTTTTCGAGCGACCATATCGCTGCTGCCATACTTGTACGGCTGCCAGATATGAGGAAACAAGTGTGCTATACATACCGAGATTACAAAAACTATTTCTGAAAGCATCAAGACTCACGCCAGTAGTAGATCTTGACGCCGCCACCACTATTCCGCTAATAGTAGAAGAGATTAGATGCCAAATAAGAATAATAAAAATAATAACAATAATACGAAGAAATAAACAGTCAGCAACGAGATTACAAAATTTGGGGACAATAAAACCACAACCTTGCCATAGAAACAAAGTACCACTAGCAATATTAGAAAATTCTATGTGAAACCTTATACAGCACATACCAAATAAATAACATTAAGAATAAATAAAATCAATTCAAGACAACGCAATTAAAAACGACTGAAGTCACATCAAAAACTTTACTATAGAGGTGATAGTTTTCCTCCAGAAAAAGTTAAATAAATAGTGCCCTCAAAACGTACCACATATTGTAGTACAGACCAGACTAAGGCTAAGGAACTTAAAAAATTTTCAGTGGAGGTAGCGAAAAGAAAAACCTCTTCTTGTTCTTCAGCTTTTTAGAAATTCGTACCCTTGTTCTATGACAGGAAACTAGATATGTGTTAAAAAGTGCCGCGCAGGACCGAGTGGCAGGCATCTCTGGGAGCGACAAAGCCACCGCACTGCAATGCATTCAATTCATTGGCCGAGGGGTGTGGGTCTACATCAACCAAACAGTTCAAATGCTTTGCAGATATAATCAGTGCGAATTTTGAAAAAAAAAATTACACAGACCTCTCCTTCAAGAAATATTTGTTTAAAAAACTGGATTTGGCTCCATTAATTAAACGTGTAAGAGTTAATTATTTCTTTCTGCAGCTTCGGTACAATATAGACATAACAGGACGAACACTAAACATATTACTTCCATGCCCGAAGAAGGTATCTAGTGCCGAGTGGAATTATCAAATGCACTTAACTTTTAATTAACTACTGCCAAACCTTGATCTGTATTTGAGAAAAATACTACAACGCTTGATCAAGAGAGAAGAATTGTATAGCCAATTGGCACACTTTCATTAGATAGTTAAGATCACGCGGATTTATTGTAACCAGTCATCGCTCAGGGGTCTAAATTCGACCGTAATTCATTAAGTTATTTAGTTTCTTTTGTAAAAGAGTAATAATCATTGCATACATTTTTTTAAAAAAATTTCTATTGCGTTTGCTACAGTATAGATATATTACATACTGCATACATTAATGTCGTTGGCTACGAGCGTGTACCAATGTTGTATGCCTTAATTCCCTGAAATACCTATAACATTAAATTGATATACACCACGCGTGACTGTATCCGAAATTTTAGCTTCTGAACTAACCATAGCAACTGATGAATTGTATATACGAATGTTTTAAAAAAATTTTTTGGACTTTCTTTTTATCGATGGTTATTTGATTTTAGTCCACCATGATTTAAAATATTCATTTTGACTTCAGGCCGGTAATGTAAATCCATTAATCCACAATGAAAACTATGAAAATTTCTTGGAATGACATTTACTGCGCATTTAAATGTATCCATCAAAATAATTTCATCATTTTGTGTACTATTTTCTCTATTTAAATTTGGTTTATTATCATTTTGAATTTCATGCAAATAGGTATTCCTTCTTCTTGTCTCTCATTCCGACCTGTCAGTGATATATGGCGAGGCATAATGAAAGTAGGTGCGAATATCTGAATGTAAAAAACAAAGTAATGAAATTACTGAAATTCAAAAAGCAAAACGCCCTTAACCAAAATTTAACTGGCTATGTTGTTTGGTACTCACTTTTTTAACTACCAAGCTAATTTACTTTTTCTTTTTGGCAGAAACCTTAGGCGAAACTGAAGTCAATTCAAATTATCCGTTGAGATGTATAATTCTATGTAATGTAGAAAATATTGCTCTTGGAATTTTTTGTATTAGGTCAAAGATTAATCTCTAAGCGGTATTTTCTTTGACCAAAGACCACAGAGTATCTTAATGCTGAGAAGTAAAGGAATTGGGTTACAAAACTTTGGTCAGACCATTGCTCGAATATGGTAGTGTAGTATGGGACCCACATTTTGAATATCAAATACAGGAGTTGGAGAAGGTGCAAAGAAGGGCTACTAGATTTGTTCTTGGAAATTATCGCAGATTGCAATCAGTGACAGATATGATAAAGGAGCTGGAATGGGATTCATTGCAAGACAGGATGAGGATGAGGAGAGTAATGGGAGTGTACAGGGCGTATACTGGCGATGAGGCAGGGAAAGATATTGCGGTAGGTATGAAAAGTAGTTCATGGAACGGAAAAGATGACCATGACCACAAGCTGGCACTCGATTTCAGGCACAAGGGTGTGGGAAGATTTTCTTTTTTAGGTAAGTGTGTCAGGGATTGGAATGAGTTACCAAAAACGTCAAAAGAATTTAAAGTTAAAATTTGTAGAGAGCAAATGTAGGTGAGTGAAGGATAGTGGGAAGTTGGGTGTGTAGGGAAATTGCCACAGGAGCGTGTGCTCCATTGCAATTAAATTAAATTAAATTAAATAAACCTCATATGGTTGGCTCCAATCCGATTTCACGCACACACATGCGCATTAATTTATTTAAACACATATATTAACACATATATTAACCATGCTTATTACATTTTTTTCTTTACTGTTTGACCAAAGACCTCAGAAATTGGTAGAATCGCTAAGTGTCGCTGCCATTAAAAAAAAAAAACAATTGACCGTAAACAATGAATGTTTTATTTTATCTAAGAAAATGTCCACAGTGTTATCTTATGCCATTGGTTGCAATGTAGAATACTTTTTTACCAGATTAGTATACTAACAGTTACCAGTGTTATAGAGCCTAACTATAAATTTTGAAATTTTTGTCGGACTTTGCACGCATCTCGCAAAAAGTAATGAACGCATTTAAAAAAAAAAAAAACTCAAACAGTGATAGATTATCTTATGGGATACGTTTTATCTAGATCAGTAACATAGTTCTCTTTTTTTTCTGCTTTACGTCTCTCAACAGCGAGGTCTTTAGAGACGGGAAAGGTTGGGGGGCAAGGATGGGGAAGGAATTCGGCCATGGCCTTTGGAAGGAAGCATCCCGGCATTTGCCTGGAGTGATTTGGGAAACCATGGAAAACACAAATCTGGATGCCCGGACGGGGATTCGAACCGCCGTCCTCCCGAATGCAAGGCGAGAACGCTAACCGTTACACCGCCACGCTCCGTAACATAGTTCTCGATGACATGGAGGTTAAAACGGTAAATTTTGCGATCTTTGTCTCTGTTTGATCCTCAAGCAAAAGCTAATGAATTAATTTCAGCGAAATTGCAAATAGTTTTGACTTCTGATGAATGTTGCAATTTGGCGAGTATGACGTGGCGTGGGGAGAGGCCCCATTCTTCCAGTGTTTTGTAGAGGCACAGCGGTGTTACTCCTGGCGTCATGGTGTGGAGAGCCATGGAGTCACGGCTGGTAGTGATTGAGGGAACTCTGACGGCACAACGGTACGTCAGACATTCTGCATCCTCATGTGTTACCTCTCACGCGACAGTGTCGTAGTGTCATTTTTCAAGATGATGTTGTTGATCCACTCTTGACACTCGCCTCTGTGAACTGTCAGTGTAATGTCGAAATTCTTGTCTTGCCAGCAAGATCCCCAGATCTGTCCGCAACGGAACACGTGTGAGACCGTCTCGGACATCAACTCCGTCCCAGTGTCAGAATCCAGGATATCAAGGACCAATTACAACACTTGTGAGCCAGTATCAGGAGAGAATATAACCAACTTATGACTACCTTCCCAGCCGAATCATTGCATGCATCCAGGGCAGAGGTTGTGCAACATCATTCTATTAAGCGGGCTCATACTGCGAAGATCATTGTAAATTTGACTCGGTTTTGTAATCACTGAAATAACATCACGTATCCTTTTAACCCACGTCGTTTCATTTCGTTTCTTGCTCCCCTTCCGAGTGCTTTACTTTTTTTTTGGTCAGGTAGTGCATTATAGTTTAGTTTACGTAAAAATAAAACAATCTATTCGTACAAACACCAGGCAGTACCTCTTCAAATGTTGCTTGCAGGGAAGCTATCTGAACAATACTTGTACTTGTTGGTTATCCACAACCGTGAAATTTTCCGAATTACAGTTTCAAGGGGTGGTAAAAACAAATGATGCGTACAAACATGTTTTAAATTTTTCATACAACCTAAATTTAGCAGAAAATCTAAGAAAGTCGAAAGAACAGGAGTTTTTGATTTTTCGTACACAGCCAGCATTTTTTTTTTTTTTATATATATATATATAGTTTATTTGAATTGACAGCACAAATATCGAAGTTCACATGAACGACGTCAAGGACACAGTTAGTGAGAATAAGAAAATATATTACGTCTTAATGCCTTGCGATTGCGAAACTAGAATTAGCTTCTCCCACTTATGCCAGGAGAAATAAACTAACTTAAACCACAACCGGATGGTTGGTTGGATCCTTCCGAAGGTGGCATACCAAACCATTGTGTCGGAGATAGGATTACCTGTTCCTTTCCCATGGAACCTACGGCTCAATGTGTATTCCGAACCAACGAACGGTTTGGCATTGCTCATATGATCAAACACAACTTTTAAAAATTCCTGGCCCCACCGTAATTTGAACCTGGAGCCAGGCACCGAACTTTTAAAAGCAAGTGACCCGAACAACTGAGCCACCAGTCCCTTATTAATCGTAAATTTTGACTCATCAATGGACACACCTGCCTCATTGCATTACCATCAGTGTTTGGAATGCATTACCGCTTAACTTACTGTGCACGTCTGAGTGTGTACGCACCACTCCTTGAAAAACACCTGTGTCAACAAGTGACTTCGTCTTGCTAGTAGCGTGCTGCTTGGCTCTTGAGACGGCAGGAAGACGGGCGCCTGCCGAGGCTCCCCTTGGCGCTCAGAAACAATGAGAGGGAAGGCTCTCTAAGCTCCCGGACGCCGTCTCCATGGCGACGGCCCGTCCGTCAGGCGCCACGGGACATGAGCCTTCGCACTCGACCTCAGCCAGTTAACATCGTTGACCCGCCGCTCACTGCCACTCCACACCGATTATTTCCTTTCCGGCGAGGCGGCTTCTTACAGCCTTACTTCTATAGCCTAGCTCAGGCACTTTAGATCAGTGTATCTCAACGGGGGCAGTATCGCCCACCGGTGGGCATTGAGCAGAAAGGCCCTTTATGATCTCTTCAAAGGCAAATTTAGGGGGCATCGGGGATCAACCATCGAACCCCTGCTGTCCATTATTGTATCCGGCTTTATGGGCTGCATCAAAGGAGTTTTTCATTGCATTCCCCAAAAGAGGACCAGACGTATTCAGCAATAGCCAGCTTGTCAATAGTGGAACGCTGCGATTTAAGACATCTGATGACAAAGCACCAAATATAAAAAAATTAGGGTCATTGCGCCGAGTTCAGTCATCTCGCTAATAATAATATTATTATATTTTAATAATATGTATTTGATAATCAAATTATGAACAATCCTCTTTAATAAAATGCGTTGTCAGCGCGCTCACCTCGACGTATCGGCAACTTTCGTCGAGTCTCGATAATATCCGAAGTGTTAGTTACCCTGCCTGCCACAATAGCGCTGCTGGAGTCACCAGAATTCAATAGAATAACTGTGCTGACTTTATTTGCGCTTATACTGTTAAAAGGAAGTGTAAATTTCAAATAAATAATTTGATTGCACTTATAATGTTAAAAGAAAGTGTAGTTGCGATGCCAGATAAAAGGTAATTGTCTGTTGTGGAAATAACTGAAAAAATTACGAAGAGCCGGGATAAAAAAAAAAAATTAATGCGAGGAAATCATACGTTTCAAAGTTACAATCATATGTTCTTTTAAATTTACATGTTACTTTTTGTTCATTTACGACAAGTAGATGCAGAAATTCATGTAAGGAGAAGGGTATTCAATGTTTATGCTATATTGTCTGTATCAGTTATAAGAACTAAGTTAAAATATAACCTAAAAAATTTTTTGGCGGAAAATAAGAAACAAAGAAATTTACTAAAAACTCGGAGAAAGTTTATATGAAACGTACGTAATCGCGAAATGTATCAGTCAAATAAATAACAGTTATCCATTTTTGAAATTATACATTCTGTCATTTAAAGTAAAATGCATTTATATAAAAAAATCCTAGCCAAATACTCCGATTATCTAGCTAGAGTTGGGTACTGATATCACGAAAAATATCATTAAAATTATTTTTTCGTTTTTGCTGGCAAGCTTTTACAGAATAAATTCCTACTACCGCCACAGGGCATAGATGATACCCGTCGATTTTGACCGGCTTTAAAATTAGTGGACAAATATTTTAATACTTTTTGGCAACGTGATTTTAAAAATCTGTCCTGGTTTTTTTCAGATTATGGTAAAGTACGTATATATCACCCAATAGGGGCGCCACTGAATTACTGTTTGAAAAGTGGGTTGCGAGATGAAAAATCTGGAAGTTATCGGTTACATTATTGATTTTTTTCTTCTGATAAGGGGGTGGTGAATAATATTTTTTCTAAAAGTTGGCGGTAGGGAACCACTGCTTTAGATAATAATAATATTTAATTAAATTGCAATGGAGCGCACGCTCCGGTGGCAATTTCCCTACCACCCATTCTCCCCCTTCCCTGCACCCATCTACATTTGCCGTAGGCAAATTTTAACTTAGTAGAATCTAAGACTAAAACCAATGCCTCCACTGACTCGCGATTTTCAAAGGATCTACAAGGTTTTCGCCATGGACATAGTTTCAATTTAGCGCTCCTTTAGTCTATTTTACAGTTTATTTTTCTGTATTTCCCAGCTGGGGGTAACTGCTTCCTGCATCAGCTGCAATGCGATGATTGATTGTTCCTCTCTGTTCTCTGACTTTTTAAGGAGAGATCTAAAAAAGGGAAGATAGTCAGTGTTGCCAACTATTAGGCTTGAGTCAGCCTATTTGTACTCCCCTGTGTGTAGCAAGGCGATGAGATAGTTTTACCGTTGTCCATGCTTTTAATTTACTGAAAAAAAGAGAATATCTGACAAATTTCTATATTCCGGTTTTCTATGGTTTCCCTAAAATCACTCTAGCCGAATGCCGCCATGGTGCCTTCAGAAGATTAGCGTCGAATTCTATTCTGTTCCTTTTCCCCAATTCACTCCCGCCTCTGATCACTTTGAAGAAGCTTAAAATACAGACGGGAAAAAAATAAAGAAAGAGAGAGAAATTGGTAATGAAAATTTCTTACTCATTCACAACAACGTAGCTTCGCAACACTAAATTTCATTTTAAGCTCTTCATAGAATTTCCGCACTTAATCGAACAAACTACCGGTGGGGCCACAGAACTGTGGGGTTCCGTGACTGCTAGTTCTATTTGATCGTGCCATACATCTGTTGACCTTTCCCTAGGCGCGCTCAATAAATCTGTCCGAGATGCGAACCCTGGACAGGCCCCTGCCTAACGAAGTCCTGGTCACGACTTTCCATCCACGTTTAACCGCTACTAACTACACTTAATGCTTCCTCATCACATTTTCTTCTTCCCCCATACAAACCGACACTCGCCGGCCTCGGTAGCGTAGGGCCGCTCCGCGTGCCGAAGGTCGCCGGTTCAATTCCGGCCGCGGGCATGGGTGTTTCAGTGTTGTTCTGTGAATGTCTTGGTCGTCCTGTGGTATGTCTAATTAGCTGGAATTCGTCAGGCTGGCTGTATGCTCTAAGATGCGGAAAGCCAAGTAAAAAATTAAAAAAAGACCCACACTCCTCCGCTCTGTTTATCCCAACGACAAGAACTTCCTTTTCGAGTTGTCTTGTGGCGGATGCAGTTACTTTGTATTTCGCATAGGGTTGGCTTAAATTCTGAATTGTATGTTATTTTGAAAACTCTCAGGATTCCTCTGACCAGGTAGATATGGTGGTTATGTTTATTCTTTTAATAGTCTCTTCCTTCACCTGTATAAGTGAATCGTGATGTCAAAAATGACTAAAATTAGGATTATTAAATAACGCCCGCAAACTTAATTTTGCATTAACATCTCTGGTCGAAATTAGTCCGGTATTGCAGGAGTTAGCGTTATGGACATGGCTACACGATGACCAAGCTTAACCGTTTATTACTATAGATAACCATTATTTAGTTAGTATTGAGTATCCAGTAATTTAATGCTGAAATTATATTTAATAAAATTGGTCAAGTCAGTGATAGGTTACACGCTGTCTCGTAGACGTCCATAGAAGACGAAGTCGTGTGCAAAAGCTTTTTGGCGAACACGGTTTCGTGGTTAATTTCATTGCCATTAAAGGCAATCCGTTCTCAGCTTTCTCCTTGAATTCGTTTGGTTTAACCAATATATTATTAGCATCTCTATGTATTTTTGTTTTCTTTTGCATTGGAAAAACTGAACAGCACGACAGCAGCTGGAGAGTTCATCGGCCGGTAGATGGTATTTGGCGCGACACATGTCGATGTACTTTTTCGGAATGACCTCTCTTTATTTTCGTGTTGTCACGCACGAGTGTTTTACGGGTGGCCAGAGGAATCGTTCCGCTGTGTAGCTGCCTAGCGAGCAGATAATGCGTTTGTCGAATCAGTGCTGCAGCTGTTTCGGGAGCCTTGGCGGACGAGGTCAATGCCACCATGCTGCAATTTCAAAGTATGGTTGAGTTTTTTTTGTCTTTAAAACATAGAATATGGATCTAGCAAGCAATCAACGAGATTTATTATAATATGTGTACACTTTAACCGCTGAGCCAAAGAATTCGTTTTACATTTTTTTTTTTTTTTTTTTTTTTTTTTTTTTTTTTTTTTTTTTTTTTTTAATGCGTTTGGCCACCTAAGCCAGATTGTCAAACTCGATAATATTTCCGTTTGTATTTGTGTAGTCTTCTTTTTTTCTCATCCCTCAAAATTTAATGGATAAACTGTGTTGTTCAATCCTGGTATTCGGTTTCCTGTCCGGCTATACAGAATTCGTTTTCCACTGTTTTCCATAATCACTCTAGCCCAATACTGGATGGCTGCTTCAAAATGCCATGGTGAATTACTTCCCGTTCCTTGCTCACAGTCATTTCCAGCCTCTAATGACCTTGACATCAGCGTAGTTTTAGGCCATCGGAAAAAAATTATCTTTCTACGTAGTATATGCAATATTTCATACTGTAAATTAAACTCAGTCTCCCAACTGGTTAGACGTTATCATACACCTCTTTCTATTCTGAGTTTATCTCTTCATAAAAAAATTACATCCTCAGCTAGCTTGATATTTACGATGCTTTTTCATACTTTATAAAAGTCTTTCCCTCATTATTTACCACTCCTTGCCTTTTGTCCGAGATCCGATTCTAATAATCTTCACCAACAAAGAGCCCAACCCATCTCTTCGTTCTCATATCTGACAAACTAAAAAAATTGGTCTGAAAGGTGATTCATATGTTAAACGATACGCTCCTATCGCTGCCTACTGAGTCAGCTGAATCGACTTATAGAGCTCCTGTATCAGGTTGAAGGATGGATGGCGCCCTATATGCTGAAGTTGGTCAGGCAGGGGGTGCGATGCCCCGAAATACTCGAGGGTGAAGCAGTGAGGTGCGGTTTTACAGCTCAGAGCTCTCAGCAACGCCCCCTCACTACTCTTGAGCCTATATTTAGGCTGCAGGCGCATTTATCTCGACAGGCAACACATATGGCCTTCGACGGAACACCGACCACATTCGTGGGCCAGTGGAAGAAGGTCTGATAACATGCAGCCGCAGAATAAGTATTTTCACACCAGAAATATCATCATTGGCTGCGACACACCAACTGACAATTTAGATTTGCTGCCTATTGAATCTCTAGCGTAGTTCAACGTTAAGTATAGCTCAATGATTAATTCTCTTGCTTACGAAAGTTCGGGGCTAGTCTCGGTTGAAAACCCCCACTGGGATCAGGAATTTGTAAGGATTTTTTTTTTTTTTTTTTTTATCATATGAGTTATGCCAGAATGTTCCGTGGGTCAGATTCCACAATAAACTCTACGTCCCAGAGGACACAACGGCTTAGCGTGCCTCGGAAAGCTCCAATTAACCTTCGGGTTTTGGACAAAGATAGTTTATATAAGCAAAAAGGGCTACAATTTTTTTGCGTGAAATCTGAACCCGGGCGACTTGACATGAACAAGTTTTTAGGAGCGGCGGTTTTTTTTTTTAAATGTCTTTCGGCATCTTAGGCCATATAGCCAGCCTGATAACTTTTATCCAGCTAATTAGACACACCACAGGACGGACATGATATTCACAGACACAGCACTTAAACACCCATGACCGCGAGACCGGACTCGAACCGGCGACCTTTGGCACGCGATGGCAGTACTCTATCACCTAAGCTACCGAAGCCGGCTTTTTGGGAGTTAAACGGCAGTTTTAAGACGTGTAAGAATTCCGGCCGTTGAAACGACCCTTCGATCACAGGTCTAACATCTTAAACACTTTCCCCATCGGACCACTCATAGCAGTCAAGATGTACAGCATTATTATGTACAATTTTATACATTATATTACCTGCTATTATACTTTTGAATTAAATTGAAATTAGAGGGGATGGGGGCGTTTATGGTAAGCTCACGGACGGAGGACGAGGTTGGCGGCGCTGTGAAACCAAAGATATCACGTAGTCTGGAAGGCGAAGAAAGCTCTGATGAAAAGTTCTGAAAGGTAGAGATAAGTAACAAAACGGTTTGTCAATGTCAAACGAAAGGCATCTGTCGAATAATAAGAGCATAGCTGAAGAAAAAAATGGTGGCTTTATTACCAAAGGGATGATCGGATGAAGTAAAACAGATTTTGACAAGTTGATGTAGTGGGATTGAGGCGGAAAATTTGACGATCTGCCTACATAGATGAAGATGGGAGATGATAGTGAAGGTGTCTCTACTATAATAAATTGTGATCTGCGGAAGTATAGTGATTCAAAATAATGTGCACGTGAACATTGGCCACCCATCCGTTGTAAAGTTTCATTGTGTAGTTCAGAAAATTATTCCTGTACGTCTTGCAGAGAATGAGCAAACAGTAATCCCTTAATAACTCACAGATCAAATAAGGAATTTGACTGTTACAATTTAACATTCTGTAATATCCTTGACACCAATTCATTTTGTCACACTATTACTTAAATTCCGGGAATATGAGGAAGATATGCGTATGCTTTAATAGGAGATTCACTTTCAGAGTAAATGGATATTTTGCTCGCATTATTCTTCTTGGTTTGAACTTACGTTATTAGTTTCAATGATACGATAAATGGAACATTACTGTCACCATTGATCGAAATCAGTTGTACACGGTGTACCATTATCGAAGCTACAGGCAATTTCCCATCTATACACTCCTTTTAACTTTCTCTTCCCCTTTCTCTTCAGCGAAAGTGTCTTTACATGGAGATTATATCTTCTGGTTGTAAGGACAAGGTCGCTTGAATGAGTAGTGAGGGAAGATGCCACAGAAGCCAGCACGATTATCCAGATTTACTGCTCGTACAGCTTTCTTACTGTTTCAGGTTATGCTTTAGTTTCTTGACGAACATACTAGGTATTCGCTATCTCATTTTTTTTAACGGAAACAAGAAAAGTTATCTAAAGAAGTTCACGTGCCGTTAAAGCGGGAAAACGTTTTGAATGCCATGTCAGCGGAACTCGATAAAGCAATGCAGTTTTAATGTATCTTGCTTTTTAATCTTCCGAATGGATAATGCTGCTATTCTGTTGTGCTATAGAACTATCTGACAGCCTTCCTAAGTTTTGTCCGTGAAATAAAAAACACTCTTGTTTCCGCTTCCTAAGGTTACAGTCTGTACCAAAATGTTACGATTATTCAGAACTGATTTCACTGCTTTCTCGTTTTGTAGTGTTTCCGAAATGCAGTGTTAAGACGTAGATGAATTCCCTGACGTCGGGAAATGATGTATAAAATAAAAAAAATGTAAAATATAACGAATTCAATATTTACACTGTAATTACGTTGCATAAAATGTAGCTGTAAAACAAAATATTTAGATGTATTTGTTACCGGACAAACCAGATATCAAGCCAAACAAGTTTATCCTACGCGTGTCAGGATATACTAGTTTAGCCTGGGACAATCTAGTTTAGCCTTAATAGTTTAGGCTTAACTAGTTGATCTAGGCCGAACTGATTTTGAATTGTTATTGAAGGCAATTAGATTGAATAGTTTCAACAACGAAAATAAGGTCTGTACTAAGCAAGAAATATTTCAGACACACTATTGCAGATTAGTTGCGCTCGTTACGTTGATTTTATATTTAGAACAGGTTATGAGATTTTTTGATTCGCTGTTTGTTACAGAACTGAATTCGAACTTTGTTCTCATATTTTTCCAAGAAAGTGATATCAGTGAAGAAGTTCTATATTCCACGCTTAGTTCCATTTTTGTACAGACCTTATGTTGCCACGATAAACCGATTTGGCCTAGGACAATCTAGTTTAGCCTCATGTCGGGTAACATATACACGCACAACAGATAAAAACCGATGAAGATGCTTCTGACAATTAAGTGAAACACATTGGCGTGATATTCATTATTCATGCAGATTGATTATCTTGCAATTGAGGAAATGACCCACAAAAACTACTTGTTAAACAATATGATAAACTGTAACTGAATTTTGCAAGCAGTATAGTATTATTGATAAATTTAATTGTTACTTTCTAGTATCAGAAAATTCGTAGCTTAGCAAGTAATATTTTTATTTGTGAACTGGTTGTATGGTTGCGGCGTTTGGAAGATATGAAGTGGGAGCGAATGCTGTCTTTGCTTGCGAGGGAGATACCATCCATTGTGTGGAACGTTATTTTGAAAGAAAGTAGCTTATAACTTGTTTCTGGTTTTGAAGGAACGTTAAAGACATTGCTGATTATAGTAAAATAAATTTCGAGTCAGAAAGGGAGTGAAAATGATTATGAAAGAGTATTATCGAATGGACCGGCAGTTTTATTTGTCGAGATTTTTGTTTCTATAACATTTTGAGAGGTTTTCAGGCAATGCATGTCGCCTTCTGAATGCTAGCTCATGAGGCCAGTCTAAAAATTGATATAATGGGCAACCATCGGCTTATTTCACTGCAACACACCAAAACGTAAAATGGAGCTCTTCATTCTTTATATTGCTAATTCGTTGGTACTTCTGGCAAGACGAATAATAGAAATAACTGCAATATCATGTGGGAAATGGTAGCTTGTTACCTCTCTCCAGTTGCGAAGTTGATGCGTATGAGGTTGTTGAAAGGACTTGAATTTCTGTAAAGCCAAACAAGAGGCCGCCGTGGATTTCACTGCTGGCTGTTACAGCCGTTCGTTATTGCGGCTGTATTTCTGTCTGCCTGTAAATCGTGCTCGGAGCTCTTGCCCGACCTGACCCGGATTTCCATTCCCACAGGACAACATTCCTGCCGTCCAGCACCGGGAAGCTGACGAAATGTAGAACAGCCACACCTGGAATAATAAGACATCACAGCTAAAAAACGCCGCTCGCCTAATGCCGCATGTTTCTTATTTGTAAATTAGCATCGAAGTAGTCGAAAATGACCGTTTGGACGCTGAGTGCAGGCAATTAATTTCTTCGAAACTGCTATAAGTGCGATAGAGAATTTAGTGCAAACGTCTTCATCGAATATAAATACTGCTAATCCGTCAAAAATTACGGATTCTGGCAGTTCATATAATCACGGTTGCTTAGTTAAATACAGTTTTTAATAATACTCCTCAAAACCTTAAAAATGATGCAATGTGATTCATATTTCTTAGTTCTCTGTAGCAGCGATATCTGTGGAGAGTGTATTTTTACATCGACTGAATACAAATAAACAAAATACAAATAATATTTTATTTTAAACGCAATACATACTTTTCTTGTTCTGGTAATTAATTTCTTCACGGTTGTTCAATTTAATAGCATTGTTATTAAATAGTGACCATAACTTCACTTTTATAGTAATATCTCTGGCCACAATTGATCTGGTTACGACGGCCGGGCGACGAAACAACTGTGACCAAAGTAGCTTCTTTATACAGATATCCACCGAGCGAATCCGCCCGAGGTAAAGGTGTTTCATTGTCTTCTTTCGTCGCAAAGGATCACTGGGGTCTAACTACCAATTAATAACTATGGAGAGTGGCGTAGTAAGAAGTGAAATAACAAGTAGATTCAACAAGAAGTTTAATCTGAATTGAAGTTTGTTTGTTAGCGTTGACACTTTAGTGGAAAAGCTATTTAATTCACTGCAAATGTCTTTAATAGAAGTGGTATTAATATTTAAATCTCAACTCTAATAATTAAGCTGGGTGAAAAAATTTCATCCATTAAAAAGTATTTCTAATTTGTGATCTCTTTAACTATATAGATTTCTGTATGTACTGTGTTGAATGATTTAAGTGTTATTGGGAGCAATCATTTTCATTGGCATATACAATGTGTGGTATATCCATAATTTTTCGACTGTTTAACAAATCTAATATCTGCGTTATCCTTGCCATGTCTTAACCGTAATTTCTGTATTTATTATCATAAAGAACTGTAAGTATAAGTATTTTTTGATCATTATTTTTTGCGTATATCTTGTAGCATGTATTCATTACGACTTTTTAACGTTTCTAATTGTTATGTTTCTGATGATTTAGTCTCTGCACATTCAGTTTATTTTTCCTGCGTATATGATCATATATCACCGATGCAGAGAAAAATAAAGGTATATGAGCTGCCTGTGTAATAATTTCACAGAAGACCAAAGAACTAAAAAAAAAACCGTAAAAATTCCCACAGTCTGCCTAACTGCACAACATACATCAATGCAAATAAGTGGAGTCTGATCAACCAAATGTTTGCCATTTACTGGCTTTAAGACTTTCAATTTTACCGGTTAGGTTTAATATTTTCTTCCGGTCGAGCCTGTAACAATAGTGAATTCCACCAGACCGCTCTCTCTCTCTCTCTCTATGTGTGTGTGAGAGAGAGGTTTTTTTCCTTTTATTTTCCCAGTAGAATATGAAACATCCAAAAACCCACCTCCTTTTTTAAAACTGGCACTTTATTCAGATTCAACCTACTGGCAAAGTGCAATTGTAACAGGGTTCACGGCTTCTTCAATAACTTAATGCTTTTAAAAGGTTCGACTGATTTGAACAGAGGTTAAGGTGGAAATTAGAAAATGTAATTTCTGTTTTAAGTAACTAGAGGAGAATATTCACTTCCTTATTGTCATTTTGTCTTTGGAACCTTACAACTTTTTCATAAACTGCGTCAATTTCTATGAACAAACTTATCAAACTGTATAAACTACAATCTGAATATAGGAATTCACAACTCATTGATAAATTCGTTTAAAGTGTACGGCGAGCCTTGTATGTATGAAAGTGAAAAAGTAATTTTCACGATACCCTTACCGAGCATGGTGGGTGAGCGGTAACGCTCTGGCCTCGCATTCGGGAAGACGTGGGTTCGAATCCCCGTTCGGCCATCCAGATTTAGATTTTCCATGGTTCCCCGAATCATTCCATTCAAATACCGGTATAGTTCCTTCATATTTGCCGTAGCCTAATTCCTTCCTATTTTTTGCCCCATTCCTTTCACGCCTTTAATGACGTCGACAAGGCGTAAAGTCGTTATAAAAAAAAGGGTTTTCCATGATTTTCCGAAATCATTTCTGGTGAATGTTGGCATGGCTACTTTAAAGGTCATGGCCCTATTCCTTCCCGTTACGTGTAGATGGCTATTTTCATGTTCAGATCAAAAGATTAACAAACAAAAATATCGGAAAAAGTTGCTGAAAATCTGTTTATTTGAGGTATAGTGTACTATCCTTCAAAGATTCAATTTTTTTCATAGGTTGCAGGAAGTTTGCTTAAAAACATTGTTTTAAAATTATCATTATTGATAATTTCAAAAAATTTACATTATTAAGGGAAACATCCATTTTCATTTACGACTACATTGAAATATTTCTCTAATTAAAATATGTGGGTGCAATGAAAGGAGCGAGTACATCCGGGAAAAAAAATGTTATTCTGATCTCAAAATTTATTTCTTCCCTCGTACCTTTAGGTTTTGTGATTTGCAGATCAGATATAGGTATGTAGATCACAAAGCTTTCGTGAATATATCTTAATTTGCCTATAACCTCGTCGTCTTTTCACAACACCGTAGATTTTTTTTTCGGCTCCATAGGATTTGCATACGTGCATACGTACACGTCAAGTCCTGTTTGATGTTGGCCTATATCGGTTATAAGATGCCTAGATAGTGATGTATTTACCTTAGGTATAAATTTTCGTTAATCCGAATAGCATCCAAATCTGTAGTAAGCTGGTTTTGGTTCAATTTTTTTCTTCGTACTACACGAAGTAGAATACTTATCCTTCCAAGATTTCTTAGTTTACCTGTTTTGTCCCTCAATATTGATTTGGTTTGCATTTGGCAATGAATAGTGTATTTATTCTTCCGCTGTTCAAACTTTAATTTACAACTTGTAAATATACTTACAATATAAACATGACACAACCTTTCTCACAGTATTAAGAGTCCTTCATATTTAGTTTAGTCTCTATCAATATGAAAAATTCTCTCTCATCCATCTTTTCTTGCCTTTATTTTACCTTGATTTATTTCTTGCATTTGGTCGGTCTGTAGTTCTCTCAGAATTACATATAGTACTACCTTGTCTCAAATATATTTTTGATTGTAATGAAGTCTTCACGGGTGTACCGCCGGAATGTGTTTTGAAAACACGACTAGCTCCGTCGTCTTCATCAGGTGCGGAGAGAACTGCACCAGCCCACACACCGCACCCTAAGCCGACCAGTGCAGATGTCTCCACAGCTGATGCAGACGACAGAGCTAGTCGTGGAAATATCGTTTTTTTTTTCCATAACACAATTCGGTGGTACACCCCTGAAGACGCCGGGAAAGTTTCCGTTCTTACATATTTTTATTAATAATCATTACAGCTCATTTTTTCACGGATTCTTAACTAAATAGCACTGTCGTCAAATAATGCGCGTAACCTCGAACAATATATCTGACCTTTGTTAGTTGGGCAGCGAAGGCGGGAAGCGTGACGTCACAACGTGACAGATATGGCTACATCGTGACTAATATTTAATGTAATATAACAACCGAACAAAACGCTAATCTAAGTATATTAACAACATAGGCTTATTTTATTCATCATGAAAAACATGAGCGTTGTATGGTTATACCAGATTCTGAAGTGGCTCCACGTTGCTAAGGCAAGTAGCATTCATGTGGAAAACGAGTGTTCAGAATGCTTCATTGGTGTGTTCTCGATAAAGGAGAGCTACCAGCCAGGCTGCACTGCACGTGACGGCGGGCCAATCAGAGAGCCGTCGACGGGTCGTTAAGTGCGCTTAGCTTTTAATAAGAGGCGCCCAGCCGCCCGAGGCAAGCGTAATTGGAGAGCATCCCTGGTAAAGCGACCGATTAGACCAGGTGTGTCCGAGAGTCGCCACCTGCTCGCTGGATGTCTCACTCCACCAACACGAGTTCTGCGGCCTAATTTGACAGCAACCTCATGTCGGAGCCACGGGATCATGTTGATGCTTCGGACTTTGAATAATTTCCATAATAACGCTTCTTTACTGCAGGATATTTACCTGATAGTTAAGTGGCAGTTTTGAAGGACCCGGCCAGACTTTCTACTGCAGTGATTTTGGAAAACCGGTGATCGAATAGCATCCACCCGAATACCATCTCCAGTCCGGCCATAAAAATTTGTTTTCGACAACTTTCAACATAGCTGAGCCTAAAGTTTAGATATTTTTAATGGTCATCAAAGGGATGAAAAAAACCCTTAACGACTATTGGTAAATATTGTTGGGATATCACAGAAAATGACTCGAGATTGACTGATCAATCTTCTATGATGACATTTCCTTCAAACGTTAACTAACGTGTAGTTGAATATTTTATTTGCAAAATCTTGAAAATGTTTAAAAGACTCGTTCTGCCTAGGCAAGAGACTTAACGTTGAAATACATTAAATATTTTTAACATAGCTACACTTCAGATATAATATCTAACCGATATCCTTGAGTCTCTTGGACAAGAGGAGTTTTGAATTCTTGATGCTTCGAATATTACTGTATTCGGGTAACCGCCAGACAAGAATTAGGATGCCCGACCCTTGGGTATTGGGTTCTGAATGTTGGACTGTGTTGTGGATTTCATTACAAAAACGAGGGGAACTAGGTGTAGCCAGACATTCGATTCGTGCGTAGGCATTACCGTAGAAGTTGTTCGGTAGACCTCTTGACAGGACCAGTGCGAATAACGCTGTAAAAGTGATATCTCTAATAGGACGGTAAAACTGCATAAAATCGGATATATGCGGCTCGCTGACATCTCATCTTTGCACATCATAAAATAATTAGAATGTTAGATGAACGGTGCGTAAATTTCGCGAATACGATGAATAGTAAGGATAGTGGTTTTTAATTGGATGAAAAAAGAACTGCCTCATTTGTATCAATTGTTTATTTGTTTAGTTTAGTTGGTACGTGACAAAAGTTGACGCCAGTGAAGCAGGTTATTAATTTCTCTGTGATACGTGCTGCTGGTATCTAGCAGCTTGGCTCTGAACTGTCTCATACACGCTACTGTCGCAGTTATTACTTTTGTCCTTCAAGGCTCGAGTTTCAAAAAAATAATAATAAAAAAAAAGTTTTTAATTTATGCTGTTGCCTGAGTGGAGACCTTAATCTTTTAAATGATACCTTATTTATCGATTTTGATTAGGTATCAAGGGTGATAAATGTCTCGTGATAAAAAAAAAAAAACAATACATATGGGAAAAAAAAAATACACATGGGAAATAAAGATACTTTTGCCTTTTAAGGGTCGAATTCTAAAACTTCCTTTCTTAAAATATGTCGTGACCTTAATCATAAAAATGATGCCTCATTTATCGTTTTCGGTTAGGTATGAAGAGATATAATGGCTTATGAGAAAAAACACCTTTTAGAAATAATATATATAATTAGTTGTGAACGGTGGGTAAAAGTCACCTGTAGCATCCTAAGTCCATTTATCTGTTATTATTAAAATCATATAACGAATCGACGTTTTTAGTTATTTCATTGGCTTTTCTATCACTTGTGATACAGTTATGAACAATACTTAGCTTAATTTATCGTTTTAATTACTTTCCTTGTATGTCTGTTTTATAAACCGCCAAAGCATTAACAATGAGAAATTGCCGCCTGCGGATATCGGGAATAGTCAAGAAATTCTACTAGTTTTTCGAATTATTACACCAATATAATTGCTCAGTTTTAGTTTCACGAGACGTTCTTATTGGCTCAGAGATTCGTGGGTTTTGAGAATTTATCATTCCATGTTATGGCTTTGAAGATACAAGACGCGAGTTCGGTTTACTGGAAAGGCTGAGTGGCAAACATAGATCTGTAGTCTTAAATAATTGGTTCTCTGCTCTCCACGGCCTTGTCATATTGAAATTTGTTATATAGTGTCGGTGGCAGAGCGGTCTGAATTAGAACGCTTACTTTAAAAAGTTCTTGGTGCTGTGCCGGGTTTAAATCCCGGAGGCGCAAGGAATTTTTAAAAGTTATGTTTGACTATAAGAGCTATGTCAGAACATTCCGTGGCTCGGATTCCAAATTAAACTGTAGGTTTCTGAGGAAATGAACTGGCTTTCCTAACTCTGACATAATAGCTTACTATGACTCCTTCGGAAGGAGGCAACAAAACTTCGCGTTGTGGAAGAAGTTAGTTGATAATTTTTAACGTTTTAATTTCAACATTAAAATTTGTAATGTCATTTATGAAATCTCTTCCCACAAATTAAATTCACTTTAGTAGCTGGTCATTGCCCGTTGTAAACATTTGAGATATAGTACGTTCAGTTAACAGAGGCGGCTCAAGGTCATTCTGCTTTATATCCACTCCTCTGACTTTACCCATGCATGTACCGAGCGGGGCGGTGTAACGGTTTTTTTTTTTTTTTTTTTTTTTTTTTTTTAATGGCTTTCGGCGGCTAAGCCATTCAGCCAGCTCAATGTGTTTACGATATCTCTTGATGTGAATTAGTTTCTCCAGTACGTTTTCATGCCTCCTAAGTATAGACACCACAGGACGGACAGAACATTCACACAGACACAACACTTAACATCCATGCCCGCGGCCGGATTCGAACCGGCGACCTTCGGCACGCGGAGCTAGCACGCTAGCCCCTACGCTACCGAGGCCGGCGGTGTAACGGTTAATCCCCGTCCGGGCATCCAGATTTGGGTTTTCCATGGTTTCCCCAAATCACTCCAGGCAAATGCCGGGATGCTTCCTTCAAAAGGCCATGGCCGAATTCCTTCCCATTCCTTGCCCCCATCCTTGCCCCCCATCCTTTCCCGTCTCTAAAAGACCTCGATGTTAAAAAGAGACGTAAAGCAGTTAAAAAAAAAACCATGCATGTGAAGGTTAAGTTTGTCATTCGCCTCCCGGACACAGCGTTCAGCCCTCAGAGGTAGGAAGGGAGGGGGCGGTGAGGTGAGGAGTGAGGGTAGGGGATCATGACCTTGAGTCGCCAGTTGAGCGTGAACAGGGTATAATTGAACCTCTCCTTTTTGTAGTGATTCTCTGGTTTATGCTTGCGTTCAGTCCGGAGCGCGGGCTGTTCTGTGAAGGTCTCTGATAGCATCGTTGCGGTGAGGCATTAATAGACAGCGACGGACGCGCGGATACGCTACCTCGAGCAGCTAACGAACCGTTACTGGAAACTGCGACCGGTTCCTTAATCAGTAACGCCCTACTTAGGTCGGTATCGGGTGTCACATGGCTCGACGAGTTACGAGGTTTCTTAATGGTCGCATTCATGCTGAATCAACTCTCCGTTATTGGCACATCGCGCTGATATATCTACATCTTACCAAGTTTTATAGACAGTTACTGTGTTTCATATGGGATGAATGGGCTGATCAGCCTTACGGGTGATTAACAACGTCATAAACATGAATCCCGGTCATAGTTAAGAATTTCACAATGAGCTTAGTGGGAGGGCGGTAACGCTCTTGCCTCGTATTCTGGAGGGGACAGTTCGAATCCCAGTACGTCATTCAGATTTAAGATTTCCATAGTTTCCCGAAATCACTCTAATGGTTCCATGGCAGAATTCTTTCCTGCTCTTTGAGCCCCAGTAGTTTCTCGTGTTTAATGAACT
Source organism: Vandiemenella viatica (assembly GCA_031002005.1). Taxonomy (NCBI): domain Eukaryota; kingdom Metazoa; phylum Arthropoda; class Insecta; order Orthoptera; family Morabidae; genus Vandiemenella; species Vandiemenella viatica. The sequence continues at coordinate 113,114,131 of JARYHS010013631.1, read as the reverse complement.
TGACGTCGTCGGGGCATAAAACCATAAAATAAAATTAATAACTTTATACGCTAATATTTTCTTCACCCTGAAGTGCATTTATTTGTAATCAATTAGTATAACAACATTTCCGTCATCTGGTACATTCTCCCTCCTGTTCGTGGTTCATATTACATACGATCTATGATTCTTCACTAACATAGGATGCAGGTTCTATACGTAATCCAGAATTCAATTCTTTGTTTTTTTGTGTTTGTTTTTTTGTTCTTTCTTCGGGCAAACTTTCTTCTTAATCTAATGACCTTATATGGTGCTTTAGTTTAAAAGGGCTGATAATAATATCTCTGCTGCTGTCAATATAAACGGTTCAATAATATATTACAAGCTTTCAATAGGAGTAAATAAAGTATTTAGAGAACTCAAATTACAATCACTTGCTCAATTTCGAGAGGAAGTTCATGAGTGTAAATTTCTATTTATAAATGAAATGAGTATGATTGGATGCAATCTTTTGAGAAAAATAGATTTACTATTACGAAGAGCTATTCCATCAAGATAAGACGAACCATTTGATGAATTAGTTATGTATTTTTTGGGGATATCTAACAGTTGCCGCCTGTTCATGACAGACTACTTTGGCAGCGTGCATAAACCACGTAGCTCCATTTTGGCTTCCTGTGTAGCACGTAGCTTTTTTCCTTTTTGATTCCAAAAGACATTTTGTTCTGTTTTCTCTTGTCAGACTATTTTAAATTACATACGGAGATAATTAAATGACGGAAATAAATATTCACATGCTGTTGTGTGTTCTGTACCATATTTTAACTGTGAAAAGTTTGTGGAAGGAAAGCTACGTGGCCTGGCTCGGGACCCACCACCACCACCACCACCACCACCACCCCCCACCCTCCACGTGGGGGGAGGGGAGGTTCCGAGCCTGGCCTCGTAGCCCAGCGTAGCTTTCCAGCCAACCCCCCCCCCCCCCCCCCCCCAGAGACCGGACAACGTAGTTTGTGCACGCTCCCTTTGCAGTAGTAAAATTCAAGGAATCAAATTCCTCTTGGAAGGAAAATTATTATTCCCATCAAGTATTGTTTCTTATCCGTATCATTCCGACAAAATGAATCTGGACAAATATTACGGGAAACACTTGATCGTATTGGGAATGGTGAGTGTACAATTGAAAACTATGAAATATTAGTAACACGTAGTCCACAAACTTTTCCTTTACGAGAACGTATTTTTTTCAACGATGCCATTAGACTGTTCGCAATAAATAAAAAGATTAAAGAATTTAATCATCAAAATTAAAAGAATTGCGTCAACCTGTTACTTATATTCCTACTGTCATTTCATAATTTGTCTATAGCAAAATCAGCAAGTGTTGACTTATTAGGTGACCTGGAACCATTTAAGCTTTGTCTATTGGATGTAAAGTTATATTAGGTTCTAATTTATGGGTCCAAAAAGGGTTAGTAAATGGAGCCTAAGGTTATGTTGAAGGTATTATTTACGAGTAAAATATAAGTCCATAACAAGTGATAATTATGAAAATAGTGGTTGTGTTTCCGATTCCACCCAAACTAAATTTTGTAAAAGAGGGAATATCACTTGTTCAAGAAAACAATTTCCGTTGCAATTAGCTATCGCAATGATAATTCTCAAGGTTTAACATTGAACAAAGTTGTTGTATATATTGGAGAAAAAGAAACTTCTGTTGGTTTAACATATGTTGCGTTATCGAGGGTATGAACTTGTAAATAGAAGATTTTCTTATGACGGAATTAGTAATTTAAAAAAATCAAGTATGTTGTAGAAATCAGAAAGAAACTCGATTGATAAATTTTGTATATAATTAAAACAAATAAATTATATTGTTTCCGTTTTTAAATATTTAAATATTGCGTCTTATTATAAATGTGCCTATTTATTTTTTGCCAAAAAACAAAAAACATGGTTTTTGATAATAGTTCGTGAAGTTTAAATATTAAAATTCTAGTAATTATTATTTAATGTCTTTAATTGCATGTAATATTTCCACCACAAAGTTGTGCTTTTAGCTGGTATTATCATGTAGCGAATGGTTGAGTATGTGAATAACAGCAGTCGCTTCCCATATGACCAATGTGACAGTACAAAAAGTAACATGTGAGGCCAGCTTGACTGAGTTTCTTGATGTTGGACGTCTGTTTTTCATATTTTTACGTAGCCACTGGTTAACTAGGCAGATAGAAATCAATACTTTTTTGGATTGTAAGAACTTGAATTTACTTTCTGTATAAAGTTATCTTAATTTCTAGCACGAGCTTTGCGAATTATTACTACAAAATAAATAAATTCATGTTATTTTTATTTACTTTTTTTTTCAATAAAATTTCAGTGGCGAATACATTCAAATATTTTACGGGACCTACTGAAAGTGCACGAGATATCTGGAATATTTCTCAAAATCATTGAATTTAGACAATCAAACAATTTATTTTACTCCATGGTCCTTATCAGGTGTACGCTTACAGTCTGAAGACGCAGTTTGCCTGGTGATCATCTCAGCCGTCAGCCTTCTTACATTTCACGGATGGAGAGACAAGTCTGTCAGTCGCATGTTGTCGCCGCTTACGCAGTGAGCCCCGAGTTGGCCGCACGTCCACCCCACTTAGTACTGAAGGGATACAGTGTGTTCATCTCCCTGTTCTTATGAGCCCAAAGCTGGGACGCAGCTTCCCACTACTCCTCGTGGCGGAGCCCACTTTAGAACCAGAGATATCGTGCGATTACAAATCTCTTCCTCCGAAGAAGGCTGACAGGTGAGATGATCACATTGAAACTAACTCCGAGCGTACACCTGTTGTGACCACGGAGAGAAATACTTCTGATATTCGTTACATGAATTTCTGAGTTTATACTTGTGGTCACTGAAATTTTATAGAATTTTTATAACAAATTGATGGCAGAGAAGGAAGGGACAAACATGTTGCTGGTGTCTCTCTTTTGGTTGTACCAGGGATCGTCCTCTTCCTCTCTGTCCTGCCTCTGCGCCACTATGACAAGAGGACAGTGTCACCGAGTATCTACATCCTCGTTTAGTGGTTGTTGAAGACATCTTTCACCTCGACTCGCACTTCCTGAGTAATTTAGTTTCGTAGTTTCTGGACATATTTCCGATGCCTTGAAGTCAAGGAATTCGTCCTGAAAGTACAAACATAGGTACGTTAAGCCTCACGGATGGCAGTTGATGCCGTGTTTGTCTTACATGTTAAGTTACGACGCAGAGAAAGTGACGACAGATCAGCCTAAACTTCGTGCCACTAACACTGTGGTAATGAAATTACTGATAATAACTAAATTCCTTGTACCTTCTGGTGTAATTTGACGATGGATTCTTATGTAAGTCAACGAGACAAATTGAAAGGTTTTTTTTTATATATATATTTCACTTAGTTCTCGAGATATTGTATCTCAAAACTGACCTTGTTAGGTTGAAATGCGGCCTGGACCAGGAGTAAAGTTTCACCATAGCCAAATTTGTTGATGAATTCGTATGTAACTCGAAGAGACAAATCGAAAATTGTTAAGATTTTTAAATATGGTACAAGCAATTATTGAACACGAGGGGGATTCTATCATTACAGTGGCGCCACAATATGATGATTGATTCTTATAGAACTCGACAAAACAAATCGAAAATAAAGAATAAAGTTTTTTGATATCTCACTTGGTTCTCGAGATATCGTATTTCAAAATTGACGTAGTTAGGTTGAAATACGGCCTGGACCAGAAGAAAAATTTTGCTATAGCCAAATTTGATGATAAATTCTTACGTAACTCGATGAGAAAAATGGAAAATAAAGAATAAAGTTTTTTGATATCTCGCGTAGTTCTCGAGATATTGTATCTCAAAAGTGATGAGGTTAGGGTGAGATCCGGCCTGGACCAAAAAAAAATTTATTTCACCAAAACCACCTTATCTACATGGTGGAAATGCTATATAGGTGTTTTATTTTCTTCCTAGTGATTGTTGTTAGGTTGAAATACGGCCTGGACCAGAAGAAAAAACATCAAAAGCAGAAGGAACTATACCTATGCCTGATTTTTAACATGCTATATCTCAAAAACCAAGCGAGATATCAAAAAATTTTATTCTTTACTTTCGATTTATTTCGTCGAGTTCTGCAAGAATTCATGATCAGACTTTGGCGCCACGGTAATGATAGAACTGCCAACACGAGACGTATTTATTATGTATTAGAAATACATATAACCGCACAACAGAATGTAGCCGAGAGCAGCTAAGCACGGAATAACAACTGAACTGTTTATACATTGGTCAGAGTATAAACTAAGCTAGAGGTATAACAGAGATATTATTGAAGTATAGAAGGCAGTAATTCAAATTAAATAAGTATAAACAAACGATAGCCTACTCTAACAAAAATAAAGATTTTTTTTGATATCTCGCTTAGTTCTCGAGATATTGTATCACAAAAGTGAGTAGGTTAGGGTGAAATCAGGCCTGGATAAGAAAAAAATTCACCAACCGCTATATCTACACGGTGGATATGCACTATAGGTATTTTATTTTCTTCCTAGTGATTGCTGTTAGGTTGAAATACGGCTTGTACCAGAAGGAACGTCAGCAAAACCACAAGAAACTATACCTATAAGTGATTTTTAACATCCTATATCTCGAAAACCAAGCGAGATATCAAAACATTTTATTATTTGTTTTTCGATTTGTTTCGGCGAGCTCTACAAGAATTCATCAGACTGTGGCACCACGGTAATGATAGAATTGCCGTGTAACATTCTTCTAGCACAGTGTGAAATTCAACCTAATCACAATATCGACTAATATTGCCGCTACAAAATCAATTGATGCAGACACACCTAATGACATGAAATACATCGCGAACTATATTTAGGCTAATAACAGCGTTGTCTGTTACTATTACTATTACTCCGCGATTCACTAAAAGTGTGTGGCGGAGGGTGCATTGCACCTATCCGAAAGGATAATAGTTTGGAAGGGATATACGGGATATGGTAGAATTCCTAGTTCACGAAACATAAATTATCGCAATTAATTTCATCGTACATTTTCAGTACGAACTCAAGTGCACTAATGCAATACTACATTCCCGATATCGCAATGTAAACTTAACTCCTAAATATCAACGCCTCTTGTAAGTCGTCACGAATCATTACGGAACTGAAGCTAAAAACTTATTTCATACGTGTTTTACAAAGGTTGATGTAAATACTGCATGGAGTGATTCAGAAATGAACAGACCTATAAATATGAGCTTCACATTAGAAGTGTGAGTAGTGTGTACTTGCCTTGCACACGGCACCAATCTCGCCCCCACTGGCTGCTGCCCATTCACCCTCGCCGGACTGCGAATTTTCACTCTATAGAAATCGTTGATAACTGTGTAGTACACCGCTGCCCAGGCTGATTCGCTGTGTCTTACACGCTCTTCCAGAACTATAAAAATAATATCAAATTTGAAACCTTAGTATTAATTAAAACTATATTTACATTGGGTAAAATTTTAACATTTATAAAAGTCGTTTTCGCAAAAATTTAAAAACTATATGTAGTATTGTCATAACTGATGTTTGTAGTAACTTACTTCTCATTATCAGAGAACACGGAGTACAGCAGCCAGTGACACGATATGGATCTGTAGTTCACGTCTAAGACGGACATCTTTCTCTGAACAGGAAGTAATCAGGCCAGTGTTTGGTTTATTCAGCAACACCATCGCATCTGCCTCCGCTGTGTACGGGCGCCTCGTTATATAGACCCGCGACAATGGACGACACCAAATCCATAGCAACGTTCATGTTTTCATTGTAATGTTAGTATATCCATGGACACATTAATATAGCCATGGAAACGGTAACATGGAGGTAACTGTCGATTTACGCAGTCTTACCAGAAGATGTCAGTTTTTACGTAGGCATGCATAGTATTTCTTCAGTACAGCCGAAGAATATGGCTGTTATTATTCGTTGGATGAGACCTAATCAGCAGCGACATAAAGAAATATTGTCGCATAAAGTTCTGTAGCCGCTGACTTCATGGGTAGGGCAGTATTTCAACTTCGTGTGCACCTATAACTATTTTAATCTCACGCATTTTTTTATGTTCCTGATGTTTGAACTCCCTGCGATCTGTCAGCATAATACTTGGTAGAAAGTTATCTATCAGTTGCTTTCTAGATCACTAGGTGCACTGACCGCAGTAATGTTTTCAAAACAAATGATTTTTGTTATATATTTTTGGCAGTTTTTTTTTCAGAACGTGGTTGTCCATTCATTGCAATAAAAAGTAACTAAACAATGTTGATGGCTGTATAGAACTGATTGAAACGTAAGCAAGCGAGACAGAACTAAGCAGCTTTACACATGTCTCAAGTCTTCTCATTATCAAAAATATACCGCTTATGCAGATAAAAATCTTTTTATCCGGTGGATGCAATTGAAAATTCACTATGGTAGTAAATTCTTTCGCTGTGAATAATACTAGATGGTTCCCAAGCGATCACCAACGACTACGTAACACATCAGAATCTGCTCTACAAACATCCCATTTGTGCAGCAAAGAATCAACTATTGATCTGAGAAGCCGGCGAAGAAAGAATTGACTACACATTCGCTCTAAACAGATTTTATTTAACACTCTGATTTGGTTTATCCATACCGAATCACAAGCGCTGTAGATAATCGTTTCAGGTTTAAAGCATCAACGACAGATTTTATTAAGGAAATCAGGTAAAAAGAGTTCACATTTGAAGTGATGCACATAAAACTGGAATAGATGCTAGTCCAGGCCAGATTTCAGCAAAATAACCTCAATTTTGAGATAGGATATCTCGAGAACAGAGTGAGATTTCAAAAATAATAATAATAATTCTTACATTCCATTTGCCTGGTATATATTTGGAAGGTTTTGTGGGAAGAGAATAAGAGGAAGAAGGTGCAAAATTACAGACAACATCAAGGAAAATAGCAAATACATGGATCTTAAGAGAAAGGCAGAAGACAGAAGAGCATGGAGAGCAGCCAAGTGAAAACCTGCTCTAGGGCAGAACACGTGGTGGTGGTGTTCCGAACAGATTTCGATTTTCAATGGTTCCCCGAATTCGCTCCAGGCGACTGACGGGGTAGTTCGTTCAAAAGGCCATGACCGATTTCCTCCCCGTTCACTGCCCCTTATCCTCTCCTGGCTCTAATTATCTAGACGTCGATTACCTGTACAGCCCCAAGCAATAAATAAATAAATAAAAAATTGAACATGTTTGCACATCTCTTTGAAGAGGTCGCGGTGTAAAACTTTCTCAACGAAATTAGCTGTTTTGAGTTCACGTGGGAAGAAGACATTTTTCACTATCCAGAACTTAAATAGCAGGGTAAGAGAAGTAGTGGTGCTTAATGTGTAATGGCCAGATCTTGTATAAAAAGACTTGGTAAATCGCAAACCTCACCAAATTGTGCGTGTGTGTAAATGGCATCGGAAACTATTCATGGTGATTCGTCCGTGACACCGTTCCTTGGGCCCTTTAGTTGTAGCTGGACTGAGTTGGACAGCCTGGCATCATGATTCACCATATACATCCACTATACAAGGAAGACTCTTAGCACACACACATAAAACGAGCAGTAAGACGTAATAGTTGTAGCAAAACTGGGGAAAGCAATAGCAAAGCACCGCACTTCAACTTTCTCTTGGCATTTTCTATGGTAAGTAACAACTTCCTTGACAACCACTGATAGCTGGGAGATTGGACATAAAAAAAATCAAAAAAATCAGCAAGTTTGAGGCTAATTCTGGGGCCCAGAAAAAGACTAATGGTAGATTTGCTGTAAATGACAGGAATTTACGAATGAAGTATATTAAAACGGCAGAAATTATTTGGGGGTTACATATTGAGATGTACGGGAGCGGGAGTGGTTAATATTTTAGTTAGTAGTAGTAGTAGTAACAATAGAGAGCAGAAGAAGGCAGAGTTCAGTCTATAGTACATTCTAGTAGATAATAGGTAGAAGCGAAGGACTTTCACCGATTGTGGTGGGTGAGCGGTAACGTTTTGGCCTCTTATTCGGGAGGACGTGAGTTCTAATCTCCGGCCGGACATCCAGATTTGGGTTTCCCCCAATCACTCCTACAAAAAGGTCATGGCCGAATTCCTTCCCGTTTCTTACCCCTAGTCCTTTCCCACCTCTAATGACCTCGACTAAACGTAAAGCCATAAGCAAAAAAATAAAAAATAATTAAAAAAATAAAAGCGAAGGACTTTAACAATCTTGTGAAGAAGCAGATAACATACTGTTCACAAAATCGTTTAATTATAGTCTGTGGGTATGTGAACTCTGTTGACAAGTGGCATACTGAGTGCAGTGTTTGGTTACCGTGCATTCTGAAGGCCGATTGGTGACCGCAATACGGTGCAGCGGCCCACACCTCGCGACAAGCCGACCGACAACTGGTTTTCTCGCACAGTTCAAGTTTCACCTCCAGACACTTCCTTATAGGGAATGGTGACCTAACTCGCAAACACTCTACCAAGTTAAAATTTTAACGCGCGTTAAGGCTGGTCTACACATAACGTCTTGACTAACGTTTTACTTGATCAGGTAAAACGTATCGGACAAAACATTGTGTGTGGACAGAAAAACGAACGTTTTACCTGAACTGAATGAAGACGGACGACTTCCAGAAAGCTGATCGTCGGGAGCATTGTTTTCTGTTTTGAGTTACGTTTTCCGTTCAGTCTAATCATCTCTCAGCTTGTGAGGAACTATTTAATTTAATTAAATTGCAATGGAGCGCTCGCTCCGGTGGCAATTTCACTACACACCCATCTTCCCCGTTTTCTGCACCTATCTACATTTGCCCTCTACAAATTTTTACTTCAAATTCTTTAAACGTTTTTGATAAATTATTCATCATTTCTCTCAGTAACTTATTCCATTCCCTGACCACGTTACCTAAAAAAGAGAATCTTCCTACACCCTTGTGCCTGAAATCGAGTGCCAGCTTGTGGTCATGATCATCTTTTGCCTTCCATGCATTACTTTTAATTCTTACACCAATATCTTTCCGTGCCTCATCACCAATGTACGCCTTGTACACTCCCATGACCCTCTTCACCCTCCTCCTGTCTTGCAATGAATCCCAATCCAGTTCTTTTATCATATCTGTTACGATTGCATTCTGCGATAATTTCCAGAAACAAATCTAGCAGCCCTTTTTTGCACGCTCTCCAACTCCTGTATTTGATACTCAAAATGTGGGTCCCATACTACACTACCATATTCAAGCAGTGGTCTGATCAAAGTTTTGTAACCCAATAATAACTATTAGTGTTTCTTTTCGAAAACTCTTTACACGGTGGACTTTTCGAATATACTACAGTAGTCACAGGATTTGTTTTCGGAATTCATTGAGTGGTATCCTAGTTGTCTTTGTATACCGCAAGTTATAATCAAAGGACTATGGTGACCACGACAAGACAATCAAATATACGCTTTGCCTGATATAAGTAAGGAAGTGTATCTCGGAGATACAAAGGAAACGGATACGAAAAGATTAATCAGTTCTTTTCGTTCAGTGTTTCGTAAAGCGTTGCTAAAAATTAAGAATTGGACACGTTCTGGCGCTGGTGCCGATGGTATTTACAAACCTTTTCTGTGACATTTGGACCTTCTTTTATACTTAAATTATAAAGTTAGCCCAAGAGAAACAGTTAGCAATATAGAAGATGATTCAGAAATTGATGTAAGTTGTTAACCACTGCAAATTAACAGAATTGTACATATAAAAATAAAGTAGATTTATTTAATAGCTAGACAGTATTAGTGCTAAATATAAACGAAATAAATAATTATTTTCTTCAAACTTATTTTATCAAATTCTCCTCAGAGAGTTACGGCGTTGTCCTGCCAATGTTCTGATCCTTTTAAAGTACATCTTGAATGTATCCCTTCCAGAACAAGTCCACGTCTTCATAGCTGAAGGTTGTCAATATTTCCTGGTTTCAACATTCCGTATATAACGTTAGACGTTTCTGGTATAAGGCGACATTACAGTTGTGAACTCTAGATCTTCGTAGCTTCTACTTGTTAGTAGAAATCTTAGCATAGAAGTCAGTATATCATGGCGTGAGTTATTCCTTCTCACATCAGAGTCTCGATTATTAATGATAGGAACTTCATATAAGGATCCGTAACTATTCGTAAATAATTACGCCAATCATTTGGTTCATGACCTAATTCCCGAAACAAATCAGATGAAAGAACCTTTTCCTCTTTAGTTAAAAACGTAAGATTGTGGACATGAGTTTTTGGTCAGTTTTACCTGATGTCTTGCCTGATCAAGTAAAACGTCAGTCAAGACGTTCCGTGTAGACTGCCCTTTAATGTCGCAAATAGGAAACTGCGACTAGGTATTGTTCTAGATAATTCCGCTTTCCGTGTTATAACAATCCCCCTAAATATTAAGACTTGATTGATATTTTCTTTAGAGAATGGGATTGCTTTCTGGACCACCATTCTTTTATTGTGGTATTCAGAAAAATGAATGCGTTAGAAAGTACTTTGACCAAAACTGTACTCTTTCTTCCCCAAAACGAGTACGCCGAAAGCAAGAGTAGCACAGATATCAGAACGATATTTTATTTCCACTATCTTTTCTTAAGTTCTGTGTGTAAGAGCTTACTTGCCAAGATAAATATCTACATGAGAAATGTTCCTCGTAAAAGATGAATTTTCGATTCGTGGTTGTAGTGTTAGTGCAATTAACTGGCGATTTTTAACAAAAAATTTAACTTTAAAAATATAGGATCAAATATTTGCAAACACCTCAGTAGACTTAATTTAACACGGCATAGATCATTCTGCTCAATAATTAAATCATACAGTGTCTACCCTGTTTTTCATGGAACATTAAAATGCTTAAGAGATCTTAGTAAAAAATGGACACCTTACGACTGATGCTGAATTCCATACTGTTGCTAATGTGAAGATTCCATGTTAATACGTCCTCTTTAACATATTTCAGAAAAATATTTCGGCCAACTTCAGTTAGGACGACGGATTTACAATTTTTTTCCAGTTACCTAAAACGGCGATTTAGAAAGTAATTCACACCAATACTCGATATGCAATGCTCCTGAAGGCTTTACGTTTGGCCACTTTCCTCGTGCTTTGCTCTGTTCTCTGTTTTCACTGAAATGCTGTTTCTACTATTTTCTGTTGCCTTTTGACTCTACTGACTGTCTCAAGCGGAAACCATATTTCTTGGAACTGGATTGCGTGGTTGATAGTTCTCGAAGTGTTCCTGGAAAGGTCGTTGATCACTCTGTTCGATATTGTTTTGTGGAACTCTCTTCGGGAAGCAACAAGTAGCCTACATCTTTCGTTAAAATTTTTTTATCATGTTGATCTTCTGAGTGTCAATGTTTGAAATTAATATTTTCCTGAGGCTTGTTTAATATGGTTGGAATTACAGTGGAATTCGCAATTCGATGAATTGGCATAGTTTCGGACTACAGGTACTTTCATCTTCTGCTTCATTGATCTTCCAAGCTAGTTCAAAAAATTGCCGACAACTGTCTATTGCTGAAATTTCATTGTTTTTACCGTAAAAATAATTCCTGTAAATCAATGTATATAGACCTTGTTTGATGAAAAGAAATTATTTAGGGGCCATTTAATATGTTAAAGAACAGAATTGTGAAAGAGAATTGCTTAAATGTTTGTATTTCCAAGTATTAAGGCAAGTTACGATGTCTAAAGGAAAATTTACTGCAGTTTAAAATGATTTCTGTGTAAAATTTTTGGTTTAAGTATCTTTCATTTTCATTTCTGACCATTTTGTAATGATGATAAATGATTATGCTTTAATTCTGATTGTTTTTAATATGTTTTAATTGTTTACGTATTGTTAATGTTCGAGAAATATCTGTCGGAGTGCTTTGAAGTGTACTAGTAATTTCGATGGAGTTTATATAAAGCGATCATCAGAGACAGATAAACAGTTTTACAGACTCAATACACGATGGCGAAGGACTGTATTGTCTGTGGAAGGAGTGTTGTATGTAATCTCTGGATTGTATGTATGCATGTAACCAGTATCTTTGACGTCGTTTTTTTGTTTGAAAATAAAAACAAATTTAAAGTGAACAGTATGGTGGACTGGTTATTTATCATATTAATTAATAAAAGAGAGAATTTTTCGTTTCATGCTTCCTTGTAAAGTACAGCAAGTGTATACTATCAGATATTTATCAAGTGAAATAACTGAATAAGTTTAGAATTATAACACTGAAAGGTGAACAGAGATCCTTTAGAAATAAAATGTTTCTATGTTGTATTTGTCCATGTATATAAATACAGATTTGGTTTTCAGACTTATGTAATTACCATATAAATGGGCGTAGAAATATCTTCGAATACTTTCCATCTTTATAACATCAATGGTTAAACTTTGCTCTGGTGATATTCTATACGTTTATTTCTAGACACCAGAACTTATTGGACTACACCAGCCAGTATGAGACTAATGGTCCGCTTCTGGCTCCGTTGCGCCCGCCCGATACGTTAAACGATTTATGATGTGCCGGATACGAGTCCCGCAGCCTGTTCCTGCCCTGCTCCAGGTGAATGGAGGGGAGAGGGGCCGCGCTTGAACGGGAGGGCCGTTGAGTCGGCAGTCTTGCTTGGCAGGGTGCGCGGAAACGAAGGGAAGCCGGCAGCATGGACGTTTCTCGTCGCGAGGGAGTTGTTTCCCAGTGTTGAGCGATGCCGTTTGTTCAGCGCGTCGTCGAGCCGGTGTTCCTCAGCCGGCAGTGTGAACCGAGTGGAGATGTGTCTTGTGTGATCACTGGGTACGAGTTGGAGACGTCCTCCAACTCTACCTTGAGCAATGCGCTGCGGCAGTTGGCGTCGCTGGTGCTCGCAGCGGAAGACATATTCGACGAGCTGAACGCGCAGCTCCAAGATGTGTGCGGGAGATACAACACGTTGCGGGAGAGGATCACGATCGCCGAGCAGAATATATCTGCTTCGGATCCCAGGACCGTCACAGTCCGTGAGTAACACAGGGCTCCTAAGCAGTCCAGACCATTGTAGTTATTCTTACCATATGTTAGTACTGTCCGTGCTAACTAGGTTGAAAATATACTGAACCTATAGAAGGGCTTGTGGCATTGCAGGGCAATAAGCTAACGACCTGTTAAAGTTAATCTATGTCAAGATGTCGATAATCGATACCTATCCTAAGTACGTCGTAGTACTAAACTCTTTTGTAATATTAGTATTTGTTGTTTAATAATACGCCATTACAACTGTTGGAATCCAACAGTTGTAATGGCGTATTATTAAACAACAAATACTAATTTATCAAGCAACTGTAGAAGAAAATGGCCTACAATAATAAAATCTTTTGTAAGAGGCGGCAGTCGGTGTATGGAAGTCGCAAATGTATGTTGCGCCCCCCTCCCCCCCCTCCCAAAAGGATCTAGATCCACCTCCGACATTGTCATTTTGGAGATTTTTTTTTAGCTCTACGGATTCGAAGCCCGATGAGCCTACAAATACTACCCTTTGCCCGACTCAAGCCCCCCCCCCCCCCTCCCAAAGCCAAAATCCGCCCTTGCGTATAAGTGTGATGTAGTGGAATTCTCCCGGGTCAAAATGGATACGTAATCCACTCTACCGCGCCGGGACAGAATATTTGCTTTCGTTCCCGCCTCGTTCGGACAGGCCAAGGCATATAAACTGCATTAGTTAGCATTCCATTGGAGAGTGTATAGGGCTAATAAGTGGTTGATGAACAGTGATTGTTGTATGTGGACAGACCATGCTAATAACTGAATAGACGCCAAGTGATTTAATTTAATTTATTTTGTACTTTTCACTCTAAAGGACCTGCAATCTCGGATTAATATTATTTCATAGTATTTTTCAGTTGGTGGTCGGCGTATGTGTGCTCATTTAAAACAAAAACTGCTTGAATAAAAACGTTCTACAGTATTAATTGACTATATGTGTTCAGCGTTACAGTACCTCGTACAGTAATAAATGTTTAAACTATACCGAGAATTAATAAATTACTTGGAATTACGTCGACTATCCAGCTGTGACGACAGCATTGTACAAATAAGTTTAAACGAAGTCCGAAACCTTTCATTAGGTGGGTCAGAATTCCAGTTTGTACTGCCTATCAATTTTAATTAATTAAACCAGTAAAACCCAGGCTATATCGTTACCATACCTGGTGTTATTCACTATCTCTCAGTTCAGTTTTGTACCTGCTGTTATGCGTTGGTTTTAATGCTTCCTATTATGTGTTTTTAGCATATGGGGGAGAGAAAAGGACGTAGGTGTAAAACGTATCTTTGGAACACAACATTTTCTTATGACATAAACCCTTCCAAACTTTCACTGTTTGTAGCCAGTAGATTTTGTATAAATAATCTGGAGAATTTTAGAACAGAAAACTGGGTTCAAACTTTTTTAAATGATTGTGTGATGTATGAATGTTTAAAACTCGTTAAATAAAGAAATAAGGTATTTTTTCCATTTGTTCACCTGACAATAAGGACGCAAGCTGCCTTCAAAATGGTAGATTTTAGACCAAAAACAGTATTAGCAATGAACTTGAAATTAGTTCCCCATATCGACCAGATATTCTGTTTAAATGACGAATACCAAGGGCGTATCCAGGACCAGAACTAGGGTGGGCAACATCTGAATTAGGGAGGGGGGGGGGCAACTGGTATTTTTTTTTCGAGGAAGTGGGGTGGGGGACAGAAACCTGATGATTTCTTATAAAATAAAACTCAAACCTATTGAGGAAACTATTTATATTATTGATTAACATAATAATCCAAGGACCTACTATACAGTTAATCAAGATCGTAACTCAATTATAGTTTTTTATGTAAACATTAATCGTCTCGGATTCTCAGAAAATTTTTCAATAACTTTGTCTATATCTCACGGTGTACTATCACGAAAGTTCGATGCACACTCATCAGGCATAATACAGTCACTATTTCCTCTCTCATAGTGCTCCTGAGCCAGTTCTTCACTCGTTGTAACGTACTGAAGGCAACTTGATTTTTCTTCTGGAGGGGGGAGGGGGCAGCAGCCTCCCCTACCCCTTGCTGGATACGCCCATGACGAATACTAAAAATAAGTACATCCTATATGATTTCTAAGTTACGAGCAAGAGAGAAGAAATTCTACATCCACCTAACGATTCATTGAATTTCCAATACGATTTTTCTTTCCTCGTGGTTAAACATCCTCCATTCACATTTGATGATAATGGCTAGATATTCATATGTGCAGATAATGTAAATTATGTTTTCGGCTGGTGAATTGTACAATGATATAACGTTAGCAATTTAAATGTTAGGTCTTTTACGTTCAAATACGTAATTACTTCGTGTCACATTAAAGATGGCAGGACGATTTTTCAAATTACCACTAATTCTGCCTTTGCACGAGATCCCACGGAAATGCTTGGAATCAGGACGAAAGTTTTCCGACGTGCTCTAGCATTTCTTTTTACTACAGGTGGAAGAACGGTTTAACAGTTCATGGAAATTGCAGCAGCGTCGAGATATAAAGAGAAAATCAGCCTTGCTGCACATCTGACTCCTGCATGTTGAAATTTATTAAGCTGAAACTCTTTAATTGTGAGCATTCTCTTCAACTTTACATATCCTCTCTTCTCCGTTGTTAAATTCAGTTACATCCCAAGATCCAAAGTTGTTAAATCTACAACTAGAAGTCTCATTCTTGTTCGTCACCACAAATACAGAATTGCTGATTAATTTTAAATAACTAACAAGAATCCATTAATGTGGTTATTACTTGAACGTAGGCAGCGGTGCTTTGAGTTCAAGGTTGCGGTGACATACCTGTAGCAGTGTGTTTGACTCAATCTGCAACACATCTGTCGGTGCCCTCTCCCGCCCGAGTGGCAGGTTTGCCAGCAATCAGGCGGCTGTTGTCAGGCCTCTGGCGCAATCACGTGAGCCGCGGAGAGGCGCTCGTAATTGGCGGGACGAGGGCCCCAGCTGAGCTGATTGGCGGGCTCGCATCCAGGCTTTACGTCACAGCCGCCGTCATATAACGTGCCGCTATGCACAGTGATGAATCGGATTGTGTTCCCCACCTCAGAAACAAAAGGCGTTTTTCAAACACTCTTTCTCTAAATGCAGTACAGTACACTTCTCACTATCAATGGAGTAAATTTAGTTTCGTTACCTTTTCTACTGTTTCGAGATCAACTAAAAATAAAGTGCCCCACGATTTGCCCATTCCAAATCTGGGTTGGCCATGCTGAAAAAGAGACATTTAGTTCAGCTTGAACTGTATTTCCCAATATCGCTGAAGAAGAATTTCTGTTTATTGCTGAACACGGTCCATAGAAATGTACATAGTTCATTATTCCAATAATTTTTCCCGGAGCCAGTTGGTAGCGATCCTACGTTCATCTGCTCATTAGATAGGTTGTCATCTGTATGTCGTCATGGTTTGGTTGTCGCCGTGTTTTGGTTGTCGCCGGGGTTTGGTTGTCGTTGAAGTTTTTTTTTAAGTACATGCCTCCCTGTCACTTCTTCTAACTATAACCGACTGGGAAACCTGTACCCCACGTAGTAATCTACATCTGTACCTTGCAGTTAGCAAAATTTTGCGTTGCAGAGGGTGTTTTGCACAAAAACTAACCATCTTCATTCCAATCGCAAATAACACGAGAGAAAAAAAGAATTCATATAAGCATCTATACGATACTTAATTAATTTAATCTTACCTCTCCTGTCATTGCTACCCAAATAGCTTGGTGGAAGAAGTATTTCATTCCACTCGAAAATGAAAGGTGTAGTAGTCATCTTTGCCAATAAATTCAAACTAAACCCATGTCCTCTGCTAGATAATCCCAGCCCAATCTGCTAATAAATTTCGTGACGCTTTCTTAAGGAGTCACGAATCGAGCTGCTGTTCTCTATACGTTCTCAATACTATCAATGAATCTCTTATGATACGGGTCCCATACGTCACAACGATATTCCAAATGTGGACGCTCGAGGCTTTTGTATGCTGTCTCCTTTGTACGAAAGCGTTACAATGCTTCAAAATCGACCTATGAATCGCAAACTAGAATTATCTCTATTTATGACCGAAGTTATATACAGGTCGCATTTCGTATTACTTTGTATTGTAACGCCAATACTGCAGGGAATCATCCCTGTCAATAATTGATCTGTTTACTTTGTACTCCTTAACAAATGGTTTGATTATGTTAATTACAAACAATGCCTTGCTTTTTTTTCCCAGCTTATTGATCGCACTATACCGAAATAACATCCAGATCGCGTTGAATTTTTAAACGATCGGTCGTATTCCTTACTTCGCGATAGATGACTTTATCATCATCGAACTTCTATTAACGTTATCTCCAAGATAGTTTAAAAAATCAGGAAAAGGAGAGATCTTGTTACACTTCCTCGACGGACGCCTGATGTAACATTTAGATTGGTAGAGACTACTCCGCCAACAACGATATAGTGCGATCGACCAGTTAGAAAATATCGAATTCATTCACAAATCTTATCTCATATAACGTAAGCTCGAATCTTCGCCAAAACGTCGGTTGTGTGGTATATAATCGATAGTTTTTTTTGAAATTCCAAAAATATTGTATCAACTTCTAATCCAGATGATTCGATGTATGCAATTCATTTTCGTTTAGAAACTTCATAACATTCGAGCATACATGCTCCAGAACTCTACTGCAAACAGATGTTAGAGGTCCGTATTTCCTAGGATCTTTACGATCTCCTTTCTTGAAAATTGTCACTACTTGCGCAGTTTTCTAGTCGGAAGGACCGAGCGTGGTGGTGTAAAGTTAGCGTTCTGGCCTCACATTCGGGAGGACGGCGGTTCGAATCCCCGTCCGGGCATCCAGATTTGGGTTTTCCATGGATTCCCAAATCACTCCAGGCAAATGCCGGGATGCTTCCTTCAAAAGGCCATGGCCGAATTCCTTAACATTCCTTGCCCCCATCCTTTCCCGTCTCTAAAGACCTCGCTGTTAAGAGACGTTAAGCACTTAAAAAAAATAGTCGGAAGGTACTTTTCTCTCTTTTAAGGATTTGTTCGATTTCCCTCGTGTATGCAGATAATAGTCTTGCTGGGGCACCATTGGCACCCAGCGCTTTCCCCCACTTCAGTTGCATGGCTTATGGCTTTACGCCTCGTCAACGTCGAAGTCATTAGGGGTGGAGGTGGATTTCCGACAAGGAACGGGAAGGAATTCGGCCATGGCATCGTAAAGAAACATTCCCAGCATTCGCCTCGAGTGATATGGCGAAACCACGGAAAACCCGAAACTGTATGGCCACACGGCGATTCAAACTTGCATCTTCTCGAATGAGAAGCCAGAGCATAACCGCTCACACACCACTCCCGGTTTCAATTGATCTAAATTCTTTACAAACCTGCATTATCTATTCGTAATGAATCCATCTCTAATCCCACACGTCGTGGAAAGTTAGTGCAGCTGCATCTTAAGTGGTGTGTGTTAGAGACAGGTAATTTTTTTTGAGAACATACACTTATTTTGATGCCAGTTGAGAACCGGAATTGATTGCAGAGATTCTTGTCGAAGAAAAATCGATGGGAAAACCATAAATATAACGCTACTTGTTCGAGTACGTGTAACACGCCGACCATGAAGCAGTGGAGAATGAAAAGGAATTAATATTTATGTAACACATAAGAAATTAATTCACTCGGTCAATTAAGATGGTTGAAAACTATTTGTTTAGACGTTTATTCCCACCGTAGGTATTAAGATTGTTTTGTTCACTCGGATTCCATGTAAAATTACAGCTGCAGCAATGAATGAGGCGGAATGCACACAACTTGAAAATGTCACCAGACCGTAAGACAAAACGAATTAACTTCTCTTTATAAACTGTAACTACAGTGTTACATAGAACGCCAACCAAGAAATCTCAAATGTCTCTGATAATCCCTGCCAAAACCGGAATCCGAACTAGCAACTTTTTGATCGCCCTTTAAGTTTAGTCAAAGCAAATAAATACTAAGCAACATTACAACTATGATTAATACAAAAAGCTGGATGGTCTGTTATTCAGTCACTGTTTGAGTATATTTTCTTCCATGCAAGTCCTGCAGACAAGCAATTACCGCATAAAAAGTGTATTGCGTGTAGCTGTCTTAATATTGTATCTGATTTCCAAGCTCTGTATACTCATGTTAGATACACTACAGTTGCTGCATATGACACAATTTGACACAATGTTTGGCAGTGGCAAGTGCCCAGTTTGCATTATGTTACGTTACTCCGCAGCGAAGCGATCAATGCGAGCCACACGTGGCTGATGAAATCAACAAAAGTTTTGAGCGTCAGATCTATCACGGCACGCCACGTTGTTTACCGAATTTCTGGCTTCAGATGGACAGGAGACTTAATCGTTTACGCAAAAAAGTCTGCAGTCGAAATAAACACTGTGGTAGATGCTGCATCTACATCTGCGTATAAAAGGAAGAATTGACATTTAGAAATAATTTGTAGACAGTAGTTAACCATAACGTCAAACTTGCCGAGGCTTCAAAAATAATATTATACTGCTTTTGTTTTTTAGAAGTTTTGTTCAAAGTAACCTAAACTCTTTATAATTTCTTTGGTTGATCTTATGAATCTTCGGACTTAGTCTAACGATCAATGAAATTACGAAAGTTAAAAAATTACACCGAGCGTGGTGGGTGAGCGGTTAACGTTCTGGCCTCGCATTCGGGAGGACGCGGGTTCGAATCCCCGTCCGGGAATCCAGATTTGGATTTTCCATGGTTTCCCCAAATCACTCCAGGCGAATGCTGGGATGCTTCCTTCGAAAAAAGGCCATGGATGAATTCCTTCCCATTCCTTGTCCCAGTCTCATCCCGCCTCTAATGACCTTAGCCGTCGATGAGGCTTAAAGAAATAAGTAAAATAATAATTAACGTCCTGGTAGCTCGGTGGTTAAGGCGCTTGCTTTCAAAACATTCGCTGCTCTTGTCCCGGGTTCGAATCCCGGCAGGCGCAGGAATTTTTAGAGTTGTGTTTAATCATATGAGCTATGCCAGGACGCCCCGTAGTTCGAATTCCACGTTAAACTGTAGGTCCCAGAGGAATGGAACTGGCCGTCCTACCTCTGACACGATGGCTTAGTATGCATCCTTCGGGTGGATCCAACCAACCTTTGGGTTGTGGACTAAGTTAAGTTTTTTAAAATAATAATAATGAAAAAAATTACACCATTTAGTGCTTAGAATATGTACGAGGAAAAAGAAACTATCTTTGCTCCTGTAACTTTGGGAGGCAAAAGATAAGCAGTGCTATAAACTTCAAGAACTACGTTTACACTAGAAGTACCAAACTACGAAGTATCGCGCTGCGATTCTTTTGAAACATAAAGGAATGAAACAGAAATTAGCTTCAAGTCTGAAGTTTGATTAACTAATCATAATTATCTATTGAGATACGAATTGTCTGATATAGCAAAATGTAAGTAGAAAAATTATAATTTTAACATCTAAATTAAGTGTTCAGACATATTTAAGATAATGTTCTATGAAATAGCGTGATGCAATAGTCAGTTTAATAAAAATGGTCCCGTATGACTTTTTTTAATTACAGAAAAATCTTATAAGGGTCTGGAAATATGAGGTAAATGACTAGGTGGAGAGATAAAGGCAAAGATGTGTAAATACAGTAGGTACTTGGTAGAATGGCGTTTTGGAAAAATAATAATAATAATAATTGAAGCGCAGTTTTAACAGTCTTTAGTATTAAGATGATAAAATTTAAGGGTTCTAAACGGGTTGAGCGAAACTGAAAAGTTTTTCCCTATTTTGTTAGTTATTGAAAAGATGTTCTCTTAACGCCTCTGAAGTCCCCTCTTGATATGATTACAAAGGATTACTTGAACACCGATCTCTTGTTTACATAGGAGATTAGTCTGAATCATGAGGGGGACATGGAATCTTCTCGTATTTGAGAGATCAGTAGCATTTAACCCACTGGCGGAATGTTTGAATTGCCATTTGTTGTCGAAACTTGTAACTTGTGTTCCGTATGGTAAATGTATTTTTGTGTGTTAGATATGCAGTTTGAGGCGGAGATTGAGAATCGTCCCAGCATTCGTCTAGATGATTGCGGGAAACCACCTAAAAACTTCAATCAGAACGGCCGGTACGTGGGGACCAGGTCTCGAGCCTGGTCCCGTTGTACCTCCCCGATCCAATATGGCGGCTCCTTAACGCGCGCAGCCACACTGGCGGGTACTAGTAGCTTTTTAATTTATATTTTCAGTACTTATGGGTTCCCTGATTTCATATTTCACGTAGCGACCACACTGTTGTTATCAAAAGTTGAACACATTATTTTATTAAAAGTGAAAAGTTGAACGTACAGTACAATTATAGCAGGAACTAATTTAAGCAAACTTTCTGACGAAACTTTGAATATAACAATATGATTGTTCATAATCTTCGACCTATTTTTGTAGGCCAGTTCGGTGATGGCTATTGTATCGACTGACACGTCATTAATCTAAAGATGGTCAAAATAAAATTGACTTGAGTAATAGATTGTAATATCTACACTCAAATAGTTTATATAAATAACTGGCATAAGATGCAGATTTGCATAGCCAGTTATACCGCACACCTGCAGAGATTACACTACCCATATACGTCTTCCATCTGGAGGGAGGTGATCGCCAGCAAAGTAGTCGAGTGGGCTGCAGGGAATGTGGGCGGGATTCTGGCGTGTACAACAAGGTGCGACGTTGTGGCCGTAACGATGGTCTGAACCAACCGATTCTTTGGCTACAGTCATCAGCTAACACAAATAAGTAAGAGTGACCGTGGTGCATAGTTGGGTCAAATACAGGGTGATTATAATTAAAGTTTGTTTCAAAACGCTCTAAAAAAACGAACCACTGATTAGAATGACGTCAAAATTGAACGGCGTATTATTGAAGAAGGGGGAAAGAACATGAATGCAATATGGCGCTCCTCCGCACATTGCAAATCGAGTGAAGCCGTTGTTGAGGCTGTATTTCGGAAATTCTAGAATTATCAGTCATCATTTCCCCACAGCCTGGCCGGCCCGATCACCTGATCTTAGTCAGTGTGATTTCTGGCTGTGGGGTTATCTGAAAGATGTGTTCAGTACTCCGATTGCCAACGTAGCTGAATTGAAGACACGCATTGCGCAACATATTCTGAACTTGACCCTGGTGACACTTCGATTGGTTGTGGAACATGCTGTTTCCCGATTTAATCTTGTTGCACACAACAGTGGACAGCATATTGAACATGTTTTGCACCAGTCTCGCGATGCTTAAAAACCGATTGGATGGATGCCTTTTTGGTTCTTGTTCTTTCCCCCTTCAATAATACGCCGTTAAATTTTGACGTTATTCTAATCAATGGTTCGTTTTTTAGAGCGTTTTGAAACTTAAACTTTAGTTATAATCACCCTGTATGTTCCCTGATTTCAGTCCACTGTCGAACTACTATTGTGAATTCCAACAGAGAGGGATTTTAGTATCTGATATGTTGGAATCTGAAAGAATGGTAACAAGGAAACTGATATATATATTTATACATGAAGTCAATTGATCAGCATTAGTTTTGTCCAGGTTTGCTGATATAGGGACTATTTTTTAGATTGCTTAGTGGATAATGCGCTTGCTTACTAAATTCGAGGTCCCCGCTTCAAATCCAGCTGTGGCAAGGAACTTTTAAGGGCTTTGCCTTGTTTAAATGTTGTAGGTCAGGTCTCTACGTGGTTCGGATTCCATGTGAAACTGTAGGTCCCAGAGGAAAGGAAACGGCCATCCTACCTCGGAAACACTAGTTTAGTACACCTCTTTCGGGCTGATCCAACCAAAGTTACGGTTGTGGAAAAAGTTAGGTTTTTTCGGAATCTTCAACGTCTTAAAACTTCAGCGAAATAAACTGAGAGTTATTTGAAGACACGAAACAAGGAAGAGCATTGGAGGGCTGTCGAACTTAATTAGTCGCCGTTGGCGGAGATAATTAGCTATGCTAATAAAATTAACGATGAAAAGAAACTTCCGGTGTTGTTATTTTTCTTTTAGAATTGGAGCTAAGATAAAAGGAAGGAAACATCTTTTCCTTTTCGACGCTACATTTACTGGAAGTCAGGCCTTTTCAACAATCTTTCTCCATGTAGATGTAGAATGTCTGCTTTTCTCTGATCATTACCTAGAAATTTTAGCAAGTTCATGTTTCATCTGGTTTCGGTTTTCTCAGTGGTTTGGGTTCTTTACACACACTTTTCACTCAGCCTGTCCTCTGTGAAGTTCTTATCACCAGTTTTGAAAAATTAACATTGCAGGCTTTCATCTTTGTCACGAAATCGCAGTTTCGTGTCAGATTTTCTAATTGGTATCAAATTTTAAAATAATTGAGAAATTCCTTTAGTGAAAAAGTTATCTCTTTAATTGTTATATTTCAGTGATGTTACTGTAATATAGAGATATAACTGCAATTTGTTTACCAAGCTGCAAAAGAGAACAAAACACTAACGTGAAAAAAGATGATATTTGATTGTAAGAAGCATAATATAGTTTTTCCTAAACCTACTTTAATAATAATAATAATATAAAGCTTGTAATTTTAAAATATATTTCTTCAAGAGAACGTAACCCCGAGAACATGGCTCGTGCTAGTTCCGCCATAGTTCTTCCGAGAAAACATTCTCAACTGTGTTCGTTGAACTACAGAAGAATGCAGTCTCCAAAAGGGCATCCTACCATTATCTTTTCCAGTAAGTGACGATTTAAGTTTGAATAGTTTACAACGAGTTGACTTTTACCAAAAGTTGATAGTAAACATGCTATGTAAGAGTGGAGAAAATTTAATTAGTAAACATGCCGTTTTCCGCCTCATAATCCCGTACCTGTGTCACAGCGCCGGAGTTTGAGTTTGTGCTTCGGCGTAACTAAATGTTGATTGCGTGACCGCGGGCAACCCCTGATGGATCGGCTGCCCCCGTCACGGCAACCTGCCGCTGATGTTATCTCGACGCTAACTACACTCCGCGGCGCGCTGCTCTTTTGTTTTCCACTGTGCCCACGGCCAATAGAGTCATGCGACGCGATGCCGCGTCGTGTGTGGCAGGGATTCCGTTGTGTTCTGGTGAGTGGGTGGGCGGGCGAATGTGTAGGCAGAGGAGAAATGAGCTGGAAAGGCAGCTGTACTGAAACTACAAGCGACATGTGAGAAGCCGTGTAGGAGAGACCGAAACTAGTTGGCCATAGTTTTAATTTTATACATTTTTCGGCAAATGTTTTTATAAATGTTTAAACGTACTTTTAAAGAACATTTATTTGTTAACGTTTACCAGATATTAAAAATATATTTTAATATTTATACTTACAAGAATCATTTGTCACCGACAGGTAAAAAGTGTCAACTTGCCCCGTGGCAGGACAATTTGGCACCATCCACGGAGTAGGTTGGTGAGGGCGCTTAAAAGAATAATTTTACACAAATAAATACTCCCACTTAGGAAAAATGTTACTTTTACAAAATTGTTAGACTTATGCGGATACAATCACAGGCTAATTCAATGTAATTATAATTTATTCAACAGCATCATCATCCAAATTACAGTTATCACACAAATAAAACAAGGTGTTTTCCATCTGTGCAAGCCTCATGAGCCCAAAGTTTACAAACTGTGTACTGGAACCAATTTTTCGTTTGGTTTATATTTTGAATAATCTTCAAACACACACAAGGCAAAAACATTCCTCTTAATTTGAGCTATCTTTTTGATAATCATTTTTGTGTTTGACAGTTTTAATTATTTTCATAAGAAGGAACAACTTTTCCTTGAACTAACTGGTTTTCCTATCATTAGTCATCTTATTCAATTCTTTCTCATTTTTCTTTTCCGATTGATCGTTTTTCCTCCCTGCAGTTTCCTTTTCTATTCTTATTGCTTTAATATTTGGCGAATCCCTTAAAATTGTTTTGATTGCTTCTTTGCTTCTGCTTTTTCGAATTGCCAAATATATCCAGGCCTTAGGCCTGTGAGTGGAAAATTGACAAGGGATGAGGATTTAATGCCAAGAATCCATCATTCAACAATAATATTAAAACAGATTGTGCGCCAACGGAATCTTTAGAACATCTAGCCTCTTCCCTGTCCTACTCTGATATAACAAAATTCATTTCGGCTGCATTAGACCTCTTTTTAGCTGCTCCAGAAGATTTAGGCTCTGACGAAACTGTTTTCCAGGTACTCGTGATTAAATTCGGGCAGAGATCTTGATTGGATTATGGATTCGGGTTAAGCGGATTAACTGGATTTTGTCTATCAGTTGTCCATGCAGGCATATAATCTTGTTATGTGAAAATGTCAACATTTAATGAAAAAATTCCTGCCTTTCTAAATACAGCTTTAGTTTTTGGTGTACATGCCCGTGGTAATGCTTTATTCACAATATTCGGTACATTGTAAATATTCATAATTGAACTCGCTGAAAAACACAGCAAATTTAACGGGGTAAGTTGGCATATGTAGCCAACCTGCCTGTTCCTAACCTCAACAGGCTCTTGTTTATAAAAGAGGCTGCCATAATGGTCAAACTTGAAATAAGTGAAACCAAGCAAAAACATATTGTTGGTAAATTACTGCATCAAATGCTGTGATAGATCACTCATAATAACTACAGTAAATCTTGAATTAAAAAAAAAATGGAATCGTAAAAGAATACTCACCTAGTCAAAAATTAATCTTTGTACAATAAAACTTGTTTTGTCATGGCGATTACTCTAAAACTACAAAATGGCGATTTCTAACGGTAAACTCTGAACTTAAACGGACTGTCTCAACTTACTCTGTAGCCAACTAGCCCCGGTCTTCTCTACACAGATGGCAGGATTGAGTTTGATTCTTAACCAACACTCTAATTTTTTTTATTAAGTGTTCTCTTTTTTTCCCTACACTTCTTGAGTTTATTAAAGGCGGGAGAGGTTGAGGGGCCAGGCAGGAAGAAATTCGGCCATGGCCTTTATAGGGACGTTTCCGACATTCGTCTGGAGTTATTTCGGGAAAATATAGGAAGCCAAATGCTGGGTGGGCGAACAGGGATTTGAACCGACGTCCTCCAGAATGCCAGGCCCGAGAGTTACCGTTAAGTTGAAGACAAACTGCCCCAGCTGACCAATATTCAACAAGGAGAAGAAACGTAAAGTGTTTCACAATAAAAGATTTGATTTTTTTGTGGTTTTGTGAATTCACTCTAGATAAATGTTCGATACGTTTTCTGAAATCGGTTCCTTCAAAGGACATGGCCAAATTATTTCCCATTTATTGTACCAATCCTCTTCCGCCTCCGACGACCTTGATGTCGACGAAGCTTAAAGCGCTAAGCAAACTAAACCTTAATATAGATAATGCCAATTTTCTTCCGGTTCGCTAAAAATTGACCAAGTCTGGCAGTGGAGGATAACTTCGGGCTTCTATTAGCGGGGCGGGTGATCTGTATCTATGTGCGATCGTTTACATTTCAGTTTTTCGAAACAAGTCCAGTCAAAGTCTGGGCTGGTTACTTCATAAAGGACATGAAGAAATTCGTTTCCGTTCCTTGCTTCTCTCGGCTGTAATGACCTCAGGTCGATGCGCCGTGAAGCCCTAACAGAAAGTACTAGAGATAGTTGAATTATTCGGGTAATTATAGGAATACAGACCGTCCATAATCGTTTGTTGAATTACCAATATTCGTATCACTAACGAATGATGTTACGTTATTACCTATGGCCCTTTTTGCGCTCCAATTTTTCTACCTTGTTCTGCCCTCACATTCGAGAAGACGTGGGCTCAAATTCCCTTTCGAAGAACCAGATTTAGGTATTCTATGATTTCTCGCTTCAGGCGAATACCGGGATGGTTCCTTCAAAATATCATTGCAGAATTAATTCCTGTTTCTTGTCCCCAATCCACCGTCTCTAACATCGATGTCGACAAATCGAAAAACAATGAGGAAAAAAAAGTCACGGAATTATTACCAACGTTTTCACTTAACTATGGAAAAATGATTCATTTAAAAACGAGCCGCTCATTTTCCCTACACCATGATGCTTCCATTATACCTTGTTTTCCTAAACCCAAAGGTTAGTTGAGTCCTCCCGAAGGAGGCTCCCTAAGCCATTGTGCAAGAGGTAGGATGGCCATTTCCTTTCCTTTGCAACCTACAGTTTAACGTGGAATCGAAACCACACAATGTCTTGGCGTAGCTCTTATGATCAAAACAAGTCTTTAAAATTCCTCCCCCCACAGGGATTTGAACTCGGAACCAGAGCCAGAATATTTTGAAAACAAGCCCCTTAACCACTGAGCTACCAGACTGCTCTTTGTTTCTGTTATACGACTGAAAATGAGAGGGCTTGTGCAATGGCCCGTCGTGGATGTGTCTGCTGTGCAGAGACTGTAATGTCGTAACTTTGGTTCATCCTGTGGGGTCGAGTATTCTTCGTCTTGCCGTGCGTGTCCAATGGCTCGGTGCCTTCTCCAGTTGGACCTCGGCGTGCCGGAATGTGGCCTCAGCCAGCTGCACAGCTGTGTAAGCCTCACAGCAGTGCGTGCAAAGTACTTCTTGAGACACGTGACGAGTAAAGGAAAAGGAATTTTAGTCGTGTTTCCTAGATTGTAACTTTTCGGTGTATGACTACATTTTTTTTATCTTTGCTTTGCTGAGTGACACATTTAGTGCGAGGAGTATACACTTATTTCCTCGCAAGTGAGACAACTTTTTTTAGGTTATTCGTCAGAACGGATTAACATTTTCAGTGCGTAGTAAGCATTTATTCCTTACAACACTTGCGACATTCTCGACTAAGCATTGTCACCCTGGACGGTTTTCAACCCCCTCAAGAGCACGCTGAAAATCACATCTTATCTAGCTGATGATCATGGTATAGTTCTTTTGTCCTTTCTCGTGGTCTTCTGCCTTGAACCGTACCTACAAGGACGAATTTAGTTAATTTTTTGTCTCTTTTTACTGTACGTGCAAGGAACTATTCTCTGGCACGGGACGTTTGGAGATGTTAAGTTCCTAGATACAGGACCTTCTCTTTTCAGGTCAAGATGTATCGAAAATTCTACGCTACTTCCACATCTCAAAGTTTTCGAAGCAGTCGTTGTCGTTAAGACCTGAACCCGTTTAGCTGGAGACAACAACCACATCTGGGATTTTCAGATGTGATTTATCTTGGACTGAAATGGAAATCGATCTATCCTTTATCCAGGAAATTAAAAATATCCAAATGTCTATTAATGTTCACCAAATTTAAGGCCAAAATCATGATGCTTACTCCGCCATCTTTTTGTTTTAAAAATTATGGTAATGTGTTGCGTAGGGAAAAAATGATAGACAGATGCAACCTACCAAAATAGATGGGTGATCGCTATAGTTGAGAATGGACTTGAGCAGACTCAATCCGTAATCATTCTAGACTAATACCTGCACTATTCCTTCATATTGACCTTGACTGATTTAGTTCGCGTTCCTGCGCACAGTCCTTTGCTGCCCGTAAAGACCCATAGGTAGAGGAGCTGAAATACCCTTAACACTGCACGGTCTAGGTGTTTATTTTTTCTTGCTTGGTGCGTTAACTCCTTATTATCAGCTGATACACATTTAAATATTAATATAAATTTGTAAGGGGCTGCATCTATCTCTCTTTATCCAGACATCAGGCAATAACTACCTAATTAGTTTGGTTGGTATTCTCATAGTTTGGTTGGTATTCTCATACTTTGAGGGCTTATTATCTAGCTTAAAATCGGTTGTATATCTTAATATTCAACGAGAAAGGGAAACAGAGCAAGAAATAACTCGTTCGTACTAAGAACATTATAGGCATCACAGATTGCGTCACAGATGAACATTTTGTGAGATACCCACCAAAGATGGCGCTACAGCACACATAAAAACTATACCCTTTGGATTCTATTTAATAATTGTTTTTTTTACTACGTAAATTTGTTTATTTATTTATTCAGTTTTCTGAAATATAGTACATTAGACTACACGGAAAATGTTAATTGTAACACTACATCAAAGATTAACACTACAACGTAACGAAAATGTTGAATATAAAATTAAATGTTTATGCTTTTTGTCTATAACGATATTATCTACCTCTCTACTTTATAAGTTTTTAGTGATAGCAAATAATTTTTGTAAGGTCTGTGTACGTTGACGTGGATAGGTCGCATAACCAAAGAGTTTGTTCTGGAATAATGACAGAGAGAAGCCGAAGAGAAAGATTGAACATTGTGTGTACACGCGGTAAATTGCGAGGGAACTAAAAAAAATATGGTTAGATGAATCTTGGGACATGTTGTTACACCTGTTATTGTGAATGAGTATATTCTAAAATACATAAAAAGCCACAGCATCAACCAAATAATTCATGAATTACGCGAAGTATAAATATATTTCTAACTTTTTTTAAAATAGTCCGATATTGTGCCTATTCAGGTATCCTCCAATCAACAACAGAATTATATTCACAGGTTACAGCTGAAGGATACCTACAGCAAGAAAGAAATCAGTTTGTTGCAACGTGAACCGCACCAAAAACGTATTATGTACGAGTGATACCAGTTGTAAAGATAGCGTTGCACACCCAAATAGATGAGGAGTGCATCATCTAAAAGAAAGTGGAATATCGCTGAAAGGCGAGGTAGAGAGGAAGATACTGGTTGGCCAGGACAGTCACGTGAGGAAAAGGAGTGGCGTGATTGGCCGAGTGACGTGATATACTAGTGAAGAGAGAGTAGAACATGTGCTCGGGATTCAGGCGGTTGTACGAAAATATTCGCCGAGTATGAGTATTCGGTTATGTGCCGTCCATATTCTAGACCAGGGGTGGCCAACCCGCGGCCCGCCTTGAACATTTTTCCGGCCCGCGAGATTCATCACACATTTACAAAATAATTTTTATATTTCATTTTTAGTGTTATATATTTCTTTACAATGTGCATTTAGTATCATCATTATTATTATATTATCTATTTTTACATGTAAGAATAATATTAAATATAATAATAACCCGTGTTTCAATTTTTCACTCCAAAAAAGTCTGTAGTGGCGATATATAATTTTATATGTGGCCCGCGGAGTTATGATGCACTTCCAAATTGGCCCGCAAGATCATTTGAGTTGGCCACCCCTGTTCTAGACTATACTGAATAGGAACTTTAAACATGTGTGCTGAAGAAACGGTAGTTCTATGTGCTAATCCGCAATCTTGAATATTAAGGATAGTCCTATACGACAATGATCATGTCTGGTGCCGAAATTCTATGTATTGTGATTGAATAAACTGTGCAATAAATGCAGTTCTTGAGTTGGGCACTCGAGTGTTATTAATGAAGACACATAAATCCATATTCTAAATCATTATACAGTGTGCATCATTTTCTACGGACACAATAGCTACAAAAAGCTTACATTTGCTGCTAGAAGGGGAGAAAATGTGTTACAACGCACACCAAGATCCGGGCGAGCGAAATAGCCGTGTAGGTATCATTACAGTGCGATGTATTTTCACGGTATTTCTCATCGTTCTTGTTACCAGCACCAGCAGTGCTTCTCCTCTTTCGGCGTCTTTAATCTCGTCATTTAGACTTAGAGCCAGAAAGATGTGCGAGGAGACGAAAATCGGGCTATGCGTGACGGCTGTTTCCAATCTGCGCAGCTCCTTCAGCTCTGCGGCGGCTTACGGACCAGTTAAAAACTGGCGGGACCTTGAGTGGCGACAAGCGCGGCTAATATGCTCCACAGAGTGAACTGATCTGTTGTTTTGTTGCCGAGACGACTGCTCTGGGAGAGCTCTCCAGTCCCCGCGTTCTCCGTTCTGTTGAATAGCATCACGTGGTGAGCCAAACCGGCCTCATTTCCATACCTGCCAGAGCCGGCGGGTGTAATGTGACACTGCACGCTCGTCAACGTGTAGAAGTCGCAGGACATTCCGTGAAATCTGTAATGCACGTAACTAAAAGCGCCTTCCGAAGAGTGGAAGGTAGGGTATGTAATTACAGACTAAACGACGAAGCCGAGAAATTTTTTCTCGAAACTGAACTTCCAGGTCTCACTAACTACACAGTTGTCGGCCCTGGTAGTGTAGGATCTAGCACGGTGGACTCTCATTCCAAGGGCAGCCGGTTCGCGTCCTGCCTCGGGCATGGGTGGTTTTAATTAAGTGTTGTGTTCGTCTTGCGCCGTCCTCACTGTAGTGTTCACAATATCGTAATTAAAGCCTGATATACAATTGGTGGGCGGTCTGGTAGTTCAGTGGCTAAGGCGCTTGCTTTCGAAAACTACGCTGCTACGATCCCGGGTTCGCATCCCAGGAACTTTGAGTCTTCACTGTAGTGTTCACAATATCATATAAGCTACGCCAGGACGCTCCGTGTTTCGGATTCCATGTTAAACTGTAGGTCCCAGAGGAAAGGAACTAGCAGCCGTACCTGTGATACAATGGCTTCGTATGCCTTCTTCCTGAGGATCCAATCAACCTTCGGGTTGTGGACTAAGTTAAATATGCCTATTTAAACAAAAAACTACACAGTTCACAAACAAAAAATACGCTTATCGCACAATGAATACCGTTACAGATATTACACCGAGTGTGATGAGTGAACGGTAACGCTCTGGCTTATCATTCAGGATGACGCAGGTTCGAATCCCAGTTCAGCCATCCAGATTTTTTCCCCCACTGTTACTCCAGGTGAACGTCGAGATGATTTCCATGGCCGAATTCCTCCTGCTTCCTTGCCACTAGTCTTCTAATGACTTGGACGTTGACGATGCGTATAGTTTAAAAAGAAACTGTGTTCATTAATCCATGTTTGCTATAGGCTGTTAATACGTATTTTCTAAACATAGTGCTCGCATCGGATAGAATGGTCTTTAATAGTATCTTTTTTTTTCCTATTACAGCTAAAGATTTATGATAGGGTCTACTGTACAATATTTAAATAATTACCGTTTCTTAGGTATCAGTGTGTGAAGAGCCTTTCAGTGATGATTTGTGATACTATTTAATCTCGATGAGGCGTAAAGTAATTCATATATATATCCTGTCATTTGCCGCAAGATTGTTGGAGGTAAAGCTCGGTACTCTCACGTTCAGGACAAGAAATAGAATGTCATGTTCAACGCCATTGTTTACCTTCTCGAAGAAGAAAAAATATCACTCGGTACTCATTGGACAGAAGGTTGAGTGATATTAAGGAACCATTAGTAAAGTATAGCTTCGAATAAAAATCCTCGGCTTGATGAAGGATTGAACCACGGTCATCCGCGGTCTCTATTTCGAAATATACAGAAACAAAGTACTTGTGAGGTTTACTCTTTTTATTCTTTTTAATAACTGTAACTCGGTCACAAATTTACGATTATCGGCAATTTTAGACATCTGAAAAAGCATAAACAATTCTCTTCAAGAAAAACTTGATTTTGGTAATTCTCTAGGCTAGTATGAAAGCATCGTGACCGAACATTGTCTTACATTGGCTAAGCGAGATTGTATCGATGTATACTTGAAGGTTGATAGCTAAATTAAAAGCAGGTTTCTCTTTGTTTTCGATGACATTCCACCTGATCAAATATTTAGTTACCTTGGTTTTCAACCTGAGGGTTGAGTGGACTCTCCCGAAGGAGGTATACTTAGCTTGATATTGGTTGTAGGGTGGTCAATGGCTTACCTCCTTACCTAATTTAACCCGGTAATTTTACGGGCAAAAGGGGCCTACAGTGTAATGTGGAATCCGAATGAAGAAAGCTTTCTGGCGTGCTTAACATTACACAGCAAGCCGTGCCAGAGGTTAAGGCCTATGAAAATCCCCGCCGAGACAGGAATTCGAACCGGGAACCTTTCTGTCAGACACCTTAACCACTGAGCTACCAGGCCGCTCAATGCGTCATAAGAGTAAGTACAATATGGAATGCTTAATTGAAACCACCCACGTCTAAGCCATCCTATAACCGATATCGCCGGCATGTGTGGCCAGCATGGTAGCCCCCACGCTGCCGGGGCCGACCTGGCAGGTAGTTCGCGGCTGGTGACTCCAGCTGGCCGTGGCTCATCTCGTGAACGCTAGCTGGCCGTAGTTCTCACGCCAGTCCGCTGACGGAAGCGAGTTCTTTGTTGTCATATCGCTCGCTCTAAACACGTGACAATGGCGCTGACAGACGGACAATGCGCTGGGCGGCGGCGCCAGGGACCCGGGACAGCGCTTTCTACGCACCCAGACGGAACCCTTAATGGACCTCAAATGGCTTTCCAGCTTTCACCCGACCCAGGTGAGGTAGAGCTACTGTGTAAACAGCGTGCGCTGCTCGTAAACAACGCACAGCACACGCACTTTCTTTCATTTTCTCTCCTTGAATTACGGGAATGAAAATTCCGTTGGACAGTGCAGTAAAACATCGCTTTTAGCGTGAACTGATAGAGAGTGTTTGGGAAGCAACGGCCGAGTGTGGTGGGTGAGCGGTTAACGCTCTGGCCTCACACTCGGGAGGACGCCGGTTCGAATCACCGTCCGAGCACACGGATTTAGGTTTATCATGGTTTCTACAAATCACTTCAGGCGAATGCCGGAATGCTACCTTCAAAAAGGCCATGGCCACATTCCTTCCCGTTCCTTGTCTCCAGTCCCATCCCTCCTCTGTTGTCCTCGACGTCGATGAGGCGTAAAGCCATAAGCAAAAAAAAGGGGGGGCAAGCAACGACCGAATAACGCCTACATCCAATTCAGAATCCACTGCTCGCTAATTCTTTATCATTATACATCGTTTCCAATTGTTATTTGGGTGGTGTTTGAACCAAAACTTCTCCATTTTTCTCTCTTACCATCAACTCACGTCATGTTGGCCCAATGTTCTGTTTTCTCTCAGCCATCTACGGTTTAACCGATATGTTTTACCGTCATTTCCAGTAACTTTCATGGGATTCTATCCGTCCATTCCTACCTATCTGTCTCATTCAGCGTGTGGGGTTTCAATGCTTAGAATTTTTGGACCTCGCCAAATAGAATGTTAAGATATTTTTTCATTCCCTCCCCCCCTAGAAACTAAAGACGTGAGTAGCTCTTAAATTTATTAATTTTGAACCCTTGTTCTGACCACGACTATGTCAAAATCGCTGTTATCTCGAAACTTGAAATTTGTACTGTATCCATATTTAAATTTAATACACTTAAGCTGAGAGAAAAATTAGCAAAGAGAGATAAGTCTTTCCCGGCGTATCTTTGCTATAAATTCTTTACGGGTTTGCTGCCGGATTACAGCAGAAAATGTAATCCGGCAGCAAACCCGTGAAGAATTTATAGCAAAATTAGCAAAGTTTAGTAAAGTTACTTTGCTGTATTAATATAATTTTATTTAATACGCTCTAAATTCAGTGTTTTATTGCATTATAAAGTACTTATAATAAATGTATTTGTAAATGAGTTATAGCATTTGGAGCTCGCGCGGTAATGTGGGGAACTGTGAAGCTGCTTGACCTATCACATGCGAGATACGTGATAAGGTCACTAGAGAGCGGTACCCTAAATGTGCGAATCTAGACTGAATTTCTCGGATATTATTACGTTGTCAGTTGTCGGTACTTCGATTCTGCTCATGAGAAATTTTGTTTTCCTCCCCAGTATCTTCCTAAAGCTCCGCTTCTTCATGTCCCCTGTCTGACAACAATTCAGACGTATAACCAGTGATCGTCTACCCGAAAGTACACATTGCCGACTAACCATATTCATATCGACTCTTTTTAAAGGTTCCTTGATGAGGAGTCTAACTTTATTTCCTACTGTAGACCGAACAGGTGTCTGTGGGGCTAAATGCGTGAAGATCGAGTGACTAACATTATATTTTGCGTGAATATCAAGGGAGGAAAGAAAGGAATATTTTTAGTCACGGTCGGAATTGATTTAATAATATTCCCTTACACCCTCTTTTTAACAAATGCTACCATCGTTTCGGATATACGACAATTTAACAAACAGATGAAACCGAGCTAGGTGGGTGAGCGGTAACATTTGGGTCCGGCATTCTAAAGGACACGTGTTTGATTCTTGGTTCGGCCAATCAGATTCTAATTTTTCATATTTTCCAGTCACTTCAAATGAATTATTCCGGGATAGCTCATCTTTAAAGGGCATTGTCAGTTTCCTTCTACTTTCTTATGGAGAATTTTGTCGAAGAACTGTAAACAACGTATTAAAATTTGAAAAAGAAATTTTTTTCCACGCTACGAAATCGGCTTGTTTTAAAATTTAATTTCTTTCATTATGTGTAGAACATCTGAATATAATTAAATATTTTGGCACTTAGGAATCATGACTAAAGACTGTGGAAGAAACGAGTGGAACTGAAAGAAACAGGAAGTGTGAATAAATTTTTCGGAGAATGTAAATGTCTAGCGGGGACGTACTACGAAAATCTGAAGAATTTGTTTTTGTTGACTTTTATGTATGGTTCAGAACCTTGAGAGATGAAGGAAAGGGAGTAGAGTAATGAAGTAAGTGGTAAGTAGGAGCAACAAGAATATAGGTCTACGTATAAGAAGTGATTGTGTCAGGAAGATGGGAAATGAGGAATGGGTACAACACAAGATGGAAAAATCGATATTACCGTGGTATTGGCCTGTGAACACCAAGGAACAGGAGAGTACATCAAAGATTATGTCACATTTTGACACAAAACAAAAAAGAACCAGAAGCAGACCGAGAGACAGGTTACTGAAAGATATGAGTTGGAGTACAGCGGCTAAGATAGTACGAAACTAAATGAAGAGAGACAACGAGTGGCTGAAACTGCTAAAGATATTACGAAGATTGGTAAAAGTTTCTTTATTCTTTATATTATTTAGATGAGTGTTTTTAATTCGATTCTCTTCTTGTTGATATTTTTCAATAATGTATTGCCGTAAAAACAATACAGGACTGAAACTACACGTGTCTGAAACAGTAAAACCACACGTGTGGAAAACACGACTGGAAAGTCGAGAAGTTACATCCCAACAGGAACATCGTTGATTCAGATTGGTACTGTCACTGCAATTTGATATTTCGCGGTCCTATGTGGTTTAATTGCTGCTTCTTAAATACTGTTACTGATTTTGGCCATAATAATTCCTCGGAGTCGAAACTTGACGTATGAAATTTAGGCCTAACTGCAGTGGATTTGAATCTGATCCGTTAGTGAGATTGGAGCTGAGTAGTTCAAAGGAATACAGCTCTGTTATATTCCTCGTGGGCATGGAAAACGTAACCGTCGTAGGACAGAACTCGGTGTTAGTTATTGCTTCCTCTATTATTTCTCCATGACACTGGGTGAAGCGAGCTGTCTTGGTGTTTCCGGGTTGCCGGGATGTCTGGGAAAAAAAAAAAAAAAAACACATCATGGATGGGCAGGTAGATAAGTTATGAGACAGCAGCAAGATTTATGTGATATTCGTGTAGACATACTTTGCCTGAGGGAGTATCAAGTCTAAATGGTCGCGGGGTACAGAGTTAACGGGATTACGGATCCTGCGGGCCACCAAACCCGTTTGCTTTGTGACCTGCGCCCAGACGGGTCGAGTCCATATGGGGTCTCCGCAGCTGCCGTATACCCCGCCCAGGCCTCAGGCCGTCATCCCCATACCCCATATCGCCCCAGGGCTTTGTGGGTGTTTGTCCGCATGTTCTTCTCCCAATAATGAACAGCTGATTCGTTGTTATAAATTGAAATACATGGTGTACTGTATCCTAGAAAGTATCAGTGTACTATGGTACACAAGAAGTATATTTAAAATCGCTCTGTACATGTCTTTGAGATCCTTGGGGTTGATTAAGAGGACTGACAACTTTATATTCACTTCCAAGACTGGAAAACTGGAACCACATCTGAAGTTCAACCAAATTTAGTAGTGTCAACCCCAACGTACATACATCGCAGCTCCGTAGCAAATATACTCTCTAAAAATATTTCTCATGCCCCGTATTTTCTAGTTTGTAATTTTATCTTATGCTTGAGTATTACGTATTCTTTACTCGGAAGGTTTGCTTTCAATTTAGCAACATCCTGTTTCACTTAACGAATCTTTACGTTCAGAATGAAAGAGGAAACCATTATGGAAACACTCATTTGTCCATCTGTTAAGGTCTCATAATATACCTGTGGAGTATTATAAATTTTACTAAACTTAACCAAATAATAACGTAAAATTTGCAAAAATCGTAAAAGTATAAAAAATAATACGCGGTTTACAGGAAGATTGAAGGAAAAGTTTTCTTAGAGACAATCCTCATCGGTATTAAATATAAGCAGACATCATAACAACTCTCAAAATGTTTGAATTTTTCTTTTTATTCTACAATTTGTACTTTAAATTTTACAGTGATATGTAGCCTCATAAATACTACATGAAAACAATGTTTTTCTGGGGTTATGATTTTCGCAAAATAACTAAATAATTTTGTTTTGTTTTATATTTCAGCAGATATTTTTTCCGACCAAAAAAATAAAATATGTGCTTATCATTCGATAGAAAAATTTCCAAAGTCAGAGAGTAAATTTATGTTGTGAAAATAATTTTACTTGAAAGTTTTTCTACCCATTATAAATTCCTTCTTTTTGTGCTTAAATTATACAGTATGTAAGTCAGCTGTTACTGAAATTTAAAAATGTTTTTAGAAAATAATAATAATAGCGACTTCGTTTTAATTTACAAGTATTGTACGCAAATTTCACGCGCGAAACTACCTTGTTCTCCCCCCCCCCCCCCCCCAAGGATTTTAATGTTGCCGACTGATGAAGTTAAAAGGAAGGCCGAACTCTATATAAATAGTGGAGATGTTGGAAATTTAAATTATACCTTTCCTTTACAATTTCTTCGTAAGTAATTGTATACCTTCATCTCTAATATCCTGCTCCCCAGTTGCCAGAAGTATATCAACTACCTCGATGGCACGTACTTGATTTCTAACAAGCTTTAAATGCCAAATCGTACCAATAAGACTGACCACGAGACAGCCTAATCACAGGATGCAGGACTGACTACTCATTTTAACTTCCCTTCACAATTACGCGGTCAAATGTATAAACCTTTTCCCTTAATGACGGCACCAGGGGTAAACTATGTTATTGAAACTAAAAGTTACCAGCGATATTATTCTGCTAAATCATTAATGAAATCATCAGATTTGTGTACTATTTATTTAGGTTAAGGATTTTTCAATTATAATTAAACAGGTACGTAAATGACTCAATCATCGGTAATGCAATCGTTTAGGCGCTCGAGGAGTTACTCCTGGCAAATAAGATTTCTCACCCACTGTCCTGTCAGACTGTCACGTTGAAGGTGTCCTATGCGGTTGCACTGGGGCTGTGGTTGAGCACAGACTGAGCACAAAACAACAAAAAATTGGATGATAGCTTAGTTAGACCGGAAAGCAGCAGATGGAAACCGTTGGATTGTGCATCGTGTCACTTGATTCGTAACTAGCTTTGCATTCCGAAAGATGGACTACACAAGTAGTTGTGATATCTCAAATATTTTCACGAAATCTTCAGCAGATTCACACAATTACCCACTTGGTCA
The DNA here is from genome assembly GCA_031002005.1 of Vandiemenella viatica. Classification (NCBI taxonomy): domain Eukaryota; kingdom Metazoa; phylum Arthropoda; class Insecta; order Orthoptera; family Morabidae; genus Vandiemenella; species Vandiemenella viatica. The sequence continues at coordinate 113,075,422 of JARYHS010013631.1, read as the reverse complement.
AGCACTAACGATTCAGTGATTCAGTAACAACTGCAGGCTTCACTTGTCATGCAATGGATCTGAGGATAGTCCACGTTTTCTGAGGGAAGTAAAAACCAGAGAGATGCTGTTGGATGTTGAATAATTCCACGATATACATGATTTTCCGAATGCTGGGATGGTTCCTTTCAAAAGGCCGTAGCTGAGTTCATTCCCGTTCTTTTCCTAACATCCTGCACCGACTTTAATGACCTCAACGTCGATTTGAATCCATAACAAAAAAAAAATCAGATCTTCCTGCATCACCACTGTGTTCTTACGTATATTGTAACATATTTTTAGTCAAGGAAGTTTCATGTTTTTAAATGTGTTGTTTTAAGTATGGCAAACTATCTCTTGATACCATTCATGTCATAATACACAAAATAACGTCATCTGACATGCTTCTTGAGTGCAAATCAAGTAAGCCTTTGGGATCTCTTGCGACGTTTGTCAACATCAACACTGAAGGAATAAGAGCGAATACTGTCCAAACTTTTAAAATTGGGGTTTACATGTTGTAATGACATACTTGTGCCCAAATAATACGTTTGCACTATATGTTGACTCATTCCCCGTTCTCACTAGCTACTGTGCGGAGATGGTTATCTGTACGTGGGTCCCTAAAATGCGCAGAGTGCCGTGGTGTGACGAGGGTTGGGCCACTGCCGCCCCGTTGACATGCAAATGAGCCTCAGTGCGCTTCACCGACATCGCTGATGGTCCGTGGACAAACTACCCCGCCGCACCCCTGGCTCTTCCTTTGATGTGCACCCCGGACACGTGCAGCCCACTGGCCTGCCATTGTTTGGGGGGTCTTACACGGGGCAGCTTCTTTAAACCTTGCACTGCCACTCTTTGTCTAAACAATTAGTACACAGGTTTGCTCAACAGATTTATTGCAGATCGAAGAGCCGGTTTAGTTAAAGCTGCTCGGTTCTGATGTTATAATGAGAAATATCCGCCCTTTGTTTCAGCGGCCATAATAGGAAATCGCAACAAATCAGTTAAAAAAATGTGTGGTGTCATAAAGTGTGTGGTACTAATTGGAATACATCTGCAACAAATTGACATCATCACTTGCCCTAGTGGTCTTAGCAACTACTAGGCATGAATCAGCACCTGCCATTCCAAAGACGTTGACAGCCAGTTAAACAACAGCAGGTGGCTGTAACATAATTCCGACGTTATCTTTCTTACTGTAGACTTGCATGATAATTCCCTCTTCCAAACTTGAGGGATCTTTTCTCACTGCCACTAGATTCAGCGCATTTTAGAACCAATGCATTGCCTTTTAATCCTGCTGATCTTACCATTTCCTTTGAAACTTCGTCCGTACTTCACTTTTTTTAATGCATCTTCAGCTTGTTTCCTTTCAGCTCATCGATTGTCTGTCCAGTGCTCAAGTTCGATAGTACATGTTTGGTTGTATTCCTTCCATATTTATTTCTAGCTCGTCCAATTTCTGCACTGTATTTCCATTATATCTGTCCACCAAACATACCCAGGCAGTACCTTAAAACTATTGAAAATGTTAACGCTCCAAATATTGTTACGCTAGATCAGCATTCATTCAACGAAGATATGAAGTTCAAATGTTGCTGAAATGACAAGTCTTGCGTCAGAGAAAGTACAGAGATGATCCTCTCGATTTGTGGCTGCTTGTCACAGTCCTTACGAAAGCGTTGCTGAATTGATTTGCAGATTGAGTTAGGATTTTCTAGTAAATAGACGACGCAGATTTCGTTTGATCTTGTTTGGAAACATGCGTACACCCACTTCCATTTACTAGTGCGATGAAATACTTCGTCAACCATCCTATTTGGGTCGCCATGATTGAGAGAAGATTAGAGAAATAAGGTGCCGCGCTGATGTTTGTATGAATTCTTTTTCCCGTGGTACCATTCAGGAGTAAAAATAGGGTGGCAGGACGGGCAAAATGCCACGTTCCCGCAGCCGGAGGGGGCCCCAGCCGAAGGGGGCCCCCAACTCCCATCTGGAGTGACTCCGGCACGAGAGGGCCTGCCGCCTCCTTTAACAAAACAACTCCAAAAAATAGGTCACCCAAGCGGGGAGGCATCCGACGTATTTGTTAAGGACTTCAACGGAATAGTTACGCCACTGGAATGCAGATTAGTTTTGGTGCAAAGCCCACTCCGTCACCCATAATTTTTTTTTCTGAATGGTGGGGTATATATGTAGATGTAAAGTGTTCTGCGCAACTGACAGCTCTGTCTAAACCTTCTATGACGCTCTGTTGTAGGGACTGCGATGTTTGTTTGTTGTGGTAGTCTGGCAGCTCAGCCAGGCGCAGTACCGCGTTATTTATAAGAGGCCCGCACAGGGCGCGCTTTGTACGAAGCCGGCGTTCCCTCGGGCGCCGAATAGCTTCTATTACAGCCAAGGAAGGGGCGAGAGTGGAGCGCCAGATTGGCTTGTGACTGAATTCCTCGCATTTTGCCCTGGAGTGTGTCTGTATTAACGGACAGAGTAGGAGGCTCAAGCGGTACCCACTTCGATAGCGCAGGTGCACTAGCCCGTTGGTACAAGGATCATCAGTTCGAGGCCGGCCCACAATATGGGCGTAAGTGCTGCTTCCATTCTGTGTGGTCCATACTGGTAGAAACGAGCAGAATGGAAAATTATAAATACCAACTTGAAATTCATTGGTATAGGAATAACAACAAAGAACAGGTTGAAGTATGAGAGTGTTTAATTTCTGTTCATACTTGGATAATTCGTTCAAAAGGCTGTGGGTGGATTCTTCCTCGTCCATTGACCTAATCTTCTAATAACCTCGATGTCGTTAAATAAGAAACATACGTGAAATAGAGTTAAAAGTAAACTGTCTAGAACAGCATTTCTCAACCTTTATCAACTTGAGAACCATTAAATTGCCAAAAATAATGCTTCAGACCTCTCACTAACATGGGCCTATTTTTTATCTATGTGGATATTATTATTATTATTATTTGGGACATGTTTTACTGTATCATCATATCATAATAAATCAAAAAGCGTGATTTGAATTCCTACGGGAACACAATTATGAAACTGGAAGTGAATTATTAAAAGTTAATTACATATTGGGCAGACTCTTAATATTTAGTAACCAAATGAATAATAATGTACTATAGAGTGGATGCTACACTATACCACTGGCCTACGTGCACAAAATAAAATGAAAACTCGAGACTTTACACCTTTTGTTTTTGTTTACTTCATCACTTTTACGTTACCAACCCTTCCACGTACCGCGGTCTCTCATATTTATTACAAGACCCTCTGATAACAGTCATTTAATTCATCCTTAGACGAACTAGACTCTTTTTGGTGCCGAAACCAAATGAATAGACTATTGTAGAAACAATGCTGTTAGAAACCAACCCTGTAGGGTTCGTTGTATAAAAGATAGGAAGCCTGGACAGAAACACAACAAATTTTCGAAACCATGGAGAAGATTTTCATAGTAAGAACAATAATGGATGATGAAGAACGACATATAGGAAACAAATTATTGAACACGTTTGCTGCAATAAATGCACCAAAAAGAAGAGACTTGCAACAAATAAAATCAACTACAGAGAAGTTACCAGCGAACACATCTAAAGACCAGCGAAAAAAATGCTTATTCGACAGCAGGCAGACTATATTTGGAGAGCTGTACCGTATGTTTTAGGTTCGGGAAAATATTCTCGATTTTGTCGGTTATCAAAACCCGGCCATCGAAACCTCAGGCAACCTCTGTTTTCCACTAATACTTCTCTTCAGATTTATCACGCTGTAATCATATTTGGTTTATCACCATCGTACTTTAATGCTTAGGTATCTGGCCTGTTCAGCCATCACTTTTTCAGTTCTTTCTGTGAGGTTTGGGGGTTGCTAAGACCCCACATTAACCACCATCAAGAAGGACCGAAGTCTCATTTTATGGTGTTACTTCCCTTAGCCACTGTTTTCAAGTTGCAAGGCATCTCTTCCGTTAATTACTACCCAAAAGGATTACACTATGTGCACGCGGCTTTCTCCTTCGAGGACGTGGGTGAAGAGTTTCTTAAGTCGCGAAGCAGGTTTTATACTTCCATCCCATCCGGTATAAGCTGGCAACGTTGAGGCCTTACAAGCCTTGGACCTTTGTATTTGCTTTACAATGTCAGTTGTAGTTTATTTATTTAGCCCATGACAGTAACAAAATTGTTGGAATACAAACATTAAGACATTCTAAGACAATCAAAAATGCATCTGAAATAAAAGTTTAAATTTGTAAATCTATGTTTTCCAACCACTCTACAGCATTGCTAGGTGTTGTAACAAAGTCTTCCAATAAACCAGGGTACACCCTCTTGCTACATTCAGTGGCAATATGGTGGATTGTCTGTTGTATTACACCACAGTTACAGATGGGTGAGGTTCTCATTTCCACTTATACAACAGTGAGCCACACCTACCATGGTTGGTTCGTATCCTTTCAAGGGCAGCACATGTTTTAAGTGGCAGGTGAAATCCTGATGGTGGATGTTGAGCACTAATTAGTGACTGCCACTTCTTGGGAGCTACATTATTCCATTCCTGCCACCGAGCGTGGTGGTGTAACGGATAGCGTTCTTGCTTGCATTCGGGAGGACGGCGGTTCGAATCCCAGTCTGGGCATCCATATTTGGGTTTTCCATGGTTTCCCAAATCACTCCAGGTAAATGCCGGGATGCTTCCTTCAAAAGGCCATGGCCGAATTCCTTCCCATTCCATGCCCCCCATCCTTTCCCGTCTCTAGAGACCTCGTTGTTGAGAGACATAAAGCAGTTAAAAAAAATCCATTCCTGCCGCCATTCTGCGGTAGCATAAAACCCCCTGTCAATCAGCTCTTTTGCTTTTAGTACGGATAAAGAATATGATTTCAGTCGTCAAGCATGTCCTCATGGATGGGAAGATCAATGATCACTTATATTTTTGTGTACCCACGGATCAGATTGTCAAATCTTCTTAGCCTTGCGGTTCTATAAGGCTCAACACAGGCAACCAGAAAAGAGTAGTAGATTTTAGTGTGTCACTGATAATGCACATTGTCTGGTTCAGAACGGTGTCAATCTGAAGGCTAGTCACATCAGCGAGAGGCAACGCACCAATGGGAACGAGGCGAGGCGGAACGTATGTAGACTTTGGTTGCATGAACGCAGTTCGCCGAGGTATCGAACGTGACAGGTATCCGTCCATTCGTTTCTTCTGACGAGTTGGTAGTGCTGTGAAGTTGGAGCGTGGATAAGGAGCGCGGTTGGCTAGTGCTTCAATTACACTTACAGTTGATGTTTCTCTAAAATCGGCTGCATTATCTAAGAAGTTTAGACTTTCCCAAGTAAATAACTTAGAAAACATAAATGTTATTCCGACCTGAAAATAAATTCCTTTAATTATTCAAAATTGCTTTGAAAACATATAAAACTTAATATTTAAATTTTTACTTAATAATTATTGTAAATATTACTCTGGAATTCATTGAAATAAAACTAAATCAAACTTTAATATTTTATCTTTCTTTTCATTTATTTAAACCTAAATTGTTTGAAAATACGTAATATTATGGACCATCTTAACTTTGCTTGTTTCCACGCTGTTAAAAATTCGATTTTTTGTTTTTTGTTTGTTTGTTTTTCTCCTGCGCGAGCCTCGAAGATTTCCCTTTTTTTCTTCCAAAACGTCAGCCTCGTCTCCAGCAAGTGTTCTTATTTTGCGTTAAGCATCCTATTTTTTTAATGCATTATGTCAAAATTTATTCTCCTTCTACAGTATGGAATGCCTTTCATACTTCTTAATAAAAGAGAGTACCTTTTCGTTGTCCCAACACGTGATTAAAATGGTCAGTACAAAACGAAAAACTCCTTAAGTAAAATATAGGGGTTTAATTAATTTCGACGAACAATGTGCCTAAACGATGACTGAGTGCCAACGTGCCAATGTGAACGAAGTAGGCAGACGCACGTCTGGAAATAGCCGTTCACATAGCATGCGGCGCATTCCCGAATTCTTTTTGAAGTACCGACTTGTGAAAGATGGCGCTCGACCCTCCTCGGGTTGTTCGGCGTACGGCCAGAACCGGTTTGCCGCGCCTCGGCCACACGCTCACGCTGATATCCTCGCCTCGCGACGGACCCGTTCGTGCGTTGCTTCGTTCTGTTATGTACCCTCCTTTAGTAGCAAGTGGACTGTACGTCTGTACAGCCACACAGAAGATCAGTACTCGCTGTTGAGAGGACGAGACCCACCGCTGATGATCGAAGGGTAGATGCATTATCTCCCTACGTTGATCCAGCAAGTTTCTGAATGATGATGTTTCTTGTTTTTAGTTTAACTTAGTAATAAGCGCCGTCAACGAACTTTGCCACGCCATCAGTTTTGTCGAGAGGCGCTATTTTTTTCTGGAGACAAAAAGTAAAGAAAGTTTTGTGCCGACCACTACTCACTGAGTAATTATGACTAGTTGTATGTCAGTTGTGTTATTAGAAGTGCTCTGATAAGCGTCGGGTCGCGCGTGAAGTACTGGTGGACTGTTGAGCGCGGTAGACCTGCTGACCACATTTGCATTGGGAGTTCTTTGTGTGGGACACGCAGCTCTCCGGATCAGCGGCTGCGGTGAATGCGGACTGGACGCTCCCTGCCCACATGCTCGCTTCAAAGGCCTCGCCGCCCACTGCATTGTGCACCGAGCACCGAACAGTGCTGCACAATCCACAACTAGCACAGTTTTTCACGTTTCACACAACCTGCGCCCTCGCGTCTCCTTCGTTGCTGCTGTAATTATGACTGTCGCTTGATCCGAAGGTTAGCGAGCTAGAACAACTTTTTATCATACGGTACTTGGCCAGCGTGGGATGCTGTAATGGAAGATGAACCACGTGACCTGTGTGTCTGAAGATGAAATTTTTCAACTTGTGCATCAGTCCTTACTGGGAGGTTGCCCATAGACCTGGACTTTCACAAACAGGAAAATAAAATCAGAGGGACACGGAGGCAGATTAAAAGAATCACGCTCAATGGAGCTCCTTAAAATCGTGTCATGAACAACGTGTTATGAAGAAAAATGTGCAAAAAATACTTCGTTTAAAATAAGTTATTGATGCAGAAGTGAGCGGAACATCCCGTGTTAAGGTCAAATGACACTTGAAAAAGTTAGCCGTGGAATCTATACACTAGGAAGGAAAGAGACGAAGAAGTATACATATAAAAAGGTATTATAAGGAGCTGGAAAGCATAGCGGTGGAAAAATACAGATGGAAGGAAATGGGAAAGTCCTTTACCCACCATCACTGGGACACCTACGGCCAGCAGGGGTGGTTATTTTGCGTATTTCGCAATAAACCACATTGTTTCCTAAAAACCGATTTACTTTGCGAAATTCTGATGGAAAGAAGCCATTCGCAACTGTTACCTATCTGCCAGTGGATTGGAACGATTAGTGTGGCGGCGTTCATGTCCTTTGCGACGGTGGGTCTCAAATGGCCTCGCATTCGGGAGAACGCGGGTACGAATCCCAGTCAGGTCATCCATACTTGGATATTCCATGGTTTCCCCAAATCACTCCAGGCGAAAACCGGGATGGTTCCTTCAGAAAGCCGTTTCTGAATTCCGTCCCGTTCCTACCCCACAGTCCTTTTCCTCCTCTAAAGACCTTAAAGCCTTAAAAAAAAGGTTCTCAAATGCCACCTCCTCCCTTTTTTAATATTCATACACGATACTAACAACACAGTAAACTTGATAGGCACTCGCCAGTTATCTGCAATTCTACAACGATGATACTATAACTCTTTCACGCTACATCGTATCATTCGCTTCGTACGTATCGTAATGTCCAGTACCCAACATAGGGGAGAAATATTCTTCGCTGAAGGAAGCTGGGGTACCTGACCGAAGATGTCGCGTGAAATCTAAATTTCTTTTTACAGTTTATCGGTTTGTAATTTTAGAAAGAAAATTTTATCAAGCATATCTCCTGTTATCATATCTCCTGTTGGTAGAAGGCAGAACTATTCGAAAAATTAGCTTCAGGTTTGGTGAGTGCTGTGTCTATTTATTATTTATCGTGTGATGAATGTAAAAATGTTTTTAGAAGATATAGAAAAGGTATCGAAAAATATACACATCACAAGCTCGTATGATGATATATCTTTAGATCTAGAGCTTTGATCCACTCAGTTACATTGATCGATGCATGCTGTATGTCTATTATAGAGGACAGTCACAAACGATGTGGTGGATTGACTGAAAGGTTGCTCCACAGTCACAATTTTCAGAACTGACCCAGCCCCGTTTGTGTAATAAGTATCCTCATCTGCCTTTCCTATTCGAATCCGGTTGATTATTCTTCATCGCCGTCTGTGAAAATCGATTCGTTTTAACCGCGTCGAAGCGTTTTCAACAAGATGTTTATTGACTGCCAATAACTGCTTCGATCGAATTTTCAACAGCTTATTGAGGTTGAAGGAGGACCCTGCAAGGTTGATTGCCGTGCGCCATGGTGGTTTCCTTGATTTCATGCATTGATGTTTTGCTTGTGTAATATCTTGATGAATGGATAGCTAGGGGTTCTTCTGAATGTTATTCCAGACATTCAGGAGGGCTTCTGGTGTTCTTAGAGTTTCAAGTAAAATATTACAGAGAACAGAAAGCTATAGGAAGCTTGTGCTCTGAATATTTTCAGCAATTATTCGCATTGCCTGATTGAGTTGCTGTGTTTAGTAACCGATACTGCGTCAACGTTCGAGCTTTGTGAAAATACACATGACGTTTAATTTTAACGCCTACAGTAAGGATTGAAGTGACTTTGTAAATGAGTTCACTGTTCTGACGTTAACGCTTATCAAATTTGCAACGTGTTAAATTAAAAACTTCGTTTTATTGCCTGGTTCAAAGAGTTCCTGTCGTTTCTAATACACGCATAACTAGGAAGTAAGTTGAACGTATTTTAATTATTTGTTGTCACAGTTTTTCCTTTGTCTATATCATTAATCTACAGAGTAGGCTTGTCCTTAAACCATTGTTAATAGCCTTGAAGATTGCACTTCTTAATTGTAAGAGGTATCAGATAAATATGAAAGCATCTCTAACGCATCTTATTTCCGTAATCTTATAGTTACTTTTTCTGATATCAAAACATCTCTTGATTGTATTACAGTATTCCAGATGAAACTGGGGAATGGAGGATCGCGTGCTAGATGACAAGTTAGCATAAAGAACGTCTTCTGCATGACAGTATGTCCCAAGCCAATGGCTGTATTTTATTCCTGACGTTGCCATATGAGCTCTGCCAGCAAGCACGAAACACGCAGCTGTTCTTTCAATGCAAACCATTATTAATCATTCCCTTCTTGTATTAATGCCAACCACTCTTACAGCACTACAGGTGTACTCTCACAAATGCTACCTCCTTCATATGTCATCTACAATCCTTGAAAACATCATCCTAGTAAGCGCATTCAGTAATTTGACATCCCATCACATTTTGTATCACTACCCCTACCCAGTATATAAAATAATTAACTCTTTACACTTCTTAATCGTTTGTTTAGCATGAAAAGTACAAATAAATCATACGCAACACTCATCAAAGTTGAGGGGAAGAGGGCAGTAACGACAAATAATATACTCCACAAACATAAAAAATTCAATATTTCGGGAAATTCCCTTTATTATTATTATTATATATTTTTTAAGAAAACATGTGACGAATCTTGCGCAACGCATACGGTCTTCAACTCAGTCACCTGTATGATCGATTTGACCATTGGAGGTGGTGGGGGAAAGAAATGAATCAAAAAAAGATAAAAATAACTGAACATGTAAAAGAGCAGAAACTTGACATTTTAAAAAAATGATAATGGCCAAAAATAATTAAATAAAAAAATTTGAAACAATATCTATATATGATAAATTAATTATATTGGTAAGTGATGTGTAAATCAAGGCGAGGAAGATTGAGTATGTCTGATCTCCAGAATGTGTTGGTTGACCAATCCCACCTGCGGAATTCGAATCGATTGTTTGACCTATTGCATCGTTGAGTTCATATTTCAGTTATATTTAACTAGCCGCTCTTTGAAATGTACTGAAATAACAGAGCGTTTAATCTCATACGTACAGGAATTTATCAGTAACAAGCTGTTATCAGAGTTTAGTAGGTTATTTTAAGTCTTGGCTAAGGAGAATTTCCCAAGTTTCGTGTGTAAGAGTTTCATAGCACCTGGACAGATGATGTTTTGCGAAAAACGTGTGGAAGTTACGGGTCTCGTCGCGAGAGGATGGGGGGAGGGGAGGGGGCTGGAACTGGAAGGAATTCAGCTTTAGCCTTCGAAGGGACCATCCCAGCATTCACCTGGAGTGATTTTGGGAAACCACGAAAAACCGGTATTTGGATGGCCGGATGGTGGTTTGAACCCGCGACCTCCCGTATGCTAGGCCCAAGCGTTACCGCTGACCCATCACGCTTGGTGGTTGTTGGCCATACAAAGTTTATTATACACTGAAGAGCCAAAGAAACTGGTACAAGTGCCTAATATCGTGCAGGGCCCCCGCGAGCACGCAGAAGTGCCGTAACACGACGTGACATGGACACGACTAATGTCTGAAGTAGTGCTGGAGGGAATTGACACCATGCATCCTGCAGGGCTGTCGATAAATCAGTAAGAGAACGAAAAGGTGGAGATCTCTTCTGAACGGCACGTTGCAAGGCAACCCAGATATGCTCAAATAATGTTCATATCTGGGGAGTTTGGTGGCCAGCGGAGGTATTTAAACTCAGAAGAGTGTTCCTGGAGACACTCTGTAGCAATTCTGGACGTGCGAGGTGTCGCATTGTCCTGCTGGAATTGCCCAAGT
>JARYHS010013631.1:113033756-113063541 GCA_031002005.1 Vandiemenella viatica | reverse complement strand
AACCGCCTAAAAAACACTAAAAATTTTAAAACAACTTTATACCTTGCTTAGGAGAAATTAAATCTAAATGTACAATATTTTACATTACTGTCATTGAAATTTTTACATTAATTAGTTATTTTTGGAGTCGGTGCCAGCGAATGCAAGAAAAACAAAAAGATAAAAACAGTAATTAATAACAATAACACATAAAAAATCATGTTACTGCTTACCTACAATTAATGCTAGAAACATGTTTCAATATAACTAAAACATACAGATGATACGCCGATATTATACTAACTGTAGATCGTTTACTGCATGATGCAGCCTACCAACTGACACTGTGGCGCCAGAGATATGCCTGGATGACCAATAAGGCCGAGCCACATATTAAAGTACTGTTAATTTGTTTCCCTAAGCTATCTGCCTCATGACATGCTGTAAAATATTACGAATACTCCAAAAATAACTAATTAATGTAAAAATGTCAATGACAGTAATGTAAAATACTGTCCATTTAGATTTTCTTTCTCCTAAGCAAGGTATAATGTTGTTTTAAAATTTTTAGTGCTTTTTTGAAGGCGGTTTTTATGTTTTTTAAATAATTATTTTATTTGACTGTTTTTTTTTTAAATAAAATAAGTTCGTAATCGGACATATCTTGTCAACGAAAATAATAAGACAAGGAAAAATTAACGACCTCGAAAGATAGAACTAAATTTAACTGAAATAATAGCCATAAAAATAAAGCCATGTATATTGGCAGGCAAGCATACAATTCCCAAACGCAAAATAAAAGATAACAATTTTTGTAGTGGGTAGCTAAGGTAAAAAAGTGAATTAATGATTATCTATTACGATGCCACTAAAAACACTGTAAGCTGCAAATTCTATAGATATTGATCACACAGGGAAAAAACTCCCATATGATCCGTGACAATTTTTTTTTTTCGTTTCACCTGTCTATGGACAACCATTACGCAACTTGATTGCACACAATTAATTAATTAATAATAATGATGTGATGGTCACAATTGATTTATGTTTTCATAACAAAGTGAAAAGAATTGCTTTATATGATGAGCCCAGAGTAACTAGCGGAAGTTATGAAGATTCAAAATTTCCTGGAATCGTATCTCCTAGGCTTTTCGTTAAGATCACAAAAATGTGATTACTTATATAAACTTGAAGCAATTTATAAGGGTAAGAAATTAAAATAAGAATTTTTCGTTTATTCATATATCTACGGTAGGAATTCATATACCGTGGATCATATGCTGTTCTCCGTTGATTTGTTGGTCACGCACCTCACCTGTGTAATTTCAATCAAGAAACAAAGAAAATTATTCAAAATCTTTCCGAAGCAAATCTCTAAAACAGGCCGAATGCATGGTATGTATAGAAATTTATGAGGGAGACTGGATTCAGTGCTATGAAGCAAAGACGGAGCGATACCGGTTTTTTTCGGTGCGGAGAGAAATTAGGAAAATGAAATTGTTTATATTTTCGTAGTTTTAGGTATTGTCTACTAGAATTTATCCCATCCACTTAATTCTATATCGCGATATCGGTTGCTTAGTTAAAACTTAATTATGAAAGAATTAACAAATTGGGTAATAACTTAGGAAACGGTATTCGTGATTCTGAAAGAATTAATACATTGGGACAATGAAACGGTATTCACGATATGTATACAATATTTTAAAGCTACTCATTAACTACTCCGTTTCTTTGGGTCACTTGTGTAATACCTACAACCCAGTATATTTCTGTAGGACTTAACGACATATTAAAAAACATGGCATCAAGTCTGATGAATCCACTGGGGGATAAAAACCTAGGGTTTTGATCTGATTATTTTTTTATTTTGTTAAATCTATCCACTAAGTTGCACCCTGAAAATCGTTAAACGATCTGTTTAAATGTGATTAAGTTTCATCCCTCTTTTCTTTTAGAAAGTTGTGAAAGAATAAGTTGTAGTTTGTAATTTTTTGTAGCAGAGACATTATTTGTATACTGTAGAGTCAATGTTATCAATCGAAAGATATGTGAGATAGTTACCTGTGACCAAAGTTGATATTTGTTTTATCTTCTAATGTTTTGTTATGGTGATGTTATTGATGTTTGTTTATTTTACTTGTAATAATTGTAGGTTATGAAAGATTTTTGAAGATGACATTAATTAAAGGATTTACCGGTAAGTAGTGTTTATTTGGTAAATGATTCGTCTCGTGTATATATATCTGAATCATAGCTACTGTTGTGAATTTGATGTTTAGTTGACATGCAATTGCAATAAACTTAATGTTTCTCCCCATTGTAGTTGTCCCCTACAAAATTTCCGTGGAATCATCTGTATTGCGTCATTTATTTTGGAAGCAACATTCCGTGAGAGAAAAAAGTGAAGGGAAGCCGACATATAGAACGTTGTTTATCATCAATGTTCCTCCTTACACGACTGAGGTATGTGCTGAAAATCTTAATTACTATCACACAAATCGTATGCTGGGTAAACTGGAGATTGCAAGTACGGTGAAAGAACTGTCCAATTGGTCTGAAAATTTTGTACACGTTTTCGTTGGGTGATATTATTTGAGAATGTAGGTATATCATAGCCACCAATTATATATTATTACCTGTTGAAGTGTTTCGCAGATGTTTCTTAGGCTTCATGCATTCCTTATCTAAATGGCATATAGAAAAGTGGAAACGGCAACAATCAGTAATAAACAGCACTTAGTGACGATAGCAGACATGTAGCAACAGAAACAAATTGTGGTACTGCCTCACGAAAAATAATGTAACGTATTTTGTGTTGTAGTCAACCTTTTACAGTACCAAGTCAGTTTTAATGGAGGTTTGTGGTTAGAGTGGAATGCAGACTGGATCAGAATGACAATTAATGAATCAAATGTCGATATTAGCAAAGCTTTAAGTGGAATAGAATGAAAACTGATGCTGCTTGTTACATCATTGTGTTTACTTTTGCGGTTGGCTTCATCGTAAAGGTTTGTGTCATGTGAAAAGTCTTAGATTAGTAGTTTCCAAAGGAAGCAACTGTGAACATTACACCAATATTGTTAATATCTTTTAATAAAGTAGTTTTGTAAATCTGTCCTTGTTTTTCTGAATATGATACTACACACTTCACGTAAGAGGGGCACCATTGATTCACTGTTTTACAAAGAGGGTTAGAATCCAAAAAGTTGGACCACCATGGGTTACATTGTTTATTACAGGAAGCAAAGTCTGTATTTTTTTTTTAATATGAAATGGGAGCAGTGATTAATTTTTTATTCAGAATGGGGGTGCTTGGTAATTTTTCTTTCGAAAAGGGGCGCATTAAGCCGAAAAAGGTTGGGAACTTATGTGTTAGACAATTAACATCCTAGAATATACAACTACTTGGGTTTAATCCTAGACTGCGATTCCGACACTGACTGGCGTTGATGTGACGTCATATTGACGTTGTTTTGAGGTATTCGCTGTCGATGTACCAACATAAAGATAATTTATTATTGTGACCGGCTGCAGAAATCCGATAACACATCAAACACTGAACATCTGGTTGTGTTATCGGACATCTGCGGCTTCTTACCAGCGGCCGCCTGCATCTGATTCACCTTCGGGATATCAGTTTAGGTTGATATTGTACAATTTTAAATTATTGTGACCGAGCGTAGCGAGGTCACAATAGCACTAAAAGGAATAAACCTAATTATGTTGGTAGTCGACAGCGAATACGTCAAAACAACGTCACGTCAACGCCGGTCAGTGGCGGAATCGCAGTCTAGGATTAAACCACTACTTGTCTCTGGTGCAATGTGTAGATTCTGTTCATTGTTGAAAGTTTTGTGTGCAGTTACCACTGCTCTATTTAATTTAATTTGATATAATTGCGATACAGCGCATGCTCCGGTGGCAATCTCTCAACACACCCATTTTTATCCTTTCTTCTTCCTACCTACTTTTGCCTTCTACTAATTTGAACTTTAAATTTTTTCAGTGTTTATGGTATATTATTCATCATTTCTCTTGGTAATTTGTTCCAATCCCTTTACACTCTTCCCTGCAAAAGAAAATTTTATCACACACTTATGCCTGAAATCAATTGCCAGCTTATGGTCATTGTCATCTTTACTGTTACTCGCACTTCTCTTAATTCTCCCACCAGTATATTTGCCCGCCTCACACCAATGTACACTTTGTATACTCCCATGACTTCCCCTTCCCTCTATCTTCCAACAAATCCCACTCCAGCTCCTTTATCGATTGTGTTTTGTTGTAATTTCCAAAGACAAATCTAGCAGCCCTTCTCTGTACCTTCTTCAACTTCTATATTTGATACTCAAAATGTGGGTCCCTTATTACACTGCCACATTCAAGCAGTGGTCTAACCAATGTTTTTAACCCAATTCCCTTACTTCTCTAGCACATCCTCTCATCACTCTTTTGGACAGTTAAAGGATTTTGATCTGGGAAAGTGTTTTTTTTTCTTTGAAGATTGAAGTCCAAGAAACATCCGTGATCTACACCAACAGTTAATATGTATTTTTTGCATAACAACTTGCGTGGAACTGCCCATATTTCAAACAAATGTACTCAGTTATTATATATTTGGTGTCTACGATGTGTACATATTCTTAAATAATATTGCCCGAGGAGCATAGGAACAAATTTTCAAGGCCAAAAGAATAATTCATTCTGTATTTTTGTTCTCATTGTGTAGCCACCCTACATTTCTCTGCATGTACTAATACTGCAGTAGTCAACCGAAAGACATATTATTTTCCAACAGTAGTTATGTTGTAATACACTATGGACTGCTAGAGTGAGGGTTGGTACCATCACTGACTATATTTTTGAAATGGCAAAAAATCTTGCCATCATAATTTTATTTGTAAATTGTACATTTCTCATAGATAATGATGGTAACATTTGAAGAGATTATATCAATATAAATGTAAGATGTTTGTAATTCTGCTTTAGTTATTGTTTGAATGTTGCAGATCCATGAATTTAGCTAAACAATGTAGCCTTTCAATTGACATTTCTCGCTATTTTTAACTGGAAGTGCTTTGGTTCTTTTCTAGATCCTGTATTATTCCAGCGTTTGGTTAAAATACAAATTTCACCAGCGCAATTAACCATGAATGGTAAAGCATAATTGTAGGGTTTTAGAATTTACATTGCTTTCATGAGTGCCATGATCCTAAAATCATTTCTTAAAGCAGAAAAATCGTAGTATCATGTTCGATGAAGTCTGTTTCACAACAATAATTGACATTCTGCATTGCAGAATGAAATATAATAATTTTAGTATTTATTTCTAACCTACAATTAGTATTATGCCGAAATATTATGTATCTGGAATCAGGGTGTCTCTGACTCTTTTTTTTAAGCACATATTATTTTTTTAAACTTTTATTAGTAAAACAACTTGATTGCTATATAATGATTTTGATACTAGCTAGGGCTTATTTAACTTTACCCTCAGTCACATAATATTTTTATTACTCAGCCACATGTAAATGTTTCCAACTTTATCACAATACATAGCATTGCCTGGTTCTTTTGAGGTTCTCAGTACCAGCTGTACTACTTTCTTTCATGTGCATGATAAGTTAGTGGATGTTATTTATCATAGAGTAGTTTCTATAAAAGAGAGGAAGTTACATCGCATGAAAAGAGAAGATGGATTGAAATGATCCCTGGTCCAATAAATTCTGATATTAATACTATGGACATGAATGATGTCATTTCTATAATAATTTTTGTCTAGTACATCATGTAGAATTACACTATTACTTTCACCCTATCCTACCAGTATAGAAGCAGGTAGTAATAACTTGGTATCACTGATTGTTCCATTAATGTTTGTGTCGTATACATAGAGTGTTTGGATATAAGATGTAATTGTGATTAAATCGCAAAGCATTGAAGGTGCTGATTTTGGTACGTCAGTTCTGTTTTTCAAATGAAGAATATAATTGAAAATAAGTCAGTAAGTTGTAAAGTCTGAGACTAAAAAGAAGTTGTTGGTAAAATAATTCTGGCATAGGCCAATATCTTTTTAAGATGTCATTACAACAGAAGATAAATAAGTTTACTTTTGAAAGCTAAGAGTCGCTGACTTTTTAACTAAGAAAAAACTAAAAGTTAAGGGATCTTTGAGATCCCTGGCAAAACATAGGCATGGTAATAATATGTTTATTAGTCCGCAGTGGCAGAATTATTGCAGAAATCCTTCAGCCTAGTGTCCCTTTCATGTTCAATCAGATTTAAGGCTGGGGAGCAAGCTGTCCAACCCTATGTTGGCAGTCATTATCATATACGGAACCAAGTCTATATATACCACAAAAATGTGTACATACTGGTGCAGAATGTCTTCCCTGTAAACAGCAGCCTTCACAGTACCTCTAGAAAACATATGCTGTGAGGTATGTGTGCCTAGCATAATGCTGCCCGAGATGAGAACATTGGTGACACCATATCGTCTCCTTTCCACTGGTGAGCAAGACACCACTTTTGATGAGCCATGCAGTGTTTTTGTGTTAGAGGAATGCATCTGCTGGGTCACCAAGCATACAGAGCAACCTGCCAAAACCTATGATACTCTGTCTGATGGGAGATGTGTGACCCAGAGACTAGTGCAGGCTGTCTAGCTGCTGCAGGTGCTGCCCTGTTTGGACATCTTCAGGCACTTAAGGCAAGATAACAATCCTGACACTGGGTTTTAGCAAATGGTCAACCTTGTCCTTAATGCTATCAAATGTTTCCTCCATCCTGGAATCTTCTTCATGGCCGAAAATGATACTCCTGATCCACCTGGTTCTCACTGTGGCAGGCCTCTCATCGATTGATTAACGGTTAACCACCTGTAGAATTAGCCAGATGTGTTCTCTGTGCCATCCTACTTTCCTATGATTCAAATAATGTGTGGCAAATGCATATATCAGACAGTTAGAACTGCTGCACCCAAGACTTCTACACCATGGAATGTTTTCAGCAGACACACTAAGCCGTTTTGTACTGAGGTTTATGTTTTATCACATATTTGTGTGTATTGCAGCCACAGTTAAGTCCACACATTGTCGCCATTAAGCAGGGATTTTTCTTGGGTCTTTCAAATTCCTTAACTTATGGACATGAGTGTATTTACTACCCACAACAATTATTTTGTTGACTTTTGTTCGTGTATTAAACTTTAAAATATTCATGTGCATTTTTAGTTTTGATGGAAACTGGTGATAATTCAGCCATCGTTAAAAATTTGTTATTATTTAATTTCTGCTCTCTCTGCTGTTTAAGATAGGGAAACGGTGTAGTGATTATTGATTCAATTAGTATTATTGTATTGGATAAATGTTTCATACTGTGTAATCAGAAATTGGTTTAGTTATTTTGCACATTTATTAATTCAAATACCTGTTTCAAAATGCTGTCAAGAGTTTTACCATTTCATAATCCCGAAAGAGGTATTTTGCTTTCTTTGGGATAAAGAAAAATTTAGTAATGTTATTAGATTTCCAAGGCCTTACTGGATGCTAACCTTATGTTTAATTTGATTTTTATAGGCTATTTTCAAGAGCATGTTTTCAGTATTTGGAAATGTCTCAGCAGTTTATTTCCACAAGAGCCCAAATGCCAGTTTGCCTCCACAAGAGGATTCCCCATTTTTCAAAAAATATCATGCTGTGAAGGTAAGAGTTCTTTACATTGGTGTTATTGGTAATAATCAGATGAATCAATCTTCATCTTGTAAAATTGATGGCAGCATACACCAAATATTGATTGAACCATTCTGATTCTCCCTGTATCAAGTCTGTTACATAGAATTGAACTTTAAAAAAAGTTAATTACAATATTCAATTTTTGAAACTATGTGAACGAAGTAGCATGGATAATTTATTTATTATAATTTTCTAGGCAATGTGTTGCTGTTTCATTAATTAAATAAAGTATTTTACTCTCTACCAGGATCACAAGATTTTTTTTTTTTTCACTTTGTAACTATAGGAATTCAGATGCGAATGACCTTAGAGAAAGTTACCATGTACAAGCTTACCAACATTATGGAAGAACAGGGCCACAAAAAATCTTCCTGGTTGAAGTATTCATAGTTTGTTTTATCCTATAACTGTGAGAAATCATCCCTTCTATAGAGGCAACAACCTCATCAACATCTTTGAGATGCGATGTTGATGTAGAATGCTTGTGTGTATCTTGATAGGAGAAAATAATCATTGTGTCCCTAATTGAGAAATTTGGCATTTCCATGTCTTCTTTTTTCCCTCCTGTTCTTTGGAAATATAGTGAAAAAAGGCAGATAAATTGGTTGCAAAAGGGGAGGTTGCGGGGCAGAAGACCCTAAGAAAGAAGGAAATGAACGAATCAGATCAAGTTTATCATTTGCTTATCTCATCAGTAGGCTCTAAGGGAACCTGAGAATTGTCTACTTAAGAAGAATATTGTAAGTGTAGTGAGAAATCCATTGTGGGTCACATCTTTCAGTAACAAATTGAACAGCTGATGAAACATATCTATCACAATAATATTTGTTTATGTATTAAAATTTTCAACATTCTTTGTGCATGACTTTATCATATCAGCTGTCTCATTTTTATTTTTACAACTATTACAAGTTTGAAACTTCAGAATCTGTAGTATTTCGTGAATCTCTTTCCGGGCACCCAAATTTTAGTATTACACAGTTTCCTGAAATCACTCCAAGCGAATACCTGGATAGTTCCTTCAAAATGCCATGGCTGAATTCTTTCCCATTCCTAGCCTGCTTCTGATGAGCTCGACATCGAAAGGCATAAAGTCATAATAAAAAAAAAAATGTTTTTGTTACAGGGTTTCAAGGTTGCTTATGTTGTCTTTGAATCAGAATCTGGTCTCCAGCAAGCACTTTCCTGGGATTCAGAAGATCCACTCATTTTATCTTCAGAAGACGCACCACTAAAATGTGGTATTGAAAGTAAGTTTTATTTTTTTATTTTATCCATGATAAATGGACAGTAAGTTTTATGTTTAATTATATTACCTATAAACCCGAATTATATATTTTATTTTATTATATTTGATCATTTTTAATGGTGCAACACTTTTCAGAGATATTTTTTTTAACTATTTTATGTGGTTTATGTTGCTAATGAAGATAAGGATCTGGTGATTTAGCACTTATATGAGTCACCTTATAAGATTGTAGTTATTGCTGCTCTTTGGACCATAAACGGCCTCCGATGGTGTCTCCATCTGCAATGATTATTGTTATGCTAATGTATAATGGAAAATAATGACCTAAAAGATATATTTCTTATTTGTCATTTATTTTTCTTTCAAATAGGAAAAAGTGTGCTAATATTTTAATCACTAAACAATCTGGCTTTCATATATAGAGTGGTGCCATGAATACAACGAAAGAATACCGGACCCAAATGCAATGCAAAAGGACATTGATGACTTTATGGAAAAATTTGACAAGAATGAAGCTGAAAAAACCAAACAGGAGAAAGAAGCTATGCAAGAAGATGATGAAGGATGGATCACAGTGACAAGAAAGTAAGTTAATACTTATGAATCTATGGTTCCCTCTATGTTTGTACTTCTCAGTGAAATCTCAATATTATCAACTGCCATCCCTCTCATCCTCTATATTTACATACTGCTTGTATATAAATAACAATTAGACCCCTTTCTTTGCAACACACTCTCCTGTAAAATATTCCTATATTCAATGTGACTCCCCCATCTTATTGGTCAATCCTTAGTTCTTAGGTGTGGGGAAATCCAGGAGACAATCATAATTACCAAGTTTTCAGTCATGACATTCACTTCTTGTATTCTGTTCTGTGACTGAATACAAAATTCTTTAAAACTCTTAACTCATGTGTTGAGTGTTCTTGTGTGATATGTACCAGTATTATTAATTTTCCATATGGTAAATATGATATGATTTGTCATCTCACCTATCTGTTTATTTATAGTGTAAAGTATTATATTTTTTTAAATCATTAAGTATGTAATTCATTTTTTCTAGGGGTCGAAAACCAGGTTTTGCAAGAAAAGAAAGTGTTGAGAAAAAAATTATGAGCAAAGAAAAACAAAAACGCTCAAGAAAGGAATTGCTAAATTTTTACACTTTTCAAATTAGAGAGTCTAAAATGAAACATTTAGCAAATTTACGGCAGAAATTTGAAGAAGACAAAAAACGTATAAATATGCTCAAACAGTCTAGAAGATTCAAACCATTCTAACTGAACTATGACTCCATTATTATGGTAAATTTTAATAAACTTTTCATTAAATGTAATAAAGAAAAAAATATATTTATTTTTAAATAAAAGTCTGTGTTGACAGCTTTCAACTTGGAAATATACAGAAGTGATCCTTTCCCTAAACCTAGCTGTCAAAGGCAGACACATCTGTTTCAGTCACAAATTCCTCACCTCACACTTCAACAATCTTACTTCACATGATTGCCCTCCCAAAATTGTCTTTAAACTGCTTTGCTGGATCAGAACTGATTCAACATGCACTGCCCAAAACCAACCAGAATCCTGAATATCTAGAACAGCTTTCAAGATCCACTTAGCCTACTGTGTAGAATATACCAGGGAGGAAAATTCTCTCAGAGATAAAGTTGGCCAGAGCCAACCTTTCAACTCCACTAAGCGCCACAGATAAAGGATGGAAATACAGAGCTCCAACTGTGTGAATCATGATGAAATGGTTCCTTAAAACACCATGGCCAAATTTCTTCCCATTCCTTGCCCCCAGTCCTTTCCCACCTCTAATGTCCTTGACAAGGCGTAAAGCTATAAGAAAAGAGAGAGAGATTACCATTTCTTGCTCCCTCTTCACAACCTTGCTATGAACCATAGGCTCTGCTGCAGATGCTCCTGTCATCCTTACCATGTTTCATTTTCTTCCTCATGATTAAAAAACCACTTGAATGTTGTTTTGTTGGTGTCTTCACAATTCTTCTGCTTTCAGTTTTAGTGAGTGAGCTGTTTATTTATTGTTTCGTTAAACTTTCCATTAGGCTGCACATATTAAAGTGCCATTGCACTGGACCAGAGAGATACAACAGGCCATATTTCAAATCCTGGGCACCATGACTGCAGATTTTAGGCAATTTACCACAATCACCTAGGCTAGTGCTGGGATGGTCCTCAATCTCCCCCACATAAACTAGACATTTCACAAACAAAAATACACTTATCACTTGAAACAGAAGTTACATGTTTCAGACAGATGGCAACATATCTGCCCCCCCCCTTTTTCTCTCCTTCTCAATAAAAACTATGACAGACCTGCCACACTTGATGGAAGAGGATGTGCTGTATGAACTGTACTTGTTGAAGGTAAAAAAAAAAATGATGATTCTTTCCTTATTAATGATGTATTATGTACCTATTGGATTGCTAAATAGGTATGCTGTAACATTATTACAGAACACTTGTAACATGGCCAGTCCTGGAGTCCCTCGTAAAAGTAAGAAATTAAAAAAGTATTTTGTGATTTATTTGGGGAAAACAAACAACTCTGGATAACAGGGTTTGAATTAGGTCAGTGAAAAGAACTGTCACTTATTACAGATGGAGGCAGCATAACAAGGATAAAAAAAATATGAAAATGTCCAAAAAGATTAACAGGCAGTTTTCTTTTCAAGGGTTGAATTGTTGTTCAAGAAGAAATAGACCATGTAGTAATTTATGTTTTTCCAAGCCAGAAAATGTTTACTACATAGACTGAATAGGATCAATTTTAGTTTTGTAATACCATAACCAAAATGCCATGGACAGAATTTTTTCAAACTACTTCCCTGAACTATTACAGGATATGGAATTTCTTTGCATGCTCAGTGGAGTGTAATGTCTGAACAGGTATTCAAAATGTAATCACTGGGGAGAGGAGGACATTTTTGTTTAGTTGTGTATTTCTCTTTTCAAGCAATATGACTATAAAATTGGGAACTATTTGAGTTGCTGGCTCTTAATAAAACTTTCAGTGAAAATTGTTTTTAGATATTCACGTTCTATTATCAACAAACTTGATTTTGCATTCTATAAAATAAACCTCCACTGTAAGCAGTAGTATTTGTTTAAACAAAGTAAACCAAGAGAACACATACTTAATATAAATTATATTTTATAGCTAATGTGTATCAAAAATGATGTATATCCAAGTTTTTGTGTGTAAATTTTTACCACACTTTTAAATTTTTACAATGGGGCGTTAACCTCTGGCGATTTTTGGTTGAGTATATAGATAGTACTTGAGAGTCACTGTTCAGAAATATGATGGACCTATTAAGCTGGCAAATGTGCTTGTGGAAATTATTCATCATGAATTTGACCATGCTGTTTAGGTCCACAGATGTCTTTCTTTTTGTATGTATCTCGCAGATGTTTATTAATATTTTTTCCAATACCTTTCAAGTATTTCCATTTTATGTATTGGATAATTTCAATATATTGCTGTAACATTTTTCCTAAATATTGCTTTTGTTTATGACAGTAGTTTCATAGCCATTTTGAAATGATAAAAGTTTTAATAAGAACAAAGGAAGGGTTCCTGGTTAACTGAAGAGTAATTGCTAGTTACAAAAGTAGGGGGAAGGGGAATAGGACTTTTTAGTTCAAAACCCTCATCTATAAGACAAAAGACAATGTTCTAAATTTATTAAGCAGCTTCCTTTTAATCATAGAAGAAGCCACGCTGTTCAGCAAGAAAAAGAAAGAAGGTTGGTAATCGAACCAAATTTGCAATTGTAAATACTCTGAATTCAAGAAACAGAACTTTTATTTCTATGAATGTCATATTTAGCATTTCAGTTTGACAAATCTTGTGTGAAAATATCTCCCAAAAGAAAGAGGAAGACCCATTATTTTAATACTCTCAAGCACAACTGACAATTCTGCAGTAAGTTTTTTGTCATCGAATGAAAATTTAATGTAGCAGTGAGTTCCAATAAATATGACCAAGAGATGTTAAGTGTTAATTACAGAAGTAGATGTCAAGGCAGACAGCGAAATTAAAATCATAAATTTCTTCTGAGTGTAAAAAAAAAAGTATACAATTGTAAATCGGGTAGTGTTTGTTCAACATGGGTATACATTTTAAGTTCCTCAATAAATACGCTTGTTCTCGTGTGACAGTGGTAGAAAGTCTGGATGTTAACATAAATTGAGACAGAAGATTGGTTTGTTTTTATTTTAAATGCTATACTCATTTACAGATCTGGAATGTAGGACCAAGATTATTGTTTACATTCAATAAAATCTATGCAGCTATATATAGTGCAGCTTCACATAGTGACAAGGACTTTATAACTTGTGTTAATAAATGTATATTTTGGATCATTATATAATGAAGGGCTGAACCAGGGGTGGCCAACCTGAGGCCCACCAAGAACATTTTTGCAGCCCGCGAGATTCATCAAAATTTTACAAAATATGTTTATTTTATAATGGCCAAAGTAGTAAAAACGAATGTATTAAAAATAAATTATATGTGCGTCCATATATTTACATTTAGTGTTATACATTTCTTTACAATGTTCGTTTAGTATCATTATTATATTAACTATATTTAGATGTAAGAATAATAGTAAACACAATAACAACAACTCATTATGTTTCAATTTTTCACTCCAAAAAAATGTCTGTAGTAGGTCTAAATCTAATACGGTGATGTATAATTTTATATGCGGCCTGTGGAATTATGATGCATTTCCAAAGTGCCCACAAGATTATTTGGGTTGGCCACCCCTGGGCTAAACGCTAGTACTTTGTACCACCTACCTATCTCTCTCTCTCTCTCTCTCTCTCTCTCTCTCTCAAGCTTTTCTGTAACAACTGATTATTCTTATTTTCGTTGGTAATAGTATTTCACAATGTTAGTGATGATAGGTGCAGGAACATAACACACAATAATTAATTACCTTTGTTATATGCCAGTTATCAATGTGTAATTTTTAACAAAGTAAACTTGATGAATTAGCAGATTATGATAAGCTGTGTCCCAAATCCATTCTTAACAGAGCTTATAGATTGCTTATTCTTACCAGTATCAAGTGATTGTTCAACTATTATTATTATTTTAAGAAGTCTAATCATTAGTATGTATGGCCTGTATTTTCAAGGCACTCTGACTATATTGCAACTGGTAATTACTTCCACAGACTTACAGTTATCAATTTCAGATTGAATGAACTCTACCAACTGCAACACTTTTGAAAACTGTTATATAGTAATTTTAATGTTACATTTCTGTCGTTTAAAAAAAATTATTTTGTATGTGAAATGGGATATGTCTCTACCAAACACCATGGTCAGTTCATTTTCTTAATCCTTACACCATAAACTTCTTTCTTTAAAATCATTTACTCACTACACCTCATAATTTTATGCCACTGCTTTCTAAAATTGATTAGAATAAATCTGTTTCATTTCTACTAATAGTGCAATAACTTGCTACACTTTTCCAAATGCAATATTGAAATTTAAACTCAATATTGATTAAAGAAATAATGTGTCAACAGCATAAATCACCATACAGTCTCATAGTCACCATCAGTGAGCATTAGTTTGCCCTGTTCTTCCTGATGTATTAGAAATGTAAATTATTCATAGGACTGGCAGGAGCTAGTTACAACTAGAAGGAATATGAATAGAAGCATTTTATTCCACCACAAGCTGATAGTAAGCATTACACCATCAGAAATTTCATTGTTTGTCCAAAATTTCATTCCCAGTGAAAAATGATATACATTCTTGGAAAATACAAATTTACTCAATGAGTTTAATAAATACTTTGCATTTTATATTAAATATCACATATTAAAATACAAGTGGAACTATACTCACAAATGTGTTATTTGATGGATTCATTAGTTTATTGTCCATATTAAAATGACTGGATTGCTTCGGAAATCAATTAAATACATTAATTTAAGGCCTCCACACCATACTGGATCATACCTCTAGGAATGAGGGTCTGTGTTTTAAAAACACAGTTAATATAAGTTAGTAAAATACTTACAAATCTTTTATTCAGTAATATATTAACTCCATTTTTCCAGGATAATTTAGATAGTAACTGTGTACAAAATATTACACCTCTCCTCTCTCTCATTCTTCTTCTTTCTGTGCATAGTAATGTGCATAAAAGTTTTCTACAACAGTTCGACTAGACTAAGTTTCATTTATCTCTAATTCCAGTTTTACTAAAATAGCTACAACATGTCATAGATGCCAATAAAGCTGGTTAAGAAATTATTTCAACTGTACAACATTTTTGCTGTTACATTATTGAAAACTAATCCAACTCCCTCTTCATTAGTAAGCATTACACATCACCTTTACAGAGTAAAAATTCTTATTGCTGATCTGCACTGACTTGTTTGTGTAGTGCTACAATGCTGTTTCCAAAGTAGATGAAGGACTTTTGGAATCAAGGGCACCTAGAACAGAGCGTCCTGGGGAACCATTGTAAAAATTTATTCTGGTTCTTTCTAGAGACTGATTCTTCACAGAAGCTGCTCTGAGAACATTTTGCTGCTGCTGTATTAACTGTGTGCTTTTGAAACTTGAGGTAAAGGGAGAACCGACTCCACTAGTTGCTGTGTTTTTTCCACGTTCACTTATGCAAGATATGTTGAGATTTATCTGATTTGAGTTCAAATTTTCTTTGACATTTAGTGGGGAGAGAAGTTCTGGTGATATAATCTGTGCGTATGATGTTGCATCTTTATCATGCAAGTTCTGAGTTTTGGGACCAAAACTTCTTTTATTTTCCATTAATGTAAGTGTCGGTGGACTCCATTTATGGGATGCCGGGTGTTGTTGCATTGTGGAAACTACACTGCCATTCTTCTGAAATTCTAAGGTTGAATATCTTCCACTTCCACCAGTGGCAAACGAAGTCATTAGTGGTCTACGAACTATGGGGTTTATTGAATTATTTTCTTTTGTACTGATGGATAAGTTAGATAGCTTGGGTTGATGATTCTTTAAAGGGCTGTTCTGAGGTGAAACTGATGCATCCTCATCTTCTGCACAATCTTCCGGTATTGTGGAGGAGAGGACATCTGTTCTTGGTGATGGAAATCTCCAGTTTGCCAATGACCGTGGAGAAGGCACAAACTTTGGTCCACCATTACGCTTTTCTGCAGGGCTCCTGGGTGTCTGGCAGTTGCTATTACTGATAGTAGCAGAAGCAGCCTTTTGGCGAGAAAGTCGCAGTTGCTCCACTGCAGATAATTTTCCATTTGAGTATCCTGGAATATTAGCTACATTTGACTTTGAGCTTTGCTGCAGCAGGAGTCTCTTGAAGTCATTGCGGGAAAGTTGTTGCGGTGGTCTCAATCTGTCACAAGCCCAACTTTGGCGAGATCCTGCTGTTTGGATTGGTGAATATCGTTCAAGATTCTGATGAATATCTGCTTCATCCTTGGCATTTGGTGACCAACTATGGCGGCTATGGCTGCCATCATTTCTTATGGCCAGGGTTCCCTTCTCAGGAACATACTTAGCTGGGGTCTTTCCTTGTAGTCCACATAAAGATGATTCTGAACTTCCTGGAGATAAGCTGGCTGCTGAAGAGCATGAAGGAGATGCACTTCGGCTGTAACTATCAATGTCTGTCTTGATGTTCAACCGTTTCTTTGACTTGTGGATTGCAGCAAAAAGTTCCTCTGCTGTCATTGATGTTTTAGGTGGAGATACCAGCCTAGGTGAATTTGTTCTAACTTGTAAATTTTGTGAGCTAGCTTTTTGTTGTGCCAAAGGGATATTTTGACCTGATGTTTTAGGATTGTTATAAGACTGATTATATTTTTTTATTGGAGAGAAATTTGTGCTCATGTCCATATGGCCACTACTATCTTTTGTTGGTGTTGAAGAGAAGAAAGCTTCCCTGGCACTTCTATTCAGAATGCTTGATGGTACTGATTGATTTAGTTTAGTATTAGAAATTGTTGTCTGAGGAACTTTCGGTACTGAGGCAGGTGTGGGATATACATGTTGTCTATCTGGTAGGGCTACCCTGTGAATTTGTGTGTAATGTTGTACCATATTCTTATTCTGTGAATTGTGACTAGAACTATTGACATCATTTTGAGAATAAATAGCATTAGCACCAACAGATGTACATTTTTCCTTGCCATCATTGTAATTTAAATATTGTGTCCCTAGATTATGTCTACTGACACTGGTTGCTATTGTATTGAATCGACCACTGCCCGCGTATTGACACGTTTTATCCATTTGTAGTGATGCACCATCAGTTTTTATTCTTTCAGATGGTCTTCTAGCTGGTAATGTCCAATAAGGAGTCACTTGATGAGAACTGCTGTATGCTGAATTGTGACTGACTGTATTAGACCAAGTCGGTTCAGGAGGGTTGATATATCTTGGCGGAGCTTTAGTACCATTAGTTGGTATTTTTCCTATTAACAGAAATAAAATAATTAACATTCATATTTGGTTAAAGATCAGTGCTTAGTATTTTTCATACAGTTTTAAACACACGTCCTTTTGTTCCTGTTTCTATAACTATATTATATATTAGAAATGTGATTGTTATTCGGAAATGCTTATGTATCAAGACAGGAGGTACAGTAGATATTTCCTTGAACTATGTAATTTTTCATGTTTTAATGTATATATTAAATTTCTTGATTCTATTTTATATGTCACAGCAACATCAGGAAATAGTATACAAGAAACAATACAATTTGTAGAAGTAACACAATAACCACATAAAGAAAGAATTTGTCAGTAGTGTCACTGGTATAATATATGTCGCAGTTTGCATCAGTTGCATTGGAATAATATTTTCGCTAACAGTAATAAATCTGGAAGCAACAATACACATTAATGTTTTAATGATGGAAATGAAAGTGTTCCATCCCTTCCTCTCACCTCATTCCGTCAATTATTTACAGTCAGTACTTGTTTATTTATGAAGTAAATTAAACACAATTCTTTTCTATAATTCTGAATAAAAATAAGTAAGATTTAGCTGCATTGTTACTGTACCTCAATAGTGATTACTGCATCATTAGTTTCCCAATGCTGCAATTCTTAATCATATAGATTGAAAATGGCTTACATAATTAATGAGTGAGTGATTGTTCTTCATGCTGAAGTAATTGTTGTGGTTTTTTGAACAACATTTTAGGTTAGAGCAATAAGTTCATCAAGTGGTACAAGCTTAGCTTCATCATCTAGTTAATCCTCTTCATTTAAGGTGATCTTTATTTTATTATTTACCATTACAACTCAACACTCAAATGGCTAATATAATTTACATTTCTAAAAATTTTGTCAGTGGATAAACAGAATGCTAAACATTCATCACTAATGGTCATTACCAATAGTGTTAAAGAGGCTATGAAATTTTATTTATTTGTATTCAGAATTAAAAAATATAATCATGTTTAATTTACTGTGTGGGTAAATGTCTGCTGATTTATGGGAAGAAAGTGTCACGAATGTTGGGTGAAGCCATTGTACTGATGCCATTGCATTTGTTAAAAAAATTATTGGCTAGATAAAAGCATAGCAGATGAAGTTAATGTAAATAAAAACAGTAGAAAAAAGTACTAACTGTTGTTGATATAGTAACCAGCTTCTATGCAACAAACTGCATCTATAAGTATGTATTATTGTTGAGTATCCTGAAAGTTCTGAAAAGTCTGATTAAAATTAATTACATGAACACTGAATTACAAGGCATGTCCAAAAAGTAAAGATACACTGTAAAGGAACGTAATGTAAGCCTTCTGCTATTTATATATCACTCCAGTTAAGTTTGGTATTGAAGTCGTTTTTGATCTAAAATTGGATTGGTATCGTGTGATGCAGAATAACCTAAGCCACAAACATTCACATAAATACTAAAAATAAAGGCAATCATTTTGATATGTGGTTTATATGGGCGAAAAAATTTATTTAAAGTCATAATTTGGTTTTCAAAAGTTTTAAACGCACAATATTTAGCAGCTGCTCCCACAATCAAGCCAGGGTGACACAAGGCAGACAATGGGATTTTTGAGCAAACAATAAAACAGCCTATAAATGAATAAAAAAAACCCGGATCTAACTGATGCATAGTGGTACCAACACGTAAAGTAATATAGATAAGTTTCAGATTTTAACATAAAATAAAATAGGAGTTATTAATTGCGGTAAATAGATTACTTTTCCATGATAAAAAGAGGAAATAAAATAAATTATAAATTGGGATAAGGGTAATTTGATATAAAACAATAAAATAGTAGCAGATAAATAAATAATAATAGTTTGTACAGTAAAAATATGAATTTTATGTGTTATGCAATAAGGACAAGTTAAGTGATTTTTATTTAGAGAGATTTTGAAGATTGAATACTAATTAAAATAAAGAGCATAAAATTTCAGTAAGAAAAGTGAAAATCACAGTTAAATGCATGAATAAACAAGAAAGATATTTAATTTTGAAAGGTAATAATTATACATGGTGTTTCACAACTCCAGATGTAGAAACACATTTGATGGAATAACTCCTAGAGGTAAATAAATACAGCTTCAAATAGTGCACTGAATGAAACTAGAAATGAAAGAAAAACCTGAATATTTTTGGAATAAAAGGAAAATAGTAGAAATTAACAACTTTCCAACTTAATTAATAATGGCCAAATTAGTAGGAATTTGAAAATGATTTTCATAGCTAAGAAGGTCGGAGATAATTTAATCCATGAGATATAAAGTTTTGATAAGGATCCATTAGAGTTTCATGACCATGAGAATAGGCGGCATTAGTGTTTCAAAGGAGAAGAGTTAATCACCACAGGGCTTCACTTTCGGGATGTTTCCAAGGCGATGGTATATAAAATGAAGCTGGGAGCTGCCTACACGGCAGTTTTAGTAAGATTTAGAGCAGTGCAGGTGGAATCTGCATCAGTCAGCACGGTTGTGTTCCTATGTGGGACTTAGAATATTTCTCAAGGAAGTAGTTTCAGATGATCGAATATTTTCAGTGGTGAATTGATTTAGAAAAATTTTGGTGGCAAACATCTTCCAGTTCAATAAAACCTTGGTGATGAAGCCACGGGAATTAGTAATATGGACCATTTCCAGTTTTTATAATGAAGAGTTGTACCATTGTTACATAAACTGTTTTTAATGAGTTTTATCACGAATACTTTGGGATTCTAACATGAATGCTGTAATCAGTACCAGTAGAAACAGGTGGGTAGTCAGATGTAGGTAGTTCCCCTGAAATGTTATTTGGGTACCTTACCTGAAAGAAATACAATAACAGTAATATCATGCAAACAAATTCACAAGAGAAATTCATGGGGATAAAAACAAAATATTTTTTAAAAAAATATCATAGAAATTATTCAATAATAATATATTTCAGCTGTGTGCAAAAATTCACTTTCATTATTTAAATTAATTATTACATGGTATTAATTGTACAATGCGAAAACTGTACTGCACTTTGCATATTTTTAAATTAACTGATTCACCATTTTTCCAAATCAAGTTCATTAGTTGTTATATACATGTTATTGAATTGATCTTAAAACATTTTTGATGAGCAGTCTATTATATGTATATGCTCAGCTGGTATGCCCTCCCCTTATGCACTACCCACCATACCCATATTATTTGCCAGCCCTGGCTGTAATTATTGTGATTGTGTCTCGTTCATTTAATCTGCAATCTTCAATTTTTAGATTAAAGTCTAATAAAAATTTATGTTCAAGTTTGTATGATTTCCTGATATCAGTGGTAAGTTCAACTTTGCCAAATAAACTCAGTGAAAATAATTTTCTCTTGAAGACTTCATTTTAAAATAGTCTATTTCCCAGTAAGAACGAAGACTTTCCCGGCATATGACTGCAATGTAGTCTTCATGAGTGTACCGCCGGATTGTGTTGTGGAAACGGCGATACACCCGTGAAGACTACATTGCAGACTATTTCCCAATTTACTTCCCATAGTAATAGCTGACTAGCAGAAGAATTTTAAGGAAGATGGAGACTGTCTTGAGGCAATGAATTGTATTTGCAGTATTCTTAACACCAGAAGTATCAGGGAAAGAAATGCAACAAGTTTATTTTCCACCCAAAGATAGAATTTATTATTACAACACTGTTGAGTGTTCCTTCAAAATACTTTTATTTGACAAAATATTCACAGTATTAACTAATGCATGCATCATTTCTCTTATTAATTGTTGCCAATGTTCAAACTCTTATTAAGTTTGTGTACCAATTGCTGTATCCTTGAGTCATAGTATTCAACTGACTTCTACTGGTAATACCTATCAACTTAATTCTGATCTCACCATGACATGAAAGTTATGTCCAGCAAGATACCTCTTCAGGTAAAGAAACGAGTAGAAATAGTGGTGCAAGATCCTGGCTGTATTGCATATGGCAGAAACCCATTTAAAATCTTTTTAGTGGCATTTCTGTGACAGTTTCTGTGTTAGCCCGAGCAGTGTCATGAAGCAGTTGGACTCTTTTAGCCAGTTTCTGGCAATGAGCAATGGTATTAATTATTGTGCTGAGAGTCATGAAGTCAATTTCATAACAGTATTTTTTCACATTATTTGATTGCTAACATACAAGTGGGTAGATTCATTAGTGTATTATTGCTGAAGCATTTGTAATACTTTCGCAAGTTTCATCAAAATGAATTCTTGAACTCCATTGTAGGATCAATATTTGATGAGCATAAGTTGTCTTTTAGTGGGAGCATACGTGTTATTTTATGTACTGGAGAGAATGCATTGTACAACATGTATAGTTATTTGTTGCTGCAAGGAGAGAGATATTGGCCATTGAATACACAACATACTTTTCCAGCATACATAATCTTGTTCACATAGCAGCCATAAAGTTCAGTATAGCAAAATTGTAAAATCAATTAGTATTTTATTACACAGTCTGCATAGAAAATAAATGTAATGTACCTACTATGATGGCTTGTTTCTCATCAGCAATTCTTATATTAATGAGAATTAAAAAGAAAATTCACTTACCTTAACATACTGCTTGAAGCCAAGGTTGAATACGATATCCTCAAGTAACTTGATTTCTAAATGTATCATGTATTTCAACAATAAAGTACCTAATTGTTGCATTAGTGTACATATATGAGATCAGTCAAGTTCTGAATTGGTTCAATTAAGTCCAGCAGAATAAAATTTCTGGAGATCAGCTACCATCAAATCATTCAAAGATTTATTTTTCTGGAATGGCAAAGTTGATTTTCACTGTAGTGTTAAGAAAACTTTTCTAGCATGTAACCAATCATATTTTGTTTTAATAATGTCACTGTTTAATGCTCTATGCACTTCTCGTGTTGGTTACTGACACAAATAAAAATCATTCGTTCATGTTCAGTTTTGTCAGTTAACTTTCAAACTTGGTGCCTACAATATCTTTCTCTGCATCATTTAATTTAATCAGTTTTCCTAATGTATGTTTTATATCCTGTCAAAAGAAAGTCTGTAAATTTCTAAAAGGGATCATTGTACAACCCTCTCGATGCAGTTGGTTTTAAAGCAACATCTGAATTTTTGTTTATTGCATCATTATTGAAGTTATTGTTAACGCTACACATATATAGATATTAACTAAACAATGCCAGTTGAGAATTTCTTTAATATTACTTGAGGGCACACTTTTGAGTACTAACACATTCCTGTTCTCTTTTTGTTGCCAAAATTATGCCAATAGTTTCTTCTTTCTTATCCATTATAACTCAGCCGTTACACTATCACCTATTTATTGGTTAAATTCCCTCTGAACTCTGCAAGTTCGTATTACGTTGTTCTGTTGATGAATGATTTATGTCCCTTAATTTAATACTCTTTCTGTAATAATATTTTTCCGCAAATTTGTCTCCATCTTCCAGCCATGTTTGGCGAGTGATTTTTTTTTTTTTTTATACCCTACTTTGTATTAATTCACGTATTTGTTCCATACCCAAATGTCAAATTGATATTTAATAATTTACAGTTACAAAGTGTTTGCTTGTAATTTGAAATAAAAGTTTTTTTGTCTAAATGTTGTTCATAACTTACATTTCTAATCTCACCTTTATGAATTATTGTCTGCAAAATAAAAAGTGCTCTTCAAAATGGGTTCTATGTACTTTAAAAAAACAAATTTTCACTTGTTTAAAAGATGCTGTAAGCATTCCGAAATACTTTTCTACAAAATAGCAATGCAATACTGGAAACAATGTATACTACTTCTATGACATACATGCGCAATATTTCACAACTACAGATGACGATTTATTTCTGTGCAGACAACTACTGGTATTGCCAAATGTTACACCTTCTTTTAAAAGTGATCAAACCACACATGGTTTCTAATTAACGTTGTGTGATTAGTGCTGTGCAGAAGAGAAGGAACACAAAAAAGCAAGTACTGAAATGTAAAACCCAAGTAAATAGAATAGTTAAGAGCAAGAAATAACATGTGAGTAGTAGTTAAATCTTGTTACATCCACCAAAATTATGTATAGGTATAAGGCACTTTGTTTCATCCTTCTAAAAATTGTACTTAAGGAATTTATTCTTCTTTTTTAATAAACTGTGCATTTTTCATTAAGGAAGCAGGAAAAAATAGTGACTACCAGTTCTGTGGATTAAAAATAAGATCATATATATGTATTTTAATCTTTTCTTCAACAAAAAGTATAACATTGTTTCTAAAATATGGCAGTTTTCCTAAAATTGCTTCTTTATGGCACAGTAAATAAAAGTTAAAATTGCACAATTTAAGACTCTCACAAACATTCTAAATTAACATGCAACGTGTTTAACAAGAGTAGTACAACGTACAATATTAGAAGCAAAATGAAGTCAATAAAATGTCATATTATGATACTTCCATTTGTTCTCAGCACAAGTGCTCTGAATTTATATCAGCCTGTTGCTGTTTAATTACTGATCAGTCTTACTTAAAAAATGAGCATGGCATAATTGTTAAGCTGTCTTCATAGAAGACACTGTTCCATTTATCTTTAAAGAATTGGATAAAATTCAGATTTTTAAAACATTTCTTTCTTCCGAATTCAGCTGAAACAAGACAGTAACAATCATGACCCCTCTGAGCGAGTTTCATTCTTTCTCCTACTATGTATTTAAAATTCTAAATTGATTGTTCAAGTATAGACTTGTGCACATTTTGTGATATTCATTGTGTATGACTAGGTAAAAGTTATTTCTGGCACAAATGTTAGTCTTATTAATTGTGTATATTGATAATTATTTCTTTGCAGGTTAGTAAAGTGTGTACAAATTAGTGAAGCAAAACAGGAAAGCACAAAAGCTGAAGGTACATGCCTGAAGCTTGTTTAGTCAACATTGTAAAAGTGACATGTATTCTTGTGTAAATGTTGTAATTATTAATGTTTTTGTTGTTATTATTAAAGAATTAGTGTTTGTGATATATCTGCAGATCATGCGGTTTACTATTAAAAGTAAAAGGCATACCACAGCCCAACCCTATACCTAACATGTTTCAGAATGTAAGTTATGGTGGTAAATTTGGGTTTAAATAATATCAGCCATACTGTCAAAGAAAAATAAAAGAACAGTGCTGTTATTACTGAGGAAATGTATCAACTGGACCATGTGAAATTCTTTTTTTAAACTTTGCTCCTCATAAATTTTGTTCTCATGCATTGCACTGTTAACTTACAAAAAATATAGAACAAATGCAGGAATGACAAATAAAAACACAATTATTAACTAAAACAATATTAAAATTTGCTACCTTACATAAAACAAAAAATCTAAAACTGTAGTTCAAGCAATTTTTTTTGTATGTAAATGTAACTAGAACTGAAGATTGTGCTCTATAATACACGATTTTGTTCCATGCTACTAAAATTTTATCAGACGTGAACATAACCATAAAACATTCTAAAGTAATTCATCTTCAATTATTATGAAGCATTTCAAATTGTGAACACAGGTGGTTCATGTAGATAATATTTACAAGATTTTTTTTCTAGTCTAAGTGAAAATCGGTACTGAATATGGTCACAAATTTACACAAACACACACATACCAACAAATACACTCATTTTACAATCAAAGAAATAATTAGAAAGTGAAGTGCAGTAAAGAAAAAATGTAACAAAATTCAACATAATTCAAGCCTTTGAATTATTAATTTTTGATTATGTACACAATCACTAAAT
Organism: Vandiemenella viatica; assembly: GCA_031002005.1. NCBI lineage: Eukaryota > Metazoa > Arthropoda > Insecta > Orthoptera > Morabidae > Vandiemenella > Vandiemenella viatica. Next base: position 113,038,324 of record JARYHS010013631.1, on the reverse strand, counting down.
TGCAAAATAGCTAAAACACATAAATTGTAAATATAATAGTTATAGTGTCTTTGCAGAATACCTTAATAGGAATGCTGGAAGTGCTTGGCAAAAAATAAAAAGAATACACATACACATGCAGACTACTTCACATGTAAGCCATACTACATACAGTTGAACTATCAAATAATTATTCACACTAAACATTTTCACAGAAAATGTACAAAAACAAAACTAACTGTATTGCAGTGACTTTCTTCCAAATGGTCACAAGTAGGTAAGTTTACATTTTAGTAACAAACTCTTATTTCCATGTAGTAGTCTATAATTCACTGTCATCCCATGAAATTTGTTATTGGTATCAATTCCCAATTCCAAAATTAAAGGAGTTCTCTGGCAAGGAATGAATTTCTCGCAAATTGTGTTGGGGTACTTCAGTATATAAAAATATTCATGAAACAGAAGCGAAATAAGATGCTGATTAGAAAATTAAAATGGGGGGGGGGGGACTAAAGAAGTCTTGGAGAAGACACACAGAGAAAAGTTACAGGTCAACAGAATTGAAGTTTTTTTGGAGAAAACTCTTAGTCCCACTGAACTTGATGGTGTTATTGTAATTATAGACCAGCTTTTACAAAAGATATAATAATGACCTGAAAAAAAATGAAGTCAATGGAATCCACCGAGGTATTGATGTAAATTTTGTTTCAGTATATATTGACATTCTGAAGCACAGGGGAAACTTCCTGAAATATGGCACAGACTACCACACACACTTGGTATGATTGATTTTCCCAGCATAGTGTTAAGTGTAATGGGTATATTGCTGAAAATAATTAACAAAACTAATAGCACTCTGTTATCTTCACCATTGTATCTTGCAATTTTCCCAGTCTGCTATGGCAAAATTGTTATGGTAATACAATTCATCACTCTAACTTATATAATTAATATATTATGTTCAGAGGCCATGAAGAACATTGCTATTATAGCAAAAGTTGCTTTAAGGCAATATATATCTTCTTTTTTTTTTTAAAAAAAAGGAAAAGAATAATAATAGGATACGAAAATTAAAGTCGCCACTTACCAAAGAAGGTGGCAAGAGGGCTGTGACAAAATAAAGAAAAACTCAATTATACAATACCCTCCCTGCTTCAACTAAGATACGTGATGAACTTACTATTCGTAAACTTGTTTTAGTTTGCTGTTACTTCTTTTCCAAATAATGATTTAAAAGACTATCGTTTTGATAGTTTGGATTTAATTCATGATGTCATTGATTTGGGACTTTAAATAATCAAAGACTGTGCTGTGTCACTGATGTCCTTGTACTAGTTTCAAGTGTGTGTTACTTCAGTGAATATATATTTGTAAAAGAAACCATGAAGAAGATTCATTGAATTATCCCATACTTCAAACCAGTACTAAGGACATTAGTGACACAGCAAAAACTTTATGTGTAAATGAATTATTGGAAACAACAGGAATATGTCACCAACATAATTAATCATTAACTAGGGCAACAATCTCTCTTTCTGCTCTTACTATTGAGGCTAATATGCAGGTAGAGACATACAAGAATCACGCCAAAATACAGTTTGTCTTTGTTCATTCCATACAGACTACAGTGAGATGAAATATGAAACAAATGCCAGCTTAGAAAGGTAAGTGTGCTGAAGAATAATTCTACGGTGTGCAAAAGGACAATTTTCAGCAAAGATTTGTGAAGTTTGCATACAATACTTGTGATTTATAGCAAAAAGTGTAGGATGACCAAAGAAACAATTGTGCTTTAATTTGCGACCACTAACAAAAATTGGCTAATGCAGGGTGAACAATGGTTTAGGCAGCAACATACTGGCTACCAGATTTCGGTGTCACGATCGTTACCTGTGTTAGTGAGCACCCTCGCTCGCTGGGTGTCTGCTGGAACAGGTACGGAGCTCGCGGTGCGAGCCGCAGCGAGCAGCCCCGGTTCAACCCGCACTTGGGCGCCATAGAACCTTCGACCCAGAAGGTTTGGGTTCACCACCTGCCTTACAGACACGGGGGAGGCGGACCCACTGGATGGCTGCTGTTGCTGCGGCTCGCAACGCGGCCTGCCGGAAATGACTAGCTGTTCGCGGTTTACCTTCCTTGCTGGCGACAGCAACGGCGAGTTGGCTAGCCGGTAGCTGTCGCTGCGTTTGACTCTTGCGTTGGTAGCACTTCCGTTGATGCGGTCGTAGAGAGCCGGGTCGGCGCGGCGTAAGAAGGGCGGCAGTTTGGGGTCTGACGGCAATGGGGGTACCTTACCTTCTTCACCGTCCCGGGAGGCGGCATCGGGCGCACTGCGCGTCGGCGACTGCACGTTGACGTAGGCGCCCTGCCGGGGTCCCGTCTGCTGCTGCGCTGGCGGCGGCGACAGCGGTCGCTGCGCAGACACGCAGGCGGCTGGGACTGCGGCACGGATGATCACCTTGCCAAGCTGTGGTGAAGTGGGCGGAGGTTGTTGCGGAGGGGCGCGGTGTGTGGCCAGCGGGCTGCCTGCAGTGGTCTCCTTGACGTACGGGCCCGGCTCGAAGGTGGTGTGCGCAGGTTTGCCCCGCCGCCGTAGACTGTCCGACGAGAAAATGACTTTTCCTTCGGAGTCGAGCGTGACGCGCGCGCCCTGACGACGGCGGCGCTCTAGGGAGGAGTCCGCCCCGGCTGAGGGTAGAGGCGAAGAGCAGACAGGCGCCGCCAGAGGCGCTCCCGAGCGCGTTGTCGATGGAGGCGGCAGCTCGTTCAGTGAGACATACTCTGTCTCGCGGACGGGACTGGCGGCTGCTGCCCTCGTGTTGGAGTAGAGTCGCGGCGAAGACGGCGTGACGCGAGTCGGCCGCACGTCAGCGATGCGCACGTAGTCGCCCGCGTCCACAGGAGGTGTCGCCGTCGGAGTAATAGCCGGCCGCTGTTGTTCTGGTGACTTCTTACCCACCAGCGCGTCCTTTACCTGAACACGGCGACAACATTGGTTTCTCCACAACAAAGCGACACGTTTAAAAGAGTATTTATGCCGGCCTCGGTAACGTACGGGCTAGAGTGCTAACTCCGTGTGCCGAAGGTCTCCGGTTCGAGTCCGGTCGCGGGCATGGTAGTTTAAGTGTTGTGTCTGTGAATGTCATATCCGTAATGTGGTGTGTGTAATTATCTGGCTATATGGCCTAAGATGCCAAAAGCCATTGAAAAAAAAAATTTAAACAAAACAAAACCGTTGCTTATTACCTGTACTTCCAGGAAATCAAATCGGAACAAACAAACACCATTTATTATTTATTTGTATAAATGTTACTACGAGCACACTGCTAGATACCAGTTTCCTTTACATTCAAGGCAAAGGTTTTTCTTTTTCTCAGGAGTATTTCTTAAGCCTGCAAGGTTATTTTTGAAACAGTTCTGCCTTGAATTTCTGCTAGTTCTGTACCTCCCTCACTTAGTTCTTTGAGAACCTTCAGTTATAGAGGGTGTATGTTCCTTTTCTCTTCAAGAATGAATATGTTACACACCAGTTTCTTTGAGTTTGATTTTATTAATTTTTTTCCACATTCGTAGGTCAGTTACAATCTTCATTGGTCCTCAGATAAAATGTAAAATCTTCCGACACTTCTAAGGGCCGTTTTCTTTATCGTAGGGTTTCCTATTTCGCCGATAGTGGACATGCTGAGTTGACCACTAAATAATAATGCCTGAATTTCGTTTGGAAGGAAATGGACTTGGAATAAGGCACAAACTAAATACCTCTCCAATCTTCTTCACTCTTTTACAATGTGCTTCCTTCTGATTCCCACTATAAGTACTGAACTCAACTATGTGTTAAAATTTCTTATCCCTCAAGACAACTCTTACAAGAGACGTTATTAAAGTTCTGAATCCATATAGTCAGTCTTTTCAAATGAGATCTGTTTACTGGTCTAAGTAGCTACTTCCTGCAGTCTTTCATTATGCATGCTTCAATTTAGAGTTTTATCTGCTGGGAGCATGATGCTACTACATAGGTCAGAGTATCAAATGTGATTACCAGAGTTTTGCAGCTAACTTTACCCCATTTCTAATGTTTACATTGGTCATCTCTTTCCTCCAGGTTTTTTTTTTTTTTTTTTTTTTGTTTGTTTTTGTTTTTTTTTTTTTTTTTTTTACCCTTTCCAGAGCACATTTAAACAGAAGTAAGGAAAGATCATACCCTTGTCCCATGGCTCATTATATTATTGATTATAATTATTATTCAGATTAATGGAACTTATAACCCAGTGACAATTTCCCTGTAAGATTACATTTCTATTACAGTTTTTTTTTTTTTATTTTTTTTTTTTTTTGCTGTGGACTGTTTGAGACCACTCTCAAACATCTTATTTCAGTTACTTATTCCAGTTCCATAATTGTCTGACCTACAAATGAAAACCTTCCCGCTCTCCCCAATTTTTTTTTCATGATCTTCTCTCCCCTTCGATACAACCACTCCTAATTCTTTGTTATTTTATAATGTACCATTTAAAATATTAACCTGGACAATGTACTAGCATATATAATCCAGAAAGTTCACATTGAAAACGGTTTTGAAGAGGTTTAGT
>JARYHS010013631.1:112876353-113032756 GCA_031002005.1 Vandiemenella viatica | reverse complement strand
GGGGTACGTGAGATTGTTTCAAGGGGTACGCGCAGTAATCTCTTGGCTAAGGTAATCACTCCGAAAGTTAAAAAAAGAATTAGGAAAACAGTACTCGCCAAAAATATATATTAATACAAACTGTGTATGAGAATTATATTTCTGTAATGCTGTTGTGCAAAGCGTTCGACTGGGATAAACGCAATTATTTATCAATTCAGCTATAATGGGGGTACGCGATAGCCAGCTCTTTCTTAAAGTGGTACTCGAGAAAAGCTAATTGGGAACCACTGTTCTAGATCAATGGCCAAAAGAAAATTAGCCCTATTTAGATACAAACTAACAGCCACGTGGGAAAATTTTATAAAATATAAAAAAAGCAGACGCCGAAACCAAAAGAATTCTGAAAACGAGGAAAAAAGACCGCTGGAAGGAATTCTGCAACAAGCTAAACAAGAATGTACCTTTGAACACATTATGGAATAAGATAAACAGATTTCGGAAAAAAACCGGCTGGAATGAAATCCCTAACAAATTGGATGGAAGAATTCACCAATAAAATTGCTCCACCTACAGTCAGTCCCACCCTACCCCTCAAGCCCCACAAAGGATTCCAAGGAAGAGAATCGACAAAATATTTTAGAAAAAGAGTACAAGCTTGAGGAGCTGGACATGGCCCTCAAAACGTCAACCAACTCAGCGCCTCGAATAGATAATATCAACTATCTGACGTTGCTTCACCTACCACCCAGAGCTAAATTAATCTTGCTACATCTGCTTACGTACATATGGTCCAAAGGTGAGTTCTGGATAAATTTTTATACCAATACAGAAGCCGGGTAAAGATAGTAACTGTGCAAACTCGTACCGTCCTATAGCTATCTCCTCGTGTATTGCTAAAACGTTTGAACGAATAATCAAAACGAGATTAGAATGGTGGCTGGAGCACCACAGCGAGTTACCGAAAACACAGTGCGGATTTAGAAAAGGGAAAAGTACAAACGACAATCTGAGTATACTTATCCTCGATATAGAACGCACTTTTATCAATAAAGGATATCTATCAGCCCTATTCTTGGATATAACAGGAGCATATGGTAATTTCCAGATACCAACATTAATTGAAAAGCTTATAATATTACAACTCCCGGAGGTATATTTGCGTGGTACGAGTATATATAATCTCCTTCGCTGTAGGACCATACACATCCGACAACATGACAATACTTTATACGGACCACACATTGTCAACAAAGGCATTCCGCAAGGAGCAATCCTCAGTCCCATACTCTTCGCCATCTATATAGCTGACATAGAAAATATATTCAGCCCATCGATAAGCGTATTACAATTCACAGATGACGTTTGCGTCTACACTTGGTCTCCCTCTCGAGGCATAAACATCTGGAGATTAAAAGAAACCGCCAAAAAGCTATATGAATGGTCTCTTCAATTAGGATTAACTACATCGCAAACGAAATCGTCAATTGTAATCTTTTCCCGAAAACAGTGTACCCTCAGAGAGACGGAGATTCAGCTAGGGCCTTACCTTTTCCCGGTACGAACATCTGTTAAACATCTCGGGCTACAGATTGATAGCAAACTTACATGGAAAAGACACATCGATCAAATCTTAACCAAATCGGAATGCCACCTGAACGTCTTAAGATCGATATCACGTGTTTGGTGGGGAGCCGAACCTGCCATTCTTCTAATTATGTACAGAGCACTCATCCGACTAATCCTGGATTATGGAAGCCACTGTTACGGTAATGCACCCAAGTATATACTCCGAAAATTAGACAACCTGCAATATAGAGTCATAAGAATATGCTTAGGAACGATGAGATCGACGCCAACTAACGCTTTACTAGTGGAGGCAAAGGAAATGCCTTTGGACAGCCGCCGTCAGCTGCTAGCATCGGTTTACTTAATCAGGCGAGCAGCAATTACAAACCGCCCTGTAATGAAAAAAGCCATAGATTATACAACAGTGATGGAGAAAAGTGATATGTCTGTCATTTCAAGAACTCCCTTGTTGATCATAAGCTACAACAAAATAAAACTTATGGCACCCTTAATTATCCAAAACGAAATGCTACCCCTCTTTTCAAGACACTACGAGGTTCTAAGATTCAAACCCAATATAGCCTACACTATCTACCAAATTGGATTATGAAAAGTGGGAAAATAAAATCCTTAGCGGAGGGATTCTTATCTCAAATGTGGTTGAATCACATCCACGTTTATACTGACGGCTCAAAATCCTCTGACGGAATTGGATACGCGTACTAATGTCCTGAATCAAACGTATCTAAGCAAGTCAGCCTACCACCAGAAACTTCGATATACACAGCCGAAGCCCTTGCAATCAGAGAAGCAATAAAATACGGATTCAAGCGATACAGTAAAATCCTGATCCTAACAGATTCGAAAAGCGTAGCCTTAAAACTAGATAACTCAAATAGACATAGTGACCTCAACATGATTTTAGTAGACATTATACAACTGATGCATTTGGCTTACGTAGAAGGAAAAGATGTACATCTAGTATGGATCAAGGACCATGCGTCAATTCAACACAGTGAAGCAGTCGACATATTAGCAAAAGGTAGTTTATCACACGGAGAGAGACAATTTATTCAATTGCCGCACACTGACTTTATCAAGAAAGAATATTTTAGTGACTGGTCAGAATCATGGTCTACAACCCAATCGGTCAGAGGAAAGCACTACGCTTCAATTCAACCCAATATTCCACTCAAACCCTGGTTTGCAACCTACAGAATTAGCAGAAGGCACATATCATCCAAAATCCGCATAAGATTGGGTCATGGAAGTTTCCCAAGCCATCTATAGAGAATAGGAGTGCTCCAATCACCCTCTTGTCAGGAAGGCCACGAAGAAGTAGCGGACTTAAATCATATCATCTTAGCTTGCAATCAGCACAAGAACCCCCAAAACAAACTGTACAAAACTCTAATAAAACTAAATATTCCACTTCCAACTTATGTAACCTCCCTCTTGATGTCGCAAAGACAAGATGTGTATGGAGCACTAGCCCGATTTCTACATGAGGCCAACCTAAAACTTTGAACTTCCAATCTAAATAGTAGATATCACCTAATGATAGATATAGACAACCAATAATCAGACAAAAGCTTACTAAGGAAAAATCTAATATACTACAATAAAATAATACCCACCCTGATAGACTCACGTTTCAAATCATAAATTAAGTGACAAAAAATTGGTCACACACTTATTCATTATAAAAGTCCGAATGTAAAACTACAAAATACTTAGTTTAAATGATTTTACAAAACAATCCAATGTAAAACTTGTAATAGGATTGTTAAATACCATACTCATCTCATTGGTTATTACTTATATAAAATGTATTCCAATCTATAGGTAATGCCGAAACAAAGGATACATGACGGTTTTAAGAAATGTAAATTGTATTATGTCTCAACTAAATACCACTTCAAAGTAATATGATATTTTCAATAGAACAGTTGATTATGTATGACGAATCTAACAAGTGTAATATATAACAGGATTGTTAATACCATGATGACCGCATTGGCCATCACGTATATAAAATGTACTACTATTTATAAGTAATTCCGAATCAAAGGATACATTAATGTTTATAATAAAAATAAATTGTACTATGTCCTAAACTAAATGTAACTGTAAAATATTGTACTTAATATACAAGAAAATGCGATGTAAAGAAACGCAAAATCATCAGCTGGTGAATTGGCGTAAGCCAACGACCATGAATAAATTAAAAAAAAAAACTTACGTTTCGTTGACCGTGATTTTGTCGTTTGGATGAATCGGACTTACGGAAAAACTACCGCCCGGATTCTGATGGAGTTTCGGATAATGCACATTCTATGATCCGGGGGTTAGAATAGAGCATGTTTCATTTTGATGTGAAGTCGTATTTTTCGTTGAAAGCGATTCACGAAAAAAACTACTTGTCAGGTTTTGATGCTAATCTACAGCCCATAGTCTCGGAGGTAAACAGGATATGTTTAATGTTATATAAAATTGGAAATCAGAGGAATTTAGGATAAAAGTGTCCACATATTTGTATCCAGTATCATTGAACTTGATTCACACCAAAACTACTGGCCCGGTTTAGCTACTTGTGGCAGTAGAAATGATTTTGGTGATTTCAACAAACGGACGTCATGGTATTAGTTGTTTTTTGTTTTTTTTCCTATCGCTGACGATGTGTTAACTGTGACGTAATCGTTACAAGAGATAGGTCCGTACTTTGAGACTCCACCTGAGAGAAGTTGCGGACAACAGCTATAGCCTGTTCAGTTAACAAAGGCGGCTCAAGGTCACTCTGCTCAATACCCACTCCTCTGTCGTTAACAGTACATGCGAAGGATAAATTTTCCACTGTAGTCCACGCGATGAAATTAGACCTGCCAAGGTCACGTAGTCTCGGCTGCCTCCCCTGCTCGCACCATCCTCCTGTCCCTAGGTGGGCCGGCGAAGTTGCCATATTCGTTTTTGCCTGCCGTCCATGCTTATCTTCGTACCCGGTCGCTTTATTTACTTAATTTAAGGCCTAATTGGGTATTGCTACAGATAGTGATGTTCAGGAATAGAATCATGCAATTACTGCATTGACAGACAGAAATAATATTCGCGAATCTGCAGGCCGCTGGGTGTTGGAAACCTTATTACGTCATAGCAGATTTTTTCAAGTGTTTTTGTTTGTTTGATTTAAAAAAAAGAAATACTATCAATAACTAATAGGCCAAAATAAACATTAACTTTGGTCAATTACAAGCACTAACATGAAGGTATTTCTGAGCAGCCGTTTCAAAGTATAATCAGTCCATTATATCTGATGTATCATTTTCGTTTTGTCTTTGTTTCTCAAGTTTTCTCGTCGAATTTGTTATATGTTAAATTAAATTAAATTGCAATGGAGCGCACGCTCCGGTGGCAATTTTCCTAAACACCCATCTTCCTCTCCACTACTTTATCTGCAAGGACTTCGTGGTTGATGAAGAATGTATCACCTTTAGTATTTTCTGCTTTTATTTCTCGTTCCTCAGCCGTCCAAACTCCTCGTAACAGTGGTGAATTTGCGTCATTGTCTGTTAATGTGAACTCGTTATGGAAATACTGTTTAATATTTCCAATGATAAGCCCTGATCACGGTAAGCCATATGGAAATACTATTTGGTTTCTCTACCGTGACATAATATAGTAAGCTGATGATTAGAATTTATTTCACTATCACCACTTATTGTCTTCTTTTCTGACCATGTTTTTCCGGCAATCGGTACTTCGTAAACTACAGGAAATCATTCAGGGATAATTTTAAGACGGTCGCCTGGTTAGGTGGGGTTGGAATTGTTCTATCAAAGTTTCTTAACTGCACGAACACACTCAAAGTATTTCAAACTCAAGACACTATTTATTGCACAGATTTTCTGCATGAGTTACATCCCGACCACCATTCCATATTTATTTTTCTTGTAATTAACAGGTAACAAGGACTGCCCTGAATAATCGTTCACGAAGATTGCTTGTTCTTAGCGAGTGTGAACTTTCTTTAAACTTCCACAAATGGCACAACACTGTATTTCTTCCTACAGTAGTGGACGACATACACAATTAACAGTCTTTAAAAGTACAAAATATTCACTCAGCACTTAACCGACGCGGTAGCTCGTCCGAAGACTTCCCTTAACACGAGGATGCTTTACTGTTCGGTAAATCATGTCTACCCGCACACACGTTTACCGCAACTCGCGCCATAGCACACACACTCTCCATCGCTGCAGTCGATAGTCGGCTTCACACTCGGTGATAGACTTTTACATCAAGATTGGCAGGTGCGATAACTATCGTAATGTGACATTGTTTAACCGTACAGGTATGTGTCGGTGTGGCTTCTTGCGGTCTGCTCGCCGAGCCCTTTATCCTCTTCTTCGTCTTCATCGTAGTCGTAATCGGAGACCATCGCCGAAGCATGTGAGGGAGCAGTGGCTCGCCTTTTGCACTTATCTTCAGGTGGCGTGGTCTTCCAGCATGAGATACCACCAGCAAGATACGAGCGTCGAGTCAGTGGGACTTCTTTCTCGTCGTCTTCATCGTTCTTCGACGTTCTTAATTCCCTATTCTGCTTCGTGTCTACTTGAATTGTAGCGGCTGTGGAAGGATACATTTCTACGTTGTAGTCTCCTTTTATCTTGCGAGTTGCCATAGCTCCCTCCACCTCATCATTCAGAAATTCCATCAGCATCGTTATGTTGCTTTCGTGAACCCCTTGTCTTCTGAAGTAAATAAACCAGCGTCGGACAATATCCACAGGGAAGGCACGTAAAATCTTCGGAGCTAATATTCTCCCAAAGTTGTCAACCTTTTCCCTCAATGCGCGCAATGCTTGAATCCTTCGATTACATTCAATATATATCATGTTCAACGATTCAGGCGATGCAATTAATATAGGCTTTAGTCAAGATGGGCTTGTATTATTCGATTTTTATCCCCATAGCGTGAAACAAGAATTTTCTTTATCTCCTCCTCAGCGGTCACTGGTATGCCTTCGACTAAGTTCTAAGGTTCACCCTCTAAATAGCCGCGCAAGAAAACTTGCTTGTCGGCTGCAGAGACCGGCGGGTTCGTATCTATGGAGGATTGAAATTGTTCCCAGTACCTTGACCGCGTCTCTACAACACCAGAGAATGGTTCCAATCGAATGGCCGGGAACTTGACAGTGTAAGTAATCGATGTAGCTGTCACAGGTTGAACTGGAGCGGGCGTCTCAGCTACGGATGGCGAAACGTTCAGTGTATCTTCAATCTTTCTCTTAGCCTTGAGAATTGCTCTCTTAGCTATGTCCACGCACTGTTCACATCGTATGACATCCTCGTAGTATTCTTTGTATTTTGTCATCAAGTAGTGTCAGATCTCGTAATGCTTCTTGAAGTCCTCTCAAATTGTATTCGTGGTCGTCTTCGGAAGTCTCATCATTAATAGCAAAACTGAATTTAGTTATTCAACTTCTTTCTGTCGCCCGTTTGCGCCTCAAATTACGTAACTGAGCGTCTTCGGTCATTGCGAACAATTCTTTAATTCGTAGACGTCCTAAAAAATTCTGCAGATAGTCACAGACCGTAAGATAGCGTAGGCGTCGTATTATTTACCAGTTTAATACAAATTGTTGTTGTAATATCGCATGTTACGCGTGTTTTATAATGAAACCAATTCAAGTATGCACTCCAGTTAAATTACTGAATGCCCGTTGCTATAGCATCTAGAACTTACTTGTTTCGTAGGTTACCGGATAGAAGCTGTCGTATAATTTACTTCCTCTCCAAATATTTCTTCGTAGCGAAGACAGCGAATGGAAGTCGTGCTTCGTATAACAATAAGCTTCTTACCCGAGATTAAAATGTAGCGTATTAAATCATATAAACAAACGTGCTTTTACTAATTATTAATCTCTCTGACTAACAACATAACTACTAGAAACAGAGTCCACAGATAATACATATGTTCTCTTATTTCAGTCCACAGATGATATGTCAGTACTCGTAATCTCCAACAGCGTAGCCCAACTTACGACCAGAGACGTCGTTCTACGTACTGCACAATATTTAATAAATAATAATACTTCTAAACATCCGCCAATAAATTAACTCTCAGAACACTGAAAGAAAAGTATGTCAATCGTTAGATGCTTATATTTACGTGATATTCGTTTGATATATAGAAGTATTCCTTAAATTCTTTGTCCATAGATATGTCAGATAAAAGCTTTAATTTTCGAGCATCAATTTTAGCGAAAGATTTGCTTAGATTGTAATTTAGCACGGGTCAGAATTACAACTGGCATTTGACGTTACAGTAGAGGGCATGAATAATTTAGTTTTAAAAAAAAATTAAACTGTGTCCTATTATTAATTATAATTCGTTTGAACAGAAACAGTTGCACATTGATCGCGATCTGTGCAGCCTAGACTTCAATTAAAACAAATATTACATGGCATAATGTAAGTTTATAAGGGTTATTTTTAATTTCCTTTGCTTTCACTAAGGGATATTAATGAGGCTATTATTTCAGAAACATGTAACTGTATCAGCCATTCAAACGTTGTAATATCGATCTAAATCACGGATAACAAAAAAGAAAGTGTAAGAATTCATGATGATTTTTCAGCAAATTTATATTGCGATGTATTATTGTCATTAAAATGCGATACAGTACATGTATTAATATGCGTGATATTGAAGTATTGTTTTTCTGGCGGCAAATTTAGCGTAGTATGTGGTTTGGTTGAAATACAACCTGGACCAGAATGGAAACGGAAACTTTTGCAACAGCGCAAGGAACGGGGTATTACATTGAATTTTATTTTATAACAATTCTATTTAGTTAAGCAATTGCTAAGAAATGAATTGCCAGAACACTGAAAGAAAATTATGTAATTTCGTTTAAATTGACATATTAATTATCAGTTGCTTTTTTACTGAAATCATTACTGGGTATGCATGAAAGAAGTTCCAAATTGATCGCGATCTACGCGGCCTAAGCCACAATGAAACTAATATTACGTGGCATAACGTAAGTTGTTAACATTTATTTTTAGCGTCTTTCGTTTTCCCTGGGGTCATTATTTCAGCCCAATGTAAGCTGTGTCAGCCGTTAAAACATCGATCTTCATCACAGATAATAAGAAAGAAAGGTATAAGAACCCGCGAAGATTTTGGATCAAGTTTATATCGCGATGCATGATGACATTGACATGCGATACAGGGAATGTATTAATTCGTGTGTGATTAAAGCTTTGCTTTTCTAGCAGCAATATTATCGGAGGTTGTGGTTAGGCTGAGATGCAACCTGGACCAAGTTGGAAACTGAAGCTTAAGGGACGAGAAATTACAAAGAGTTTTATTTTATAACAATTCTATTTAAGTAAGCAACTACAGAGAAATAAATCACCATAACACTCCGTTAAACCCGTCATTTTTGACGGGCTTTAAGGCTAGTTTAATATATAAAATATATTTCGTACTAGGCTGTTAACGTTTAGGAATTCGCGTAATTCTGCTGATTTGCAGCACTGTTCGGATACTCCGTGACCTGCACAGGACTAATTCCGTGTTGGAGACTATAGTCTACGTGGACACAGCATTCAACTCGAGACGTAGGAGAGGGGGAGGTGAGGTGAGCAGAGCGGCGTGGGGCGCATGACCTTGAGCCGCCAGTTGTGAGTGAGCAGGGTACGAAAATAACACGAAGTACAACTGTTTCAAGATCAATTAAGCAATTACCAAGCATGGGAAATATTCTCACCTGCTTAAGTCACTATCAAACTGTTTCAAATGGTGGGTTCGTAAACATTGTTTTTTTTTTTTTTTTTTTTTATTTTGTATTCTGTTCACAGATTCGAAATCATCACTACCTTTCAAATGCATGTCTACCGCTCACTGGTACAAAGCTTGTTAAGTTCGATGTAATCCAACTTGGAACAGAATTTAAAATGCAATGAATAACAGAGTTATATTAATGTCCTTAACAATGAACAAAGGGACCAAACAACAAACCGAAAATTTTCTCGATGTTAATGGATTTGGAAAAAAAAACACTGCTTTACACAGCACGAAAACTAGTGGAGATTAATCAACATAAAAGAAAAAGAGATCGCTCTCTTTTTTACGAGGTGCATTCAAGTTCTAAGGCCTCCGATTTTTTTTTCTAACAAACTACTCACCCGAAAACTATGAAACTGGTGTTACTTCTTGACGTAATCTCCCTGCAGACCTACACATTTTTCACAACGTCGACGCCATGATTCCATGGCCGCGGCGAAGGCTTCTTTAGGAGTCTGTTTTGACTACTCGAAAATCGCTGAAGCAATAGCAGCACGGCTGGTGAATGTGCGGCCACGGAGAGTGTCTTTCATTGTTGGAAACAGCCAAAAGTCACTAAGAGCCAGGTCAGGTGAGTAGGGAGCATGACAAATCACTTCAAAGTTGTTTTCACGAAGAAACTGTTGCGTATCGTTAGCCCGATGTGCGCGTGCGTTGTGGTCCGTCAGCATTCGTGGCACCCACCTGGAGGACTCTTTTCGCATTTTCAGGTCGTCATGCAGGATTGTGTGTACAGAACCCACGGAAATGTTAACACTAGAGGCGATCTGTTCAACAGTCATTCGGCGATCCCCCAAAACAAGTCTCTCCACTTGCTCGATCATGTCGCCTGACCAACTTGTGCGAGGCCGAGGTTGTTTTGGTTTGTTGTCACACGATGTTCTGCCTTCATTAAACTGTCACAGCCACGAACGCACTTTCGACACATCCATAACTCGATCACCACATGTCTTCTTCAACCTTCGATGAATTTCAGTTGGTGTCACACCACGCAAATTCAGAAAACGAATGATTGCACGCTGTTCAAGTAAGGAAATTGTTGCCATTTTAAGTATCTAAAACAGTTCTCATTCTCGACGCTGCCGCTAGAGTTCCATCTGTCGTAGAGTGCTGCCATCTTTGTCACATATTAACAATAAGTGCACACTCATTTTAAAACAATGCGCATGTTTCTATTTCTTTCCAGTCTGGACAAAAAAAATCGGAGGCCTTAGAACTTGAATGCACCTCGTAAATTAGAAAAATTATGCGGAAAGCGATCATAAATAAAAGTTAATGGATTTTTCATTAATAAAACTAATTAATCCTGATCTAAATAAGAGATAATACAAATAATTTATCGACGTCCGTCATTAATGACGACATTTAATGCCATACAGCTTTAAGGGTAAAACAATAGACAGTTTACACTTAGAAATGCAGCATGATGGTTGAGCGATAACACACTCGCCTTGCATTCGGTAGGGCGCGGGTTCAATTCTTCGTGCGGCCATTCAGACGTTGGTTTTCCATTACTTCCCGAAATCGTTACAGGCGAATGCCACCCGCACTGTTCTTTCAAAAGGCCATGGCTGATTTCCTTCCCGTTCCTTCCCCCTTTCCTCTCCCGCCTCTGAAGACCTCGACATCGACGTGGCGTAGATCTATAAGCAAGAAAAAAATAAACTCGGAAAGATAGGCATCCGTATCAGCAGCATTTCGACCGACAATCGGCTGATTTTTCATTTAAGGCCGTTAGAATATTATTTTTATCGCATGTCCATGAAATAATAATACTTCTTTCGTTCCATTTGCATTAAAGTGGCATGTTTTACCCATAAGTACGTTCGCTAGCTTTTAATTCCGATTAAATACCATTCTCGTTGCCATTATAACGACTAAACAAGTAAAACGTTTTATATTATAAGACTGGTGTCTGAAATCATACTATAATTTAATAAAAAAGTAACATAAATCAACTAATTTTTTCTTATGTTGTTTTTCAATATAGTCGCACCAATTTTCAGTGCACTCGCCCTGTGTTTAATATAACTTCCATATTACATCAGAATAAAATTATTTTTTTCCATTTCATTCAGAATAAAAAATTTATTTCGTTTACAGATTTTTTTTTGGTGTGACAGTATTTCATTATGAACTTCCCTTATAAGTCTTTCAAAAGTACTTAATGTTTTATGTTTTCTTTTAAAAGAAATTATTGAAAATAATACATTGTTTACTGCTTCAGTGGATTGTTACTTCACATGTAAAAATGGATACCTGTTGCTGAAGCAGTAAAGTAGATATTTGCTGCCATGAACTTGTTTCTTTCGTTAGGCTGTAAAATTTTTAATTTGAATTTGAACTGTCCTCATACTATTCCGTAAACCCTTACTGCCAGTGAACATTACTTCTTTAAATATCAGTTAACAATAATGGTAAAGTTTTCAGAATTCTTCTTCAGTTCCTTATTCCTATAAGGGCTTCTGGATGTGTTGCACACCGTGACCATTGAAATATCCTCAGACAAATTGTACTGTGAACACTAGTAGATTTTCGTATTCCTTACCGTCCTCGTAGATCCTAATATGTCACTTGTCAGTTTATTATTTTTTGCTTAGGATTATACACCTTGTCGACGTCGAAATTAATAGACTTTGGGAGGATAGGGAAGGCAGTAACGGCAAGGAATTCGGCAACAACCTTTTGAAGGAACCAACCCGAAATTCACCTGCAGTGATCTAAGGAAACCATGGAAATTATAAATTTGGATGCCCGGACGGGTGGTCCTTCCGAAAATAGGTTTGAATCCAGATTTGGATTTTCCATGGTTTTCCCAAATCACTTCAGGCGAATGCCGGGATGCTTCTTTCAAAAGGTCATGGCCGAATTCCCTCCCCTTCCTTCCCGCAGTCCTTTCTCGCCTCTAATAACCTCGACGTCGACGAGGTGTAATGCCATAAGGAATAAACACGTACCTACTATCTCTGGAATATCAGCTCCTACTGTTTCGGCTTACAAACGATCCTTGGTGTGTAGGGATTTACCGAGGCACCGTCTCCTTTCGGCACAAGCTGGCTATCACTCACACTGCGTCTGTATTCACAGCGCACTCTGACAAGTGACGCTGAAGAGTGCTCCATCATCCGAGATTGAAGGCCTGAGTGACACGACCCAGCGTTACGACCGTTCAGTGAGTAAGAAACTTGAAACAACTTAACCGGATTACAGATGTAACAAAGAATATGTAATTAAGCTGTTGATCACAAAATTAAATTTCAAATCTGCGACAGCCTTGCAATTCTGAGCAACAAAGCACGGAGGAAATGAGATGGAAGTAGTATTAGGATTAAGATGAAAGCATCCAGTTACGCCAGTATATACACTGATGAGCCGAAACATTATGACTAGCTGCTTAATAGCGTGTTGGTCTAACTTTGGAATTTAATAGAGCAGCCATTCGACATGGCAGGTATTCGACAATTCCTTGGTAGGTTTGTAGATTTCCAGAGGTATCTGGCATCAGATTTCTACGCACAAGCCATGCAGTTCTCTTAAATTATAGGATAGCTGGTTTGTGGCTTGAAGTTGGTGCCGATAGCAACAGATGTGTTATATGGGATTAACATAACGCGAATTTCGTCGCCAAGACATCAACGTGAGTTTACTATCATGCTTCCAAAACCATGTAGAACGATTTTTGCCTCGTGAAGCGGACAGTTAGACTGGCGATATATGCTTTTCTTTTGTTTCTGACTTTACGCCTCGTCAAAGTCGAGGTGATTAGAGGAAGTACGGACTAGTGGGAAGAAACAGGAACGAATTACTGTAGGCCTTATTGAATCAACCATCCTGTCATTCACATGAAATGATTTGGGGAAATCAAGGAAAATCAAAATCTGGATGGTCGGATGGGGATTCGATCCGACGTCCTCTTAATGCGAGGCCAGAGTGTTATGGTGGCTTCCCACGACCCGTGGTTTTGTAGGCCGTGCCTTGCAGCCCAAATGTACGGATCAGCACGTGCCACAGGCTAGACCTTGCAACCTCGCAGCCACCTTCCCACCTCGTTACCTATTTTCAGATAACCGGGCGTTTGATGTTTACCGACAGGGTGACGGATAGAGGCGCGCCATCTCTACCAGTAGCGGTAGGTCCCTTCCTACAGCATGCTGTTCGTAGATGGAACGGCACGGCAGGAAAATACACAGGCCGCGAGAAGCCACCTTTGCCGTTCACATAACCTACTCGGTGTACAACATGCCGTCGCCATCGTGGAAGTCGTGAATCATCATGGACTGCAAGGGGTTAGAAATTATCTTCCCGTAGTCCACAGTTGTCATAGTGCTTTCGATCATTACCACATGTCCCATGGAAACCCAGGTGTTCCCCATAGCATAATACGGTCTCCATGGGCCTGGGTCTGTGGCGCGGTGCATGTTTCGAGCAGCAGTTATCCTGGAAGACGGCGTATCCGGGCACGACCACCCATCAGTTGTAACTAGAAACGAGATTCACCCAACCAGCCAACACGTTTCCATTGATTCACGGTACAATCTCGATGATCTCGTGCCCAATGCAGACGGTGGGTAAACATGGGTACACGTAGGAGCCATGTGCTGCGGCGTAAAATTTGTGCTGAACGGTGTGCTCCGAAACACTTGTACTGTACCGTCAGTTCACATTCTGTCCTGCTTTAGAGAGCGTGCAAGCCTGCACCAATCTTCACGTTCCATCACCTTGTCACCAACTCGTCCTTCAACAACTTTCCAAAGATACTCATGCTACTAGCTCATTAGCCTCGTCGTTTCCGGGATGCTCGTTCCCAGGTGGTGGGCCACAACAATCTACCTTTTCATAGAGTTGCTTTGGATTTCTCAGAAGTATTGTCTCTGCTCGGCTTACATAAATATGTATTCTCTGAAAGGTATTAATTTTGTAACTTACGTATACATTTTATAGTAAAACTAGTTCTCGAACCACCTGGAGAAAAGCTATTAAAATCATTTAATGTATGCTACATTTAAAGGAAGAATCTAGATTTTTAAAGTGAATACGTCTATGGGCTTATTACGCGATGTTTGAACGGGGATAAATCTATGAGTTCGCAACTTTCCGTCACCTTCGCGTTATGACGTGTTGCGCCTTTGATATACGCGTTGGAAACCTTATGTCTTCGTATCGCCAACATGCTAATGTTAACAATGTTAACAGTGTATCCGTACCGAGCGTGGCGGTGTAACGGTTAGCGTTCTCGCCTCGCATTCGGGAGGACGGCGGTTCGAATCGCCGTCCGGGCATCTAGATTTGGGTTTTCCATGGTTTCCCAAATCACTCCAGGCAAATGCCGGGATGCTTCCTTCAAAAGGCCATGGCCGAATTCCTTTCCATTCCTTGCCCCCATTCTTGCCCCCCATCCTTGCCCCCCATCCTTTCCCGTCTCTAAGGACCTCGATGTTAAGAGACGTAAAGCAGTTAAAAAAAAAAATTATCCGTAGTTATAAGTATGGCGTGTTGGGCTTGAACAGCCATGAAAGTGTAGTTTACACTCGTATCTAATATATAAATATGTTGTGTGATTTTTTTTACAATGTTCTTCATCAAAAACACAGTTTTTATCAGATTTTGATCGAACTTTGCATACATATACTTTAAAACAAAGAAAAATACTGTTTACATTTGATTTATAAATACCTAAACCCTCACCTCCTTTCCTCTCTCAATCAATTTCTGCCAACGCTGGTCATACAAACCCACAGTTTTTACCCGACTTTGCACACGTATACTGCAAAACCAGCCGGGCTGATAGCTCAGCGATCAAGGCGCTTACTTCCGAAAGGTTCTCTCCCCTGTCGCGGGTTCAAATACCGTGGTGAGCAGGATTTTTTAGGAATTGTATTTGGTTATGTAAGCTACGCCAGAACATTCCGTAGTTCTGATTCCACGTTAAACTGTAGTCCCCCTCCTTTTAGCAGCTGATGCCATACAGCCAGCTCATTGTGATTATTATATCTTCCAGTGAATCAGTCGTTATACAGTGTTTATATGTTGTATCTTCTAAGTATCAGGATGTACAGGACATTCACACAGACACACAACACATAAACACCCATGCCCGCGGCCGGACTCGAAGCGGTGACCTTCGGCGCTCGGAGCTAGCACTCTAGCCACTAAGCTACCTTGAGGAAAGAACTGGCTTTCCTGCCTCTGACACAATAGCTTGGTACTGTTCATCTCCTTCGAGAATATTCGTCCAACCTTCGAGTTGTGGACTAAGACTTTTAGTTTTTGAGTGGAAACTTCTTTAGATGCGTTGGACGATTTTTTGATGAGTAAGATCTTGTAAGTTTGCGTAGTCGACGTACTAATGTTACAGTATATCTGTTGCGATGTGGTGGCACAGTGCTTAAGATGTCTATCTGGGGAATGAAAGGTCCCCGGTTCGAATCTTTGTCTCCGGGGTCTTTTCAAAGACACTTAATCCGACCTTTACCTGTGTCACAGCGTGCTGTGTAATGTAAAATACACCAGAACGGTTCCGTGGTTCGGATTCCTAGTTACACTGCAGGTTCCCTGTAGCTGGTAGCATTACCGGGTTAGGTTAAGGCGGCTAAGACAGGCGCGTAACGTGCAGCCAATAGAAACCCTTTCACCAGTTCATTACGAGTTACGGCCACACGCAATTATTATTATAATTGAGTATATCTGTAGCTATAAGTATGTCGTGTTGCGCGTATGATATTCATAGTTTAAGTTTTCACTCCTGTCGGCAGTCCTAAATGACTGCCAAATGTTTCTTTTAATTATTATTGCAGCTTGTAAATACACCGTATATTTAATGTATGGAAAAATCTAGATTTTTTTATTACAGTATGATAAATTAATCGTTTAGAAATGTAACGTAGTTAGAGTCACTGGAACTGCGCACTGTACTTTTCGTTATTAAGTGTCAGAGGGGAAAGAAAAAAACAGTGTCAAGCTGGAGCTCACAAAGAGCTGGCGTATAAATACAGAGTTGTAACGAGTTCTTCACGTGACACTGTAATTGTCTGGCTTAGTCACCAGCCGCGGCGTAATAGTCAACGTTCAGGAACAATTAGTGTTTTAAAAGTGAAGTGACGGTATGTTTAAGTATTCATTCTGTAGCTGTTACTACATCAAAGGTTTCTGGTAACGAATTCATTAATCTCAGGTAAATTCAGGGATGACTCACAGTAGATTATGGCTGGTTTCCTTCTCCTCAGTTAAGTAGATGCAATTTGCCCATATCCGACTCAACGGAATTTTTTTTTTTTTTTTTTTTGCTTCTTTGTTTGATGCAATCCTCCATCCCTTCCTATCCTGTGCTAACCTCTTCATTTCTACATACCGCTTACAACCCACGTCCTCAATTATCTGCTTCATATATTCTTATTTCTGTCTTCCTCTACAGTTCTTACCTTTGACTGTTCCTTCCACCAGCAAATTAACCAATCCAGCATCTCTAAGAATATGAACTACCAGCCTGTCTATTCTTTCAACAAGCTATTTCCTCGCCAATCGTTTATAGAACTCGTTCATTTCTTCCTTTATCTGTCCACTTAATTTTCAGCTTTCTCAGTAGCACCAAATTTCAAATGCTTCAATTTTCTTTCTTGCCGGTATCCCTGAAGTCCATGTTTCGCTACCGTAAAGTGTTGTGCTCCATACATAGAGTTTTAAAAAGTTCTTTCTAAGTCATAGATAAATATTTGAAACTAAAATATTTCTCTTTTTCATGAAGGCTCTTTTTGCTAATGTTATTCTGCTTTTAACATCATTCCTGCTACAGCCATCGGTTGTAATTTTGCTTCCTAAGTAACAGAACTCACTCACTTCTCCTATTGCATCCGATCCTATTTTTATATTTAATCTAATAGTATTAGTATCATTTCTGCTACATTTCATCACTTTTGTCTTCCTTTGATTTATATCCAGTCCAAAATCTTCCTTCAGTATTTTGTTCATGACATTCAGTACCTTCCTTTGACTTTTTTTATTACTTCTTCTACATACAAGTTGAATATTAACGGGGATAGACTACAATCTTGTTTCACACCCTTTTTAACTGATGCATGTCTCTCGTGATTCTCTACTTTTATTATACCCAGTTGATTCTTATATAGTTTATACAGTATTCTTCTATCTCGATACTTTAGACCTGACTTCTTTAAAATTTTGAACATCTTGTCCCACCTAACATTATAAAAAACTTTTTCTAAATCAACAAAGGCCATAAAAGTATCTTTGTTTTTCTTGATCCGCCCTTCAAGTATTAATCTTAAATCCAGAACTGCTTCCCTTGTTCCACGATTTTTCCTAAACCCAAACTGATCTTCACCTACTATCTCTAGGAGGAGGTAAATCTCCTCTCCCACTTCTGGAGTTGGACACTTTAAAAAAAAAAAAAGTGTTTTATGGGTCGTCAATACTGGGAAACGATTGTAGGAAAAAATGACAGCATCCAACCAAATGGATTTCGGGTGGTAGTGGGAAATCAAAATGTTGCCCGGACCAAGTATTGAAACACCGTCCTCCCAAATACCGAATCAACGATTAGTTATAATCCGTAAGAATTTTATTTATTTAGTTATCATATCTTGTTGTAGCATAGTCCCAACACCTAATGTCTATCCTAGACCCATATATTTAATTTATTATACTATTTAGACACAAATAAAGTTTGGTTTAAAAATACCAATTTAATTTTGTTTTAGATCTATAGTTAGATTAATGTTAATCACAGTTGAATGATTATTGGTTACTGATCTAAATTACCAGCATACCAGCAATCTTGATTTCTGATAGTCCTTTGACTCAGAATGAAAATTATGAGTCTAACGGCAAACTTCGATAGTAAGGAAAAATAAGGAAACATGATCAAAAATTGCATTGAGTAGTGCCGTCATAAACATCTAGTTTTATCGTGACAACGAGAAAGAACTGTTTCAAGGGGAGAACTGTTTATTAAATCACCTAACATAAAATTACAGGATAAGAGAAACCACTTACCGACTGCTGATGGTGCGGGCCTCTTTAACTTTTGATGTTCTACCGGTATTTATTCATAGAAGAAACAGCGATCCAAAACAGATTGGTATATGTTATGAGGAACGAAATTGTCCATTGAGTTCGACTGTTAAAATGATTTGAATCCTGGAAAGCAAGGTATATAAACTAAGACACATTATCTGAAGCAATGAAAAACAAACAGCAAGGAAAAGTAAGCAACTACCACTAGGGAAGATGATTGCAATGACACAAGTTTGGTTGTTAGGAAACATTATGAAAGAAGAAATCTGCCTATTACAGAGAGTCGCGTAGGCGTATGAGGAGCGCGCTGTTTGTTGTTTGACGAAGCGAGCCACTTGGGGCACAGTGGATTCCATCCCGTCGCAGCTGACGCAGCCACGTTCAGTCCTCTGTGGTTACGGCCTGACAGAGATGAAAGAGCGGCGTTGTTCCTTGGTCTCCCTGTTATCTGGCAGAGTGGAGGTTAAACCTGCCTACGATGGCTTTACTCTTTGTAGTTAAGTCTCTGAACATCGTCTTCTTCGACGTACACTTGTTTTCATACATTTTCCGAAACTACTATAATTCAGTTTGTTGAATACTTGCAATAACACGTTACTGGTGTTATTGAAAGTTTTTGAGTTTTGTGTTTCTTTAACTCTTTAAGTAGATATTTGTTTATTTATTGAAGCATCTCTTGTTAGGAAACATACTGAATAAATTAGTTTTATACAGGGTGTTACAAAAAGGTACGGCCAAACTTTCAGGAAACATTCCTCACACACAAACAAAGAAAATATGTTATGTGGACATGTGTCCGGAAACGCTTACTTTCCATGTTAGAGCTCATTTTAGTTTCGTTAGTATGTTAGTACGCTCTCCTGACCTCAACCCTCTTGACTTCCATTTATGGGGGCATTTGAAAGCCCTTGTCTACGCAACCCAGGTACCAAATGTAGAGACTCTTCGTGTTCGTATTGTGGACGGCTGTGATACAATACGCCATTCTCCAGGGCTGCATCAGCGCATCAGGGATTCCGTGCGACGGAGGATGGATGCATGTATCCTCGCTAACGGAGGACATTTTGAACATTTCCTGTAACAAAGTGTTTGAAGTCACGCTGGTACGTTCTGTTGCTGTGTGTTTCCATTCCATGTTTAATGTGATTAGAAGAGAAGTAATAAAATTAGCTCTAACATGGAAAGTAAGCGTTTCCGGACACATGTCCACATAACATATTTTCTTTGTTTGTGTGTGAGGAATGTTTCCTGAAAGTTTGGCCGTACCTTTTTGTAACACCCTGTATTTTGGAAATTATTACAGGTGGGAAAGGAAAGTAATTAGGCCATAGCCTTTTGAAGGAACCGTCCGAGCATTCTTCGGGAGTGATTTGGGGAAACTATTGAAAACCCAAATCTGGATGGCCGGACGAGGATTCGAACCCACTTCCTCCCGAATGGGAGACCAGAGCAATACAGCTCACACACCACGCTCGGTCAAGAAATTATATTGTGCTCTACACCAACAGAATGTGCAAATTCATAGTATGGAGAGTATTTCGTACCGCACTGTAACATGTATATTAAAGACAATTCAGTAAGTATTTAATAAAGGACGGGAGAAATCCAACAAACTGCAAATGTTTAACAACCCCAGAGTTCCGATTATCGAGGACGGTGACTCAGACAACAACCAGTAAGGTAGAGGCCAATTCCTTTGATACCGCATTAGCAAACCCACTTATCTGAAGGCTGTGGAATCTTACCGGGCCTGATGGAAACAAACAAATAAGGGAAAGTCTATTATTTATTTATTTAATTTTTTAATTGCAATGGAACACAGGCTCCGGTGGCAATTTCCCTACACACCCATCTTCCCCCTATCCTGCACCCACCTACATTTGCCCTCTACAAATTTTATCTTTAAATTCTTTCAAAGTTTTGGGTAAATTATTCATTATTTCTCTTGGTAACTCATTCCAATCCCTGACACCCTTACCTAAAAAAGAGAATCTTCCTACACCCTTGTGCCTGAAATCGAGTGCCAGCTTGTGGTCATGGTCATCTTTTCCCTTCCATGCACTACTTTTCATACCTATTGCAATATCTTTCCATGCCTCATCGCCAGTATATGCCCTGTACACTCCCATGACCCTCCTCAACATCCTCAACCTAATTACAGAAGCTAAAATAGGGGAGGGGAATCTAGGAAAATCTCACCAAATCTCATTTAAAGGGAGGGGAGGGGTTAGTAAAAAAAATCTTACGGCAAATTTTTATATCTTCTCCCCTTATTTAACATAAAAAATGTAGTACGTACAAGAAATCAGTATTAACGTATTAGGTATTTAGTGGAATGAAACAAAATACATAAACATATCACATAGATTTAATTATTTAAAAATTACAATGTAAAACTCACATGAGGGAGGGAGGTGGGGGAGGTCCAACCGCATCTTAGTGAATCTCACCAACGCGGAGGAAGGAGTCCAAATTTAAGAAAAAACACCTCGCGTTATTGATATTAGCGTTTCAAATTTTATTTTAACTGTGTGGAAACTTTCACACTGACGCCCAGCTCAATTATTAATCAAAAGTTGGTTAATACTGTGACAGTAATAGCCGTGCAACTGATTAATTTATTACGACCAATAGCGTAACACCTCAATGATCTATTTCAGCTGTATTAATTTTAGGTTAACTTCACTACCATTTGCAGTGATCTGATCAAGCAATTAAGAACTTCATCACAGTTTGTAATCTTTCATTACTTTTTACAAAAGAAATAACGTCCGAGCATCGTTAGGGCCCCGCTATCAGTAGGACGTGGGTTTGATACCGATCCCGGCCAACCAGGTTTTAGTTTTACATGGTTCCCAGAATCACTTCAGTCTTTTGACGGCAGTTTATCTGTTGCTCAGAACATAGTGCGGAGAATTTCTTGCAGGTATTCGTAGTAAATATAGGTGGGTAGTGAATGAGTTGTCTCCCTTCCCCAAGATAGATATGAAACCATAACAATCACTTGGACCTTAATGTTATGTACTATTTCACTTGTCACACGCCCATGTTTTATTATGGTTAGATGGTATGGAACCAACATTATATGTATGTGATACAGATGTCAATGGTAGGGGGTTGGATGGCAGCTATATTTTGTCTTTGAAAATTACCGTATTGCAAAATTAGCAAATGATATAATTAAGGAGTTGGGTTGGAAGTCACTGAAAGACAGGAGAAATGTGAAGTGTGTGCTCGTGATGTACAGTTCAAGGCGCACGCTGGCAGTAGCCTAATATTGAGGGAAGAGAGGCTTATAATAATTAATTGGTGTTGGTTTTAGCAATAAAGGAACGCCAAAAGTTCCTTTTTACATAAGGGAAATTAGATATAAAGAGAAGAGGTGAATAATATGCATTTCTCTATTTAAAGAAATGGGATTTGCTCGCTTCGGCCAATCAGTCAGGTACCTTTTGAAAATGTGTTGTCTCAACAACTATATTGACCACTCGAATTTATGTATTACACAGTATGGATTAAGCAAGATGAACGAAGCACTAAACCAAAACCTTCCATGCCTTCGGCCTAACAAGAACTGGAGAGTCTCGATAAATGAGGAAACAAAATGTCTTAAAATACTGAAAGAATTTATGCAAAAATGCGTATAAAACATAGACAGATATATATAGAGATGCTGCTGAAAACACCATGGGAGTTAATTAATAATAATAATTTAGTAAAAAAGCTGGAAGCTATCAGAAATTACTAAGTATAGATTCGTAAAGAAATTTTATTGGATAACTGCCTGCAATTGCTATGTGGGATCATGTCTAGAATGAACCTTAATTTCGATATCAGAAAACGTGGAGACCGTAAAAATTCTGTCGGAATAAGAGGGGACAGATCACCCCACAGTATTTTAACGGAGAGCAGCATTGAAAAAATGCAGTATGCAAATCATTTGTTTTATGCATCTTTTTCAATAAATAATAAATTATAATTTTAATTTTAATGCCCTTGTTATTAATGCGAAGTAACCTGCACTGGATTTTATTTAAACAAATGCGCATTACTGACCGTGAAGAGATAATATTAACACAAATCCTCCCTAAATTCCACTGCCGTTTCCGCGCAAGCGTTATTCAAACAAAAGTGGAACAGTAACAAAAAAATGTTGCTCTGTTAGAGGGGAGTGGTGTTGCCGGATCACAGCTGCCCTTCTCGCCGTCTGTTGTCGTCGACCTCTCTTTCGACCTATCGATCTCGCATTCAGAGTCGTATTCAAAGCAGCAGTCCTGTCTTCTGGTGATGGATGAGAGTCCGCCGTCTTTTGCAAACCCAACACCGCCTTTATACCAGTAGAGAGAGCGCCCAGCTCTCCGTTGCGATATTAGAGAAGACCATCAACTGTGGGATGCATTAGACGGGTAGTATTCCCTAGTAACAGCTGGTGGATTTATTGTTATCCTGAGTGGCTACGTGTTAAAAATCACTTGTAATACGAAAAAAAATATTTTTCTCCTCGTTTACTTCAGATAACAGAAAGGTAAGCAAGTATCATCTCACCTTAGTTTCCAAAAAAATTGACGTCGAAAATTATGACACAGCTGGCTAAAGTAGCTTTGATAAACAGCAGTCATTCAAAAATCCCATTTTGTAAAGCTAATAAGGAAATTAAAATTTCTGAAAATCTAGAACAAGTTCAATGTGTTAAATTTACTGCCGCCAGTGAACCTAATGATCATTGACAAAAAATTATACGTATCTTTCCAGTAAATAGCCATGAGACCCATCTGATGAGGTAAAGCCAGTGCTAGTTTCAATAAAACTAGCAAAAGTCATAATTTACCAATGATCACAAAGAAGTTACGTCTGCACTGCTATATGTTCTCTGTTCTCCTCTATGACGTTGAAACGTGGACGTTAATAGAAACAGAGGATATCATGGATAGTGATGTGCAAATATTGATTACCTTGTAAATACGGAAGCTACAGCACTTTGGTTACATTAAGAGGAATAATAGTCTTTACAAACTTCTACAGTCTACAGGGTAAAGTACCAGGAAAGGGAAATGCTGGTAGGAGAAGAATTTGCTTAACAAATCTGAGAACCTGCACCCCCCCCCCCCCCAAGATAATTACTGAGCAATTCCGAGCGACAGCGAACAGAGGCAAAGCAGGTTGTCACTTCCGGAAAGGATTGTGACCAAAAGTAGATGAAGAATTGAACCTAACCTACGATTAACACAGTTCTTAGAGATGATTTGATAAGTAGTTCATTTAATGGCAGTTTGTTAATGTTTTCATACCAGCAACAGACAAGACTCACCAGAAGTTATCAAAAATCGATTTATCTTAAGTTACAGGTTCTTTTTGGAAACTAAATACATTTAATAATAAATGGTAACAATAGTCATTCAGAAAAAGTGAATTTATCGTTGGTCGAGCCTGTTAGAAACGCGTCATAGAATCTTTCTTGGATATTTCTCAGTTTTTAACAAAATAGTTTATCATGTTGGTGATTTTTTCGGCCCAAATAGTTTATCTCGATCAGAAATTAATCGCGAACCTGTTTAGCATATTTCTTTCCTACTATGCCAAACAACGTCGCACACTTCCGCTTATACAAATCCTTCAGGCATTATTACAGGATAACTGCAGCCGAACTTGACGTTGCCCACATCAATTAACGGTGAATCATCGAAATGAAAAAAACCAACCAGGGAAGACCTCACTTATGGTACACTGTATATGAATACAAAATTAATTGAGTCAAGGAATATCCCCCTAGGTCTCTAATGATTCTAGATTTACTAAATTAAGCCCTCAGCAGGCAATTTGCAAACAAAATGCATTCCTATCGGCAAATAGACACACTTACAAGTCACAACACCAACCAATCTTAAAAGTACTGATTTCTCTAGAACAATAACGAAGTAATTATTACAATCAGTTCAAACCATCTGATCTGAAACGAAGTTACGTACTGATGATTTAAGGAAATATAAATAATAGTTAACAATTGATCCTCTTTCTCCAAATATTACCGAAAATGTAGGCCAAAGAAAACTAAGGTATTGTTAAACCTCGAGCTCATCATAAAATTTATGATTGAAAAGCTGAATAGCAAGTGATGACCTACTAAAACTAAAACCCTTTAAATATATATTACAAACCTCTCTAGTCAAGCACTCACAAAAGAAAAAAATGACAAAATACCAAGAAAATTTTGCAAAAATTTATCCCTATCTGGTTTTGGAAGTAAAATTAAACATAACAAAATTATGAAAATTATGAAAAAATACGACACAAAAGATGAACACTCATTCACGAAACACAAAGGGACTTTTTTTTGTTTTTTGCTTGTGTTTTTGCGCCTCGTCTACGTTGAGGTCATTAGAGGTGGGAAAAGACTGGGGACAAGGAACGGGAATTCGGCCATACCCTTTTGAAAGAAGCATCCCGGCAATCGCCTGGAGTGATTTGGGAAAACCATGGAAAATCTAAATCATGATGCTTGGCATCCTCCCGAAAGCGAGATCAGAGCGTTACCGCTCACCCACTACGCTCAGTAAACACAAGTTTACATCAAACTAATATCATCCACTTTCCAATAACCGTAAAAGGAAAAAAAAAATCCATAAACTCCTAAAAAGAAACATTTTCTATATCTACACATCTCACCAAATATGTTGACTAATACCAACACTAATACTATGCATTTCAGTCTGGTGCAAACAATGGCTTTTGACTTGCTTACAAATAAGTCCTTACTTATTATTCAAGACAAAACAATAAACAATACTTAGAAAAAAATATCTTTTTCGATATGAAATATAGTATTTCCTAGTTGAAATCTCACTTTTTACAATGCGATATATTCCAGCAAGTTACTTCTTACCTTTCTCCTACCCTCAAAACATTGTCATTAAATACTTTGCGTCAAGTCGGTACAGAATAAATACATTTTCTATTAGTTTACCTCTAATCGGCCACTTTCGACAGTTTTAGCAAGACTTATTTATATAAAAGAAAAAAAAGTAGAAATTTGTGACAGTGAATCCCTTTGGCTGTTAATGTAGGCGTATTCTTGAGAAGAGTGCCATGGGGACCTTAAGTTGTATGGTCCCCATCAACTGGAGAGAGGGAGGAGGAGGGAACTATCAGTAGTGCCATATTTTCTCATCCCATATACAATGGGGAGATGTTTGGGATTCAACCATACACAATGTGGTTAAGAACTTTCCACCGTCACCGCTCCCACGAACATGTCACAAATTAGGCCTATGAACATTCCTTCCACCACGAGGACTCGTGCTAGCATCAATTACCAGACGCCGTCATAGTGCCTTAGCGACCTCGGTGGCGAGAGAAGATACTTTATGTAATCCTTGAAATACTTACATGAAACGTCACTGGTCTTATCTCTTTTCTTAAGGGTGTAAACTTTAAGAGTTTGAAAGGAATACTCCAGATTTATGACCCAAGTTCATGTTTTACGATGCTTATATTAACTTCGTCTGTCTATTGAATTTTGATAATTTTGCATTCAATATTTAGAGACCTTCGTAGTGTACGAGTGACTTGAAATTTTGCATTCTTTATCCCTCCCAGTGAAAATGAAATATTAAATAATTATAATTACTGTTTTACTAATTATTCAGTTAAATCCTGAGAATTAATCAATTTCAATTACTTCTTGCAGTTGAAATTTTTATCAAGATAATGTGAAACGAAATCCAATGAAAAGTCAAACATGCAGCTGCTGTACCCGCAAAGCCGTTTGAGATAAGGAACAGGTGCGGCATCTATATCTTCCCAGTAGATAAAGGCCTATTCTAGAACAAATTAGGCCCTATCAGAAATTTTCGAATCATTTGAAATTCATACGATCTAGCTAAGAACTTTCAAACGTCTCAGCGAATGATTGTTTTATTGTGGTATGTTAGGCCAGCTACTAATGTTGAACTACGCGGTTGCCTCAAAAAAGACCTTATAGGTAATTCAAAACAGCGCCAAACAGAATGCGTATCACTTGTTACCAAGAATGATAGTTCAGCGGTAGCGCTCTAGCCTGGCATGCGGGCGGACTTGTGTTTAAATCCCCGTGCGACCCTTCAGATTTCTATTTTCCATGGTTTTCCGAAATTAGTCCAGGAAATAGCCGGCATGTTTCTTTCAAAAATACCTTACCGTTTCTTGCATTCCCCAACATTGTTCGGGCCCTAATGACTTCGACATAGACGAGCCATAAAGCTAAAAAAAACATGAATGGCAACGCCCACTGAAGTACTCCACCAAATAAGTAGTCTACCACGTCTAGAAGATTTCTTCAAGAACATAGCCCAACAGTTCTACCGTATGTACAGAACCACTATTCATACAGCCAAATACAAGAATGCATCTCAATGACAAAATGCGGTGGCTAGTTAATCTGGCTGAAAGCACACCAGATCAGTCTACACACCACAATAAGTATTAGGAGGAGGTACATTCCATGTAAGAAAGTCCAAGCAATAAATGTAATATCCGATTATTTGGTCAAAACGTAGGCGTTCGATATATCAATATGTGCCATGTGTGTCAAGTAGGTATTGAAATTTATTTGGTGTACGTGTTTTTATTCGTTCTTGGTTCATATACGATTTGTGTAACTTCGTTCCTGGTTTAACTAACTTCGGTTTTCGGACGTGTCAAGATCTTTCTCACAGTTGAATAATTCGGTGCTGCTTCGCGACTGCTGGAACAGGCTACTAAATCGCAACAGAGAAAGCTTGAAACGCTCGAATATTATTTAAGACTGGAGAGCTTCCATGAACTACGTAGCTCCATTTTGGCCTCCTGTGAACCCTCCCTCATCCCCCGCGCAGCACACAGCTTTTTTCCCTATTTATTTCGTACTGTTTTCTCTTGTCAGATTATCATAAAGATTACATACGGACATAATTAAATGACGGAAATAAATATCCACATGCTGTTGTGTGTTCTGTACCTCATTTTAACTGTGACAAATAATATGAACGAAAAGCTATGTGGCCTGGCTCGGAACCCCCGCCTGCCCCCCCTCCCCCGCGTGGTCCAGCGTAGCTTTACAGCCAATTCGTCCCCCCTCCCCCGGCCAAGTCACGTAGTTTATTGACACTCCCTTAGCAACCATCCATCCAGCAATCAACACGGCGCGGGAAAGGGACACGATTTGTTGGGTAACGAGACGGCGATTCATTGCGTGCCGAGTGTCCTTATAGACTATACTTCCGCTCGTTTGTAGAGAGATTTGTGGCAAAATAATATAATTTCGCAAGAAACACTGTATGGCAGTCATTTATGACCACTGCAATAAACATAAATTTAGAGAAATTGTGACACATTGAAAGTGAAAATGACAAAGTGTGTGGTAATAAAGAGGAACCAAAACAAGTTGAAAGT
This sequence comes from Vandiemenella viatica, assembly GCA_031002005.1. NCBI lineage: Eukaryota > Metazoa > Arthropoda > Insecta > Orthoptera > Morabidae > Vandiemenella > Vandiemenella viatica. The sequence goes on along the minus strand of JARYHS010013631.1, from coordinate 113,004,922 downwards.
AGGAATAATCGAAGTAAACCCTCGTGGAACTGCGGAGAGGTGTCGGCTCTACCGATTGAGCAAGAAAGTCAAGCGAAAGAAAGCCGTAGGGTGCGAAGAGCTAGACGGAATCTAGTGGTGCGGAGAATGGAGTTACGCCGACAAAACTGTCCCAATGGACGTAGACTGCCCAGACGAACACAATGATAGACTACCGCAGACGTTCAGCTACCGCTTCGTTCTTTCTTTAAGCCTCGTTTGAAACACATGTTGTAACAGCTAAGTACTGTGTAATGGTTTCTCTTGTGTACCTAAATAAAATGTTAAGTTATGAAAACTGTATGTTGTTGAACTGCCTATTTGGCTAAAAATAAAAAAAAATAAACTCATTCACATTAACACTTGTAGCTGTAACCGCTATTACTACCTACACCCAATTTTTATAAATCATGATACACATTAATAAATAAATGCAGTTTAAGCAATTGAATATTTGTTGTTTATTTATTTTCAGAACGCGCTTCGCTTATTTACTGAAGCATCTTCAGTGGTTTTCCTGTTGAATATTATAACCCGTATACATTAATTATATACAGGTTATAATATTGATATGTTGCAAATTTTGAATGTTGAATTATTTATACAAATTACATGATACTTGATACACATTACGTTTATATAAAAGTTGTTTTCTTGTGACGATGCGTCTTCCTCCCTTCATACTTAAGCAAAAATTATAAATGAGGTATCATCTCTGCTTTAGTAACATCATTAATTAATAAAAGAACTTTTCGAAATTCAATCCGTATATTGGAAAATTACTAACTATCAAGGTCACGGGTATATTATAGTTCAGAGCCAAGCTGCTAAGCTTCGCTCCCGTCGATAATGAGTGATCGGATACCGCTATATAGCAGCGCAACATATCTTACAGATATGGATAAACTGTGAGTGTTTTCAAGAGAAAGGAAATTACTGATATTTTTATTTCTCTTCAGGAAACATTTCACCATTTCTAATTGTTTTTTAAGACTTTGTAAGTATTTTGCTACGTACCAGTATCAGTTGAAAAATAAATAATTCCTACAAACGAGCCGGTTCGTCTTTCATCGTACTACAAATCACCAACCTCGCTATTCATAGTATATCATAACTTCCGCAGGGGCCATGTTGTATGTTTTAGCTAACTATCTGCTAAGTGAGAAATTTTTCCAAGGTTCATTTATTCACGAAGTAAATTAGTTACCTAGAAATACTGTAACACTTGTCCCAGTAAACAGTCACGGCACGGTCTGGTGTGTCCAGGCTGGCTTGAGCACGCCTGTACGGAGCAGGTCAGCGTTAGAATATTGAGCGTCGAGACGGCGTGACGCACGCAGCACGCATCGTTGCAGCCACTATGCAGGCTCTCAACACGCGCCGGAGGCTATCGCCCGAGAGATACACAACCAACCTGCACAGCTCACGAAAATAACGCAGAACTCGACCGAGAACTATCTGACTCAGAACTGGGATTGGATTCATTACGATCCATAAAAGGGCATTTTGTCTCTTTGGTTCAGTATATCCTGGGTGCAGTCATACGTAGATCAACGACTCATAATTTTGAGGGCTATAGTTCAGAGGAACTATAAGAAGAATCGGCCAGCTGTGAGTCGAACCTTCACTTTTGGTGTTCTGTACTCAAATTACGTTCATCGAAATGTTATATGTCAGAAGCTAGCTGATTAGTAAAATTTTCAGTTTAGGTAGCGGATTCAGTACTACGACTGTCGAAGGCCGAGTTGCTTTGGCACTTGCTCTGGTTGTACAATAGTTCAATACTCAAGTCCTTCTTAGAAAAGGATATCAAAACTGATACTTTATCGTTTGCAAAGCATTAATGATATTTCAAATCAACCTGAATTTTGCAAACAAATTTTGTTTCGATGACGTTTCGTAAAATTTTGTGCAATCTATACTCATAAATTGCAAGATTGGTCACGGTGTTCTGTCACGCGATGACGTCACGCTATGACCTCAGGCTTCTCGCCTCTGCTTACAACGACCAGAGAAGTTGTTTTAGGTTATACGGGTTATTTTATAACAGATATACTTAGATAATCATTCGCAAATAAATGAATTGTCAGAATAATGAAAGAAAAGTATGTACGTCATTTAAATCGACATATTAAATATTAGTTGCTTATATTTATTTAATATTCGTTCGGTGTAGAAGTATTCATTAAATTCTTTGCCCACTGATAAGTAAGATGCAAGCATTATTTTCGATTAGCAATGTTAGCGTCAGTTTTGATTAGATTGTTATTTAGCCTCACTCAGAATTGCAAGTGTCATTTGACGTTACAGCAGAGGGCATGAGTAATTTAATTTTTTAAAAAAAATTAATTATTTTCATGAATGTCCTATTACTTAAATCATTAATTCGTTTGAACTGATCGCGATCTTTGTAGCCTAGGCTACAATTAAAATTAATAGTACGTGGCATGACGTGAGTTGTTAAGATTTATTTTTATTTTCCTTTACGTTCCCTGAAGCCATATTACTGAGGTCATTATTTCAACCACATGTAACTATGTCAGCCATTGAAACGTTGTAATATCGGTTAGGATCACGGTAATAGCCCTCATACCTGAACTTTAAATAGAATTGTATTTTATAAAGTATTTGTAGTGAGCTAAAGTTTGCTTGAATATGATCTGGTATGTTTGTCTTGCAATTTCTTGTAAATCAGTGTATGTAGACTTTATTTTATGAAAGGAAATTATTTAAAGGCCATTTAATATGTTTAAGAATCAAATTTTGCAAGAGAATTGCTTAAATGTTGGTAATTCCAAGTATTAATGCAAGTTACGATGTCTACAGGACAATTTTCTTCTGTTTAAAATGATTTCTGTAAATAATTTTGTGTTTAAGTATCTTTAATTTCCATTTCTGACCATTTTGTAATGATGTTAAGTGATTATGTATTAATTCTGATTGTTTTTAATATGTTTAATTGTTTGAGTAACTGTTAGTGTTCGAGAATTATCTCGCGGAAGCTTTTGAAGAATTCCAGAAATTTCGATAGAGCCTATATAAAGAAATCAGCAGAAGGACAGAGTTAATTTAGTTTACAGTTAGTTGATACAGATTAACATTGAAACTGCCTAAGATTGAGTCAGTAGTATCTCTGGATATTGTATCTTTGCATATAAACAATATAGCTGACTTTGTTTTGAAAATAAACAAAATCTTAAACTGAGTCTTATGGTGGACTATTTAATTAATTACTATATTAATTAAACCACCGAAGAACCTGACAATAACCCGTGAATATTTCGGATCAAGTTTACATCGTGATGCACTATTGACACAGTGAGTGTATTAATTCGCGTATGATTGAAACATTCATTTTCTAACGACAATTTTAACAAAGTTTGTGGTTAGGTTGAAATTTCAGCGTGGATCAGGATGGCAAATGAAACATTTTACTAAGAGCGAGTCACGAATAATTTCATTGAAATTTATGACAATTCTTTTTAGCTAAGCAACTAAGAAAACACGACTTGTTAGAATGCGTTCAACCTGTCATTTCTTTGATGGGCTTTAAGACTAGTTCATTATAACAACGTTTCTCAGTTTGCGGGCCGCGGATCACTAGCGGTGCAGGTAGAATATTAAATATTTCGATACCATTCCTGTGCTGTATAAGGCTATATGCGAGTATAAACTACAAACACTACTTTATAAAAGCCATGAATATTTCAATTTCGAGGAAGAAGCGAGTTTGAGGATGAATCTAACAAAAGGAAGTAATATGCTAGTGCACCAAATTAAAAAAAAAAAAAATAGATAAATTGCATAGTTTCTATCTTGATGTGTCTTTTGAACCTGAAACCTGTAGAAGAAAATAAAGATGAAACAGCCTGAAGCAGATAACTGAGGATATGTACACATTAGAAGGCATTAGCACAGGTTAGAATCAGGATTATAATGAGGTTAATCAGAATACTAGCGACGGAAAAAAAGAAAAAGTATGCACATCTCTGCAAGCAAGCTTACAACTAACATGTCTCATTACTCTTTTTTTTTTTTTTTACATATGGCTTTACGCCCCGTCGACGTCGAGGTCATCCGAGGCGAGATGGGACTGGGGACAAGGAACAGGAAGGAATTTGGCCATGGCCTTTTGAAGGAAGCATCACGTCATTTACCTGGAGTGATTTGGGGAAACCATGGAAAACGCAAATCCTGATGCCCGGACGGGGATTCTAACCGGCGTCATCCCGAATGCGAGGCCAGAGCGTTAACCGCTCACCCCCCACTCTCGGTCTGTCTCATTACAAAAGCGCAGAATTCAGGCTACGCAGGTTGTAATAATATTACTTAAAAGAGAATTCCGACACCCAAGTACACCACTTTACTCCTTTTGCCCTGAAGTACGGAGATGTCTCGCCGTTTTCAGAGGCTAATTAACAGTTGGACAAGTTGAACAGTTAATCCGACAGACGTCTGCGTTTGAGGAAGGCTTCAGAGATTTCGCTAGTTAACAGTCCTGAGAGAATTCCAGCGGCAAATTGCTTTGTAAAACTTTACTACTCATCTCTCTAAGGAAGCTCTGTAATAACAGTATCACAATTTTTAAAGTTATAAATATGACTTAACCATTCAAAGCAAATCTCACCAGCGAGTTTGACGGGTGATACCTAGATTATCGTATTTAATTTTATGGGCCAGCTAATTAACAGGCGATTAACTTAATAATGAGAACTTGCAGTGTAGAATCTCTACTATCTCTACAAAAAGCAAGATAAATTAAAGATTTACAATCAAACTTTTTTATAAGAAAAATCAGTTAATAAACGCAAACTTTACTAAGAAACGACTTCATCACATGAACAAGAAGTTTTTAATCTGTTTAATTTTCATTATTGTTTTGCTTTGAAGCCACCACTACGTAGTTATGAAACCAATAACTAGAAAACTGAAAGAATAAAAAGAATTCGGTCTTTCCATTATTACACAACTTCAGTTCTACTATGGTGCTTGAAGTTGCGTAATAATGTTTAATTTATTAAAATCTGGTTGAAATTTGATAGAATTATTTCCACACAATGAATACAGTTGTAATTTGGTTTTGCCCATGTTGTTTGTGACTTACATCTCTAGCTTGTGCGTTGTAAGATTTTCTGCATTCCTTAAGCATTGTTCAGTCGAGAATCGACTGGTGAAGAACCAAAACTAACTTTTTTCCTATCCGTCTTAGAGAACCACGAAACACTGCCATCTGTAACACAGGCATCCAATGTGAAATCTTAAGGATGGGAGGTCATTTGGCCAACCTATGTTTTTGAACTGGATGAGATCCGGAGCATTTAACATATTGGAGAGATTTTTGTGTTGCCATCTGCCTGCCAAACATGTAACTTTTGTCCTCTATGATAAGTGTATTTTTGTTTTTAAATGAAGCGGAGATTTGGGACCGTCCCAGAATTCGTCTAGACGATTGCGAGAAACTGCCTACGAACCGCAATCAACAAGGCCGGTGCGCATTATTATTATTATACTTATTATTATTATTTTTGCTTATAGCTTTACGCCTCGTTGAGGCCTTTAGAGGTGGAAAAGGGCGGGGGAAAATGAACGGGAAGGAATTCGGCCATAGCCTTTTGAAGGCAACATCGCTGTATTAGCCTGGAGTGATTTGGGTAAACGCATATCTGGATGCCCGGACGTGGATTCGAGCCCACGTCCTGCCACCAGAAGATGGAGCCAGAGGTAGGTTTCGAAACGTCGCCCTACATTGACGCGCTATCCCAGGGGAAAGCTCGAGAAGATTTTACGTAATTCTTCTCGTTTTACCTACCCACTGCATTGTGGTAGCGCCTTAAAGCGCGTAGCCAAGCTGGCAAATCAAACTATTTTACTTCGGTTTAGATACTTTAAAATTTCCTTGAATTAACAGACTACACGATTGCATGTAAAATATATCTACGTATATACTTAAACGATCAGTAGAGAAAGCAAAACTGTTTCGCGTCTGCGGCTGCTCACTTATTTGAAGTTAGCTGAATTAAATCTTCCCCTATACTGTCTTAATCCTGTCGAGACACCAGGCGTTGGAAGTTCTGCATCTAAAAATTAACTGGACCTGAACATACATGAGTGATGATAAATCTTACAATTAATGCAAAAATATATAAATCGAATGGTCACACACTACTGGCCATTGAGCTCTAACACTGTCTAATAAACTGAGGTAATTACTTTATAGAAATTAAACCATCTAGGTCAGGGTTTCCTTATCCCAAGGGAAGCCGTGAACTAAATAAAATTAATCATTACTAAAACATAAATGTAGGTATGAGAACACGTGATCTCTGGCCATAATATGTGAGATGCAAGTCGAACTATCAAATAACAGGTCCAGAATAGCCAATTACCAATTATTACTATTACCACTATTATTAAAGGGTCCGTTTATAATATCTAAGGGGTCCGCCGTCGAAGAAGGTTCGGAAAGGCTGATTCAGGTAATACTGAAATTAATTACGACAAAACTTAGGTAAAGTGTAGAGCCAGATGGAATGTAGAATAAGCAGTTTTAATTGGGTTAAACTGACTGTATCATTAATACGTATAAACAACAGGAGTTCAATTAATGCGATTCATATTCCACCATCATGGTTACTGCTTTTATGTAGTTTTCCATGTTCACATAGGTGAGTGCTCAGGCAGTTATATTTCCACTTTGATAATTATAAACTTGCCGTGCAGATTAACATTGTAACTGTTTATGTGATTGCACGTCCTGTCAACGGTAAGCCATTATTTAACGCTTGAATTAACAAACTCATTAGTTTAATCTGATTTTAGCATTCTTGCGTCGCTTGCCCTCTCAAATAGTAATGCATCATGAGTCGGCCATCAGCGGTAGCTGGTTTTTCAGGCGTCCGACTGGGGTCGGAAGGTCCAGGTTCAAAGCCCGGTCTGGGCTGGGGTTTTCTAAGGTCCTTAGCCCGATTTTTACCTCCCGCACAGCGTTCTGTATAATGTGAAACACACCAGACCACTTAGGTGATTTGGATTCCACGTTAAACTGTAGGTCTCCTATATCCGGTATGCATCTCGGATAGGGACGGAGTGCTCCGCCAATAAAAACCCTGTCATTAGGTCGTTACGACCACACGTACTTTTTTGCCTCTAGTCGTCTACTATGCGACTACGGAATGTCATCTCACTTTACAACTATTGGTTCAGTGCTGAAATATAAGTGATATCCTCTCGGCACAAAAACAAAATAATGCTTAATTACTTTCGCACACCAATAAAAAAATAATTCTTGACAATTCGATTTATTTCATCATCAAAATACATTGATCCAAGGGCTAGACTACACCGCGGATTAATACACTTAGAATAGACATTTTTCTTTTCTTTTGTTAATCCTAGTTGTTCATTTGTTTGCACCATATCTCTCAGTCTTATAGTGAACCTTACAATTATGCTTTTTGTAATACAAAATTATTTCTTTTTTTGAATTTTATAGATTTATCATACATTGGAAAGTAGTTGGAAAAATGACTCTTAATGTTACATGATCTATTGACGGAACCATACGCCCATTCAAATGCAGTGATTTCGGGAAACGTTGGAAAACCGACATTTAAGCCGGCCACACACAGAACCGGGCGGGGCAGGGCGGGGCGAGGCGCGACGAGTCGCCTGACTTGCCCTGTCGTGCTGCTGTCACACACAGAACGAGGCGGGGCACGACAAGTCAAATATTTAGCAAATTTTCTTCATTGCCACAGTCACCTGTCAGTGAACTCAGTGGGAGCATACTGGTGTGTAGTGTATCATTTTGAAATGGATGAAGATGAGGAGACCGTTTTGTTAATTTGGAACTATCTGCAGCTCTTGTACCACAATGTTAACAACAGAAAGATGTGGGTACACCCTATAAACCTGAAAAGGAATATAGGAAGTTTTATTTCTGAGCTTCGAGCCGACGCAGACAAGTTTTTTAATTATTGTCGCATGTCAATTTCGACATTCGACTTTGTACTTGAGAGCATTCGGGCAGAATAGAAAAGCAAAATACCAACTGCAGAACAGCCATACCCCCAGAGGAGCGGCTTTTGATAACCTTAAGGTATGTGTGTTGGTCCTCTTTTTCCTGAGCATTAGTTATTCAACCATATAATAACACTGTATAGTCATATAAATTTTAAATCTTACAGTCATACGTGGCACACATACAAATCAGTCGAATATTCGAAACACAACACAACCAGACCGCTAGATAGTGGAGCCCGGGGAGGGAGGGTGGGTCCCGTGCCAGCGCATGCGCAGAACGTGCTGCCCGGCAGCGACTTGCCCCGGGGCATAATTTGTTTCAGCTTCGCATTTTGCCCCGGGGCGTCTTTTCGACGTGCCCTGCCCCGCCCGGTCCTGTGTGTGGTGCTCCATAGGCACCCGTGCGTTTCCCGTCGCACAAGACGCCCCGGGGCAAAATGCCCTGCTCCGCCCTGCCCCGCCCGGTTCTGTGTGTGGCCGGCCTTAAGCACTCAGAGGGTAGTCTTGGTACCAATCCAAACACGGATGATTTGGAACTACGATATATGCTTGCCTCCAAAAGACAGTGATCCCTTTATTTATTATTATTTTAACTGAAAACTTTGGACGGGTGTAAATCTGTGAGTTCGCGACTTCCTATCACCGATATGCTATGAGGTGTTGCGCGTATGATATGCGCATTGGACGCTTTTTGGATGGGTAAAATCTTATGAGTTCGTGTTACCAACATGCTAATGTTAACAGTATAAGGCCCATTCACACTAGCGGTCAGGTCAGCTTAGCTCAGCTCAGCTCACAATCCAGGATAGCATTCACACTAACGGTCAGCTCAGCTCAGGTCAGGCCAGATCAAGTAGTAGACGAGGCCATTTAATTTCCGTTGCTCATAGTGAACAATGCCAGCGTCAATTGAATCGCAGTGATTTTGGATCAAGAACCTAAAAATACGTCAAGATCAGAAAGAGGATGGTTCTGGGTGCATCCAGAATTTCAAGCGCAAACAGATCAAGAGAAAAATGATTGCTAACTACCGGCTATGCCGTAAGAGACTAGTGATGGGAAATGCTTTTGATATTTTAGGGCTCAAAGATTTCAAATTTATTTTTGAAAAATTAATTCTGCTCCAGGATTAATTGATAACACAATTTTAGCAAGAGGTATTTTGAACAGTTATTTATGGAAGGATAAAATTTCATGCCATGTAGAAAGTGAATTTAGGATGAGCCAGAGAAATCCTACAAATATTCTTTGTTTATGTGCTAACGCTGATACAGAAACATTTGATTCTAAAAATATATTCACAATATTTTTTAAAAAAAATTCGGAAACAGGATCTGTATCTTGCAAGTACTAAAATATCTAATAATATTTGAATTTATATTAAAGTTTGCCGACTTTATAATAAACAGAAATAACATACCGTTAAAACATTTATTTTTTATTTATTACTCTTTTTTTTAATGCTTACGAGCATAGTTTTCAGACGTTCGCCGCCCATTTGATCTGACCTGACCTGACCGTTCCTCGTTCACACTTGCGGTCAGCTCAGCTCCGCTCAGCTCAGGTCTTGACCGTTGTTGATCGGTGGCGGCGCGATCTTCAGTTTGACCTGCCTTGTCCTGACTTGAGCGGACCGCGTAGTGTGAATGCTCCCATCGGATTACGTGTATAGCGATATTTGACCTGAGCTGAGCTGAGCTGACCGCTAGTGTGAATCGGTCTTTAATTTGCACCGGTCTGGTGGCTCAATAGTTGCCTGCCCTGTTAGTGTAGGGGCTAGAGAGCTGGCCTCATGTTGCTAGGGTCGCCGGTTCGATTCCGGCCGAAAGCAGTGGTAGTTTTAATTAAGTGTTGTGTCCGTCCTGTGTTGTCACTACTGGAGAGTAAAACGATAATGACCAGAACAAAGTACGTACACATTTGAAGAAACATGGCTGAAATGGCCAAAAGCCAATGTTTTTATATATAAAAAAGTGATTAAGATGTCTCACTGGGGAATGAAATGTCCCCATTCCGAATCCCTGTCTCGGCGGCAATTTTCATAGACCACACGGAATTATTATTATTATTTAGTATACCTGTAGGAATAAGAATGACGTGATGTGCGTATGATATTCATAGATTTCACTTCTGTATACAGTACCCAATGATTGCCAATTTTGTTGTTTGTTTCTGTTGTTTTGTTTTGTTTAGTTGTTGTTGTTGGTGTTGGTATTGTTGTTTTGTATGCTTTTTTTTTTTTTACTTGTTGAACTAACTCATATAAAAGTGATCTAAAATCGCTGATCCTACAATATTGCATCCTGTCACTATTGTTTTCTTATACTCATTGTTTTATTAAACCGGGATACTAGCAGCAAGATAAAAATACACCAAACTCTGCTTACTTTTCACAGATGTTACATATCTTTAAAGAAAATAATAACAACAAATTAAATCTGTTAACCGTAAATCCATTTTGTTAAACAAGTATGTGCTGCAAAATATGTGTGAATCTGTTGCCTTGGAAACAAGATTCTATCTGAACGCTGAAGGGTCACAAACATAGTGCGTTATGCATCTCCCACGCCGCAGATTTTTGAAGGAATTATGTCATAAGTGTGATCGTGCGCTCGCAGGTGTCAGAACTTTCTCTATAATCCTAAATACCCCACCCCTCATTGTGAGAACACTCATGTAAAAATAGGAAAAGTGGTAACAGACAAAACGGTAACTCCGTCTGCCTTCAACTGACTGTTACAGCAAACTTTGAATGCAATAAGATCATATTTCAAGTGAATGACTACTGTTCACAGTGTTCTTTATGGATAGATAATAACAGGCTATGTTAGATGGTTTGAACGTTGGCTTTAACGGTCTCAGCATATTGAAGTTTGTTAATAGCACTTGTACTAGTAAAAGGTTTTAAATATTTCTTGTCAACTGGATGAGCCACTCCCTATAAGAAATTATTTGCACTCGAGATCTAGGAGATGTTTCTTACACCATATTACTACATAAAATTACTGCAGTTATTTTTTAATTATTTCTACAAACAAGTTTTTGTCAGTAATGTTACTGCCATGAAGCGTTGTTTTGATGAAATTACTTTTGAAGTTTGTTAATAGCACTTGTACTAGTAAAAGGTTTTAAATATTTCTTGTCAATTGGATGAGCCACTCCCTATAAGAAATTATTTGCACTCGAGACCTAGGAGATGTTTCTTACACCATATTACTACATAAAATTACTGCAGTTATTTTTTAATTATTTCTACAAACAAGTTTTTGTCAGTAATGTTACTGCCATGAAGCGTTGTTTTGATGAAATTACTTTTGAAGTTCAGGGAATTCAACCATATCTCGGGCTCGTCGTTGACCATTCCCTGTCCCTGTTATTCAGTTTAAAAATCTACTGAAGTCAGAATACTTGAGTGTCATTGTGTTTCCGACTTATCGCACTCTGATGCAACATTACAATATGACATAAATGGACACAAAAAACATTGATTTGTCAAACAGCAGTCGTTTATTATAATGACAGTGCCTGGGTGACCTATCTTTGCTGCATATTTCGATTTTTGTTCAATATACAAGATTTTGAGTAAGGTTTCATTAAAGTAAAAGGCTTGAAGCTTTCCTAGGCATTTTCAGGTGCACAGTTCCTTGTTCTAACCAAAGAAAAGCTTAACTAACATCAGCAGGCTTACTAGTACCTGAAACTTCTACGAGATCAGGTTAGAGCCGTTTCGAGAAACCAAATACAAGAATTGCTCCTTTTTTTGTATAATCGTTTTACAAACTTCAAAAGCAAAAAGTTATCTACGTATGAAATTTCATCCAAATCGCTAGAGCCATTTCCGAGATCGTCTGGTTAACCATCTCATAAATTGCTTTTTAAATAAAAATGCTATTTGTTAAGTTAAATACAAATCATAATGTTAATCAGGGATTAATTAATGGTGCAAGATTCGCGGTAATTCACTTAGACGAGAACATCGTCCTTGCTAAATCCATTCACTCCAATAAATCTAAGCTCATACGTCACAGTAACCTCATATCTTCTGATCAACCGTGCTATGAGCATTAATAAAGCACCACGTCAGATGCTTAAAAAGGCAGGATTGTATTTATCAGAACCTGTTTTTTCGTATGGCACCTGTATGTGGCTTTTTCACGATATTGTAGATCCATTAATATTTATTTTGTGTTAAAGACACATACGGTCAGAAAGTCAACGATTGTCACATTATAACTGGTAATATTGTTTTCAAAGAAGTTTTTTAAATTAAAGAAGATTGAAAAAAGGACATCTGACAAAAGCCAATATTTTTGAAACATCTGCTTTTTAAGTGTTTTATAGTTAAATATGTCGTATTTAATGATAACGGCTTTTTACAGTAAAAGTGGTATTTATTGCTACTCTTCTAAATAAAATACCTTTCATTAATAAATACTTTAAATTACTTATTTCCACATTATTATATTACCATTCGGTGACTGACAACGATACTACTCGCATGGGTCAGCTAGTGTACAAAAATTATTCGTGTATAGTTATAAGAGTTCCTTGCTGTAATCAGAGAGAACTTAACTAACATCACCCCAGCTTACTGGTACCTGAAACGTCTACGATATGGCGTTAGCGCCGTTTCTGAGATACCAAATACAAGAATTGCTAATTTTTTATATAATCACGTTATTGCAGGGAAGGCCTATTTAGGTAAAGTTAAAAAAACAAAACGTTATCTAAATATGAAATTTCATCCAAATCGTTAGAGCCATTTCCGAGATCCAATATATATATATATATGTCGGATCTGGAGTATGGGGCTAGCTGCTAGATGGCGCCACAGACACTGCCAGCAGGATGCCAGCGCCACAGTGACTGCAGTCACAACTACGAGGGGCTACTTAAAGGACAGCGCACAGCAAAGCACCCGTGACGCCATGGGTTACCCATTGTGCCACGAAGTTCAATTGTTTGTTTTCACACGGGGCTCTCTTCCTGCCTGACCATAGAGGCAACATCATTCCGCTATGTGTCATTGTGTATTGTGAGACAGTATAATAAACCGGATCCTTGTATCCGCTGTGTTCTCGCAGTTACTCTCCACTGTCAGAGGGATATCCACAGCCTGCCTTCGCTGATGAGCCATCTACCTCGAACCGGCAACTCCGTTCGACCCACCCGATTCCTGATCTTTCTCGGATGGATTCGACATATATATGTATATATAAGAATTGCTCGTTTAAAGATATAAGATGAATTATAATATAAGGTATCTCATAATATCAAAATCAGTAGTTAATATTGTTAGATCAGGATGAGTTTGTAATAGAGCAGTGGGGGGAGAGAAGTGATGAAGTTAATTTTCGAAAAATCCACTTTTCTGAAGCAGCCATGTGAAGTAGTTAGAGCTACCTCAGACTCTTCGAAAACAAATCGTCGTCACCAGGCAAGGCCCTTTCGTCAATATAGCAAACAACAACGCAACGCGCAAGGGAGGAAGAGTAAGCTTTAATTCTGGTGAACCTATGCAAAATCCCAATCCCAAAGGGCAGAGTTAAGAATACTCTAAATATTGGGTCAGTAGCACCGATGTTCGCGAGGCTGTTTGGATAGCCAAAGTACTGTAGGTACAGCAAGTCAAGCGGCAATAAAACTCCACGTAAGATAAAGGAGCGTCCTAAACACACTGTACAATCCATAAGAGTTTACTCACGCGTTCATTCTACCCAACTGCCTTATCTGACGTCAATCAAATAGTTTAAATTAATCACGAAAAGATGTTGCAATGTACAAGTAATTATTTTCCATTCTTGGTTGCAACAAATAGAAGAAGATATTGAGGTTACTCCCCCTTGTTAAGAATTAAATTAACTTTTGTTTCCATAAATTATCAATAAAAATATTAAAAACGATTCAAATTGCTGATATGAGGAATCGAGATGTTGCTTTGCACATTAAAAACACCATTGTACCTATGTTTGGCATTAATATAAGTTTATTACAAAATAGTCTTCATCAAATGTTGTCAAAATAGATTGGCACAATTAAACAAACATCTTGAAATCCAGGAATTGGTTCATTTACATCAGTTCTCAAGGATTTCGACATATCCAGTTATTAAGCTCAGCGGGGCAAGGAGATTTCCTCTAGCGCGAAATTGGGTTGATCAACACGATAATGATTCGCGGTGATCACCATATCGGCGGGGTTACCAATCAGCAGAAGGCGCCGAGTCTGCTGCCCACTGTCGTGCGACGCGATGATTCCATTTTCTGCTAGCCCATGGCCACTCGGATCTCGACATGGAACACAAGTGCGATCACACACCGCACCGACGTTAGTTGCCGCATATCTATTTCTGCAGGCTGGCCACGCTCCCACCACACGGCTCTCAATCCACTGTGGCCTCCTCACCGCGTCACCCTAACGGCACGCTGCGTTCTTTCACTCAGGGCTACCCGACCCAAGGTCACATTTCGGAACGTAACCGGGCAGTTACCTTTTCGCTATTGCTCGCACCGTTCATCTGTGGGAGCTACGGGTCCAGCTTCTCACAAATACATTTCGATGTAGTGAGACGACATACTACAATATCTTTATATAATCTCTTGATGATAGAGACTTAAAGAAGAAATTTTACATGTTGTTACGAGGATCTGATTAGAAAATTTGTAGAAGTACGTAGATGTTAATGCGGAAGTAGTGATGAATAATTAAAATAAGAAACATTGATAAAGGTATTAATAAATAACTGAGTTTATTAAAAATTCAGAATTTTGTAGAAGAAATGTTACTAGATCAGTAAAGATATGAATAAAACTATTTATATTCCAGTTTAAATGAAAGTGTTCATGTTTGGATAATAAAGTAAAATAAAAAGTTAATTCTTGAAATTCTTGAAATTGCATTGTGATACTGCCAAAGTTTTACTTAAGTTCCAGACAAGGTAGTGAAGGAAAATACAGTAAATCTTCTGCAAAAGATGCTATAGTAAGGAATGAAAGTTGGAGATAATCAATAATAATATCCCTCTATACATATAATTGTAATGCTCATACTTCAGACGAGTACTGTCCGTATATAAGAATAATTCACGAACAGTTACAATTCAATGTGCATAAGCGGAGCATAGCATTACAGCAGATATAAAATTCTTCTAATCTACCTAAACAAATTAGAATTTGTGCAAACCCTACAGTGAAAACCAGGACTGAAGATGATACCCCAGCAGGAAGACTAGTGGAAATAATCACTGAGGAAAACGGGGACAGCGCACACGTGCAGTCAGACAGCCAATCAATTAGCTGAAGGAATTGAGATTAAGGATGAGATCTTAATCCATCATTATACCTCAGAATGAAAGCAACTTTAACACAATGGAAGTTCACCAAAGAAGGCCAATGGTTTCTTCTGCAGTGAAATAGGTAGAGGTCTGGTTGGTTCATCTGGATTCTGAGCATGCAGTGCTTATAGAATTATTAAAAAAGAGTGAACTATCACCAGGATATATTTTGTAAAAAAAAATTCTGTGAGTAGGTATAGGGGAAAACAGAAGATTCAAGTTGTCCAAAAGGTGCTGTATTACCAGGAGAATGTTCAAAGTTACAAGACTCTCATGGCCATTCTTAAATGGTTTTAGTTGCTACGACAACCCCCTTTTTCACCCAATTTGACCCCTTATACTTCTGTCTGGCATCTATTTGAAGCCAGAAGATATCGAAATACGTCTCCTAATTTTTTAACACCCATGAGAAATCCTTTCCTGTAGGTGACATAAAAGCACTGGAACGTCGTTGGAGAAGACGTTGCAAAACAGAACAAAAAAAATCATTGAACCGTTGTGTGCTAGTGTCGGGACACGAACTTACGAGACGTTTGTCGTGTACCTTGAAATATCTAGCTGTTAACTCTGATAAGAATGGTAGCATTGGTACCTAACATTTTGTTCGCTTATGTTGTAAGAGTATTTCATTTTATAGCTTCTTAACTGTAACGAAGACGTAGATGTGACTGTTGTATCAATAAGAAGCTAGCATATGTTCATCTCTTGGTCTTTTGAAGTTGCCTCAACTGTTACAACTAACAGATAATGTAAACGTGTACCAGGTGATATGCCATAGTATCACTAAAAACTGTAAAACAGGCACAACTCAGAGAGGCTGCAGTTATTTCGTAGAATTAAATCTGAATAAGAGAGTTGTTTACAACCTTATAATGTTTCAAATTACGGGAGAATTAATTTTAACGATTTATAATAATGAAAATAATGGAGCTAGTATTCCTCAGTGCCGACAGAGTTAGTTATTGGAATAGGAATCGAAACAAAAAATATTAAGAAACCCATTGCTCAAGGATCATAATACGAATTTAAAGAAAACCGGATAGGCATCCACTTGTACCATGAAGTACGGAATAAGAAATCAAAACGAGTAATTTTATTGCTTGAATTGTAATGAATAGATCACAAAGCATTGAAATCTTAAAGCATCGAGATAATTTTTACAGCTTTCGCTAAAGTTCCTTGCGGGTTGAATTTGCTAAGAAAAGTTACACAACTTGTGGTTTTGCCGCATTGCATATAGTAAATGATTTTTTTTTAATTTTTTTTTATTTATGGCATTTGGCAAGTAGCCATGCAGCCAAGCTACGTACATTTTGTTTACATATTTGGGTATTTTCATCTTTATCTATATACATATTTTACAATTTGCCTATTTAACTATATACATTTGAAATAGTCATACAATCTTGTCACATACATTTATATTTACATATTTACCTATTAATATATTTAAATATTTGCATATTTCAGTATATACATATTTAGGTATACATACACCCATGTCACATACATTTGTATTTCTACATTTAACTATTTACACCTTTACGTATTTAACCATTTAATTATTTACATGTTTAATTATATGCATATTTAGGTATTTACTTGTGAACCAACATTTACATATGTAGGAACAAATTGTCTTGATCATCAGATTTTGATGGAATATGGATATTTCCATCTTTTACCATAGTTGAGTTTTGTTAGACCGTTATGTTGTTACTGGCGACAAAGTTGTACAGAAGCCGGTATACTTTTAAGTTATTTGAGGCTAGAAGGGTTGGTGCTGATATAGGCAGTTGCTGTCCCTCCCTTACCAAGGCACTTACGAGGGTGTCGCTAGCCGCAGTGTATTTGCAGCAGCCAAAAAATATGTGGTCTGGGGGTTTCATCTTGATTGCTGTCACAGTCACAGGTCGGGTTATCAACTAGGTTCAGGCGATGGAGGTGTTGACGCAAGCGCCCGTGATTTGTTCTCAGGCGAATTATCGTTGTTACTAATTTTTTGGGAAATGTGCTTTTTCAAACCAGGGTTTGGTAGGGATATGTTGCTGTACAGATTTGTAGAATCTTCCTTTTGTCTGGGCTTCTGTCATCCAGTCTACCTCCCAAACAGTCGTCAGTTTGTTTTTGAAATAACTAAAGTGATCGGATTAGGGTACATCAAGGTGTTTCACTTCGCCATTATAGGCTGCTTCCTTGGCAAGCGCATCTGCTGTTTCATTTCCCACTACCCCACAATGTGCTTTGATCCACGCCATAGTGACTGGCTGGCCCCTTTTCTCTAGTATGGATATCCAGTTTATAATTTCGAGGGCCACAGGATTTGGATGGGTGGTAGTTGTGTGGTGCTGTAGGAGCTGCATTGCCGACATTGAGTCGGAGAGGATAATAACTGGTTTACGTTCGGAGTGGCTGGCATTCCGTAAGGCTTCTATGATCGCCGTTAGTTCCGCTGTCAGTATGCTTGCAGACTGAGGTAACTTGTATTTCCCGCACCTGTTTCTGAATGTTTGAACGAAAGCACATCCTACCGCGTCTGCGAACTTAGATCCATCCGTGTAATATATTAAAGGTTTTCCCCACTGCACTCTGAGCTGTGCCAATGTTGTAGTGATAGCCTGTGAGTTTCGTTGATGACAGAGGTCTAACTGTATGTTTAATTCTTTTATGAGATTATTATAGTTTGTGGTGTAACATCCTATATGCCATGACTTAGTGATTTGCTTCTGTAGTGTTTGTACGTCGATATACGCTGCTACTATGCACGGCATCGTCCTGTTAAACCAGTATCTGCTAGTGACGCAGTGCAGCATCAGCTGAGAGATTTTTTCAGTCAATTCGCTTTCTAGGAATTGCGACCACTTCAGAAGTGCCTTCGTTGCGAGGTATTGCCTTCTAAGGTGCAATGGCGGCTCCTTACCTTCTACCAGCAAAGAGTTAGTAGGAGTTGAACTCATGGCCCCAAGACAGGAACGCAGAATTTTGTACTGTAGTCTATTGAGTTTGGATAGCGTGTTGTCTGACGCCGATCCAAAAAAGATACTCCCGTAGTCTAGGATGGGTCGTACGAGAGCCCTGTAGAGGTGTATTGCAACTGTGGGTTCGGTGCCTGTTGTGGCTCGTATTACATTGTATGATGCTTCATATTTGGTAAGTATGTTCCTTATATTTGCCGACCATTTCAATTTATTGTCAATAATTAAGCCAAGGTACTTGACGTGGGGCTTAACTGGGCAAGTATATGGGCCTATTTGGATGCTCGTCATGGTAGGTATTCTGTGTCTAGTAAAGATGCAGGCGGCTGTTTTGTGAGTGGATATCTCCATACCGTTGTTCAAAGCCAGCTTTGTAATCTTTGTAGTGTCCTGATTAACCTTCTTTAACCTTCTTACCTTCTTACACACTCCTCGATTGAGTCCGCTTCGGTATAAATGCAAAGGTCGTCTGCATACTGTAATAGTGTTGCTTCTCCTTGGGTTATCAGATGCAAGTCAGCCGTGTAAATATTGAACAGAAACGGGGCCAGGATCGAACCTTGGGGCCGACCTTTATTGACACATCGAGGACCCAAAATTTAGCCATTTTTCTTGACAATTAGCCACCTATTCCGCAGCAGTGTGTACAATTGCGTCACGAATCTTCGGGGACCCCGATTTTTATCATCTTCTTCACTAGTATCGGCAATACTACGTTGTCATACGCGTTTTTTAAGTCCATGAACACCGCAACCATGTATTTGTTTCTACTAAGATATAGCTGAGTGTCGACCAGCAAGTGGGCGAGTGTTTCTGTAGTTCATGTGCCTTTCCTGAACTCCAACTGAAGACGTGGTAGATGCGAGTGATTTTCAAACCATCATTCAAGCCGTGATTTAATCAGTTTTTCTAGACATTTGTACACACACGATAGTAATGTGATTGGTCTATAGGATGTTGGTTTGTCGAGACTCAAGGATGGTTTCTTTACGGCAACTATTCTTGCTGTCTTCATTTCTGTTATTTCTATACTCTTTAACCAGACTTGGTTAAGTATCTCTAAGAGCAACAGTTTGGGAATGAGAGGTAGATTGCCAAGCATTGGATAGGCAATGTTATCTGGACCGGGGGCTGTTCCTTTACCTCCAGATAATGCCCGGTTAAGTTCTTCAACGACGAATGGTTGCATAAGAAATTTGCAGTGGCTGTTATCGTTGTTGTCCCTTGGTGAAACAGACTGCTACACCCATGGAGGCGCAAACGACATTAGGATTTCTTCCAGAACGGCATCCGTTGGTTCTACCTCGGGTTCGGATGTCTGCTGAGATCTTTTAAATGTTCTAACTTTCTCCCATAGTCTTCTTAGGGGCATGTCTTTATTTAGAGTGAACCATAATTCTTTCCAGGCCATTCTCTTTTTTTCTTTGAAAAGACGTTTGGCTTTTGCTTGGATCTTATTTAGAGCGAGGAAGTTACTATCTGTTGCCGACCTCCGATATTTGCGTAATGCTTCCTTTCTTCCTTCCAACATCTGCTGACAATCGTCGTCCCACCACTCGGTGTTTGTATTGTTTCCGTGTAGTGAAGGGGCGCGTAACTGGAACGGCGAAAGAAGCCGCGTTTTCAATTTTTTCTACAAAGTTGTGATAGTCCCTCTCTACATCACCGCTCATTTTAAAATCTGCAAATTCTTGTGTTGCTGCTTCTCTATACCGCTGCCAGTTTGCTTTTCTTATATTCCATTTATAGTTTGGATATCTCATCGATTGCTGTTGTTTTGTGTTTGGGAAGGACAGCAATAGTGGCAAGTGGTCTGAGCCAAGGGGATGTTGAATTACAGACCAGTCTGTGCCCAAGGCGATGTTTGGTGACGCAAGGGTGATATCCACCGCGGAAGGAGATTCTGTTGGTCTGCTGATTCTTGTTGGTGATCCGTCATTAAGTAGTATTAAATTACTGTCTTCCATTAATTGTACTATATCCCTACCCAGTCTATCTTCTGTAGAGCAGCCCCATATTGGGTGGTGGGCGTTTAGATCTCCGGTGACAATTAACGGATTATTAACCTGTCTGAAAATGTATTGAAGGTCTTCTTTAGATAGCGGTGTACCAGGAGACTTTTACATGACCAGAACTGTACAACGCTGGCCACTGAAAGAGGTTTCAATTGCGCAACATTCTATATTGATTCCTCGTAAGTCCAATGAGACTTTGGTGAAGTGTCTATTGGAATGTACTAGGATGGCTACGCCACCGAACCCGTCCTCTCGGTCGTGGCGAATAATGTTATAGCTTGATGTATTCTGCCGCGGGTCCTGTAGACTGCTGCCGAAAATGGTGAGTGCAGTTGCCGCTGGTGTTGCTGTTGTTGCTGGTACTACTGGTGCTGCTGCAGTTGCTGGCCTGGTTGGTGTGTTGACAGTGGACATCGGCTGCTGAATGTATCGCTGAGAGCCGTGCGACTTTCTCTGCTGAGTGGGTTGATTTTCTTACATCTTCTTCTGTTGGTACCTGGCGTTTAGCAGGCTTGTTACTTATTCTTTGGCTACCAAGCATGGGATCGTCTGGTACCACACTGTACTGACAATTCACAGTCTCGGTTGGAATGGCTTCATCAGTTTGTTGGTTGCTGACTGTGTTCAACGCGGCTGCAATTACCGACCCGGTTGGCGTGCCACTATGATTTTCAAGTTCTGATGTGTGGTCCTGAAGGCCACAAGTTCCACCTTCGCCGTACATCCCACCGAACATTGTGAGTGACGGTCACACGGACTCGTATGTTAGATGAGCACGATTACTAATCTATTATTTTCACCTAGAACACAGTAGATTGTATTTCTTGGTAAACTATTACGTCTACCACACACACACACTACTTGTTTACCGCGACCGTTTAGCTAGCTTTGGTTATCACTTCACCAGGAAACGTAAACTACCAGGAAGTTGTAGCTCCGAGAGCTCGCTACAGACTGCGTATAGTAAGTGATGCTGCTGAGGTCAATGGGAAAGCGATATGGGCTGAAAAACAAGTTTGCCGTGTCACCAGGATATGAGGTAACTACCAGAAAAGCAATAAGTACGAAGCAATGTATGTAAAATAATGTTAATTTAGGAGGTGGGCTTAAGAGTATAGGTAATTAAGTTTGCTAGGCTGTAATTAGATTGTGATACAAGTAAACTGTAAGTATGTTTTAATTTAGTGCATGACGAAAAAAGATAAGTATCGGTAAATGATTCACACAGTATTTGAAATAAATGTTGAATAGTGGAAAACGTAACGCCAGTTATTTATTGTGGAGTAGATTGTTTTCAAGGCGGCGGCTTAGTTTAACCAGCAAAGAGGAAGATACAGTTCGTCATTTTTGTTACAGTTAAAGATACAAGGCGGCTATGATATTAAAACTTACAGGCCTGCCATATCAGAAGTGAGTCTAAAATGAAAAGGATAATCCTCTCACAAGGTGAATCTGTCTGGTCTTCAGGCTGCAGGCAAACTCAAGTTCCGCGTGGTGAGTAGCCGAAACCAAAACTTGTTTGTGCTGTCAGAGTTCCTGACTCGTTGACGGTGATAGAATTATTCCCGTCGATGCTCCGTAACAGCACGTCTTCCCAGGTTCTCTTTTTTGGAGGAGAGGGGAGGAGGGAGAGTTATTAGTCTACCGCGAACGCTATCAGATGTTCGTTCTTAGATCGGAAAACATGAAACTAACAATATTTCATCCTGGAATATAAGAAGCACATAGCTGAGGACATAGGCTGTAAAGGGTATGTTGACATGAATATAGTTTTAAATACTTGTATAATTTTATAAAATTTTAAATTTAATTTTGTTTTGGATAGATGAAACACGTAGCATGTGCATATTCAAAGTCTGCAACTATCACACAAGCTAGGGACCTTCAAAGGCCTGACGGATTATGAACTAAAAACGGCATTCTGTTATTATATCGGTAAAGGAACCCTAGAAGTTAACCAAAAATGCAGATATAAAAACGCCAAACAAGCAGAAAGAATAAAAATAGATGACGATGACAAGAAAGTACCTACATACGTAAAACGAAATTGTTAGAAATGGCTTGTATAAAATATTACAAGCAAGTGGAAACCTTACACAATATTTATAGAAGTTAAGAGAATGGATTTAAAAAGACTTTGAAAATTCCAAAAGAAATTTGCTCCGCAGCCTTTATTGAATGAGAAATAATTCCGAAATAAATGCAACGGTGGAACAATTGCACATATTGTTACTGTCACAAGTTAAGACTATTTCGCAAACATGAACCCATAGAAGTTCCAAACTAAAATCGTAAAAATAATTAATGAGTAGAAGATTTTCTCGTTGTATGAACTGTATGCAGAGCTCTCAGGTTTCCCACAGTGCGAGCGCATCAATTTGAAATGTTGCGGCGGTATCATATTTCGGACAGTTGACAGGTCCCTTGGAATGCAGCTTGTGTTGTCAATGATGGGAATAAACAGAGAGCGTACTAAAAAATTCGGCATTTCACCATAAGATAAATACAGAAGAAACATGTCGAACTCCAATTCAATCACAATTAATCTATAATGTGGCTGAAATCTTTTAATTTGTTAAAATATTATCTTGAATTTAAGATCACGTAAGTAAAGTTCCATATAGGTATGTTACCAGCATATAATATTGAACATACACCAATTGGATTTGCACTTATTATATAACTGACAGTTATTATTTCTACTGCGAGAAGCAATTTTGTTTTGATGAGCGCATTTCGTAAAAAAAACAGCTGGGCAGATTTTCTATAGAATTTCAAACATTATGCAGCCCAGGGTCCTAGGACTAAGCTCAGGTGTCTTTTATATTGATGCAGCATTGGAAAGGTGAGAAAACTGTTAGTTTGTCTATTTGTTTCGTTAAACGCTATGCGATTCTGATGTGGTTTCGAACACTGTGCAGCCAATGATGCCAACATTACAATACAATACGCTTCGTTTTGATAGTTTGAGAAATTAATATCAGAGAGTGCGTAAATTAATATCCAATCAGCCCTGTGGGCTCAGTAGGCTGTGACACGTTGATGATGTTTGGCGCTGACACAAGGTTAGTTGAGTCGAGTTTTGGTGGTGGTAGAAGAAATTTTTATCATCAGGAATTTGCCGTCAGGGTAGGAGAGGAGGTGGTTCAAAATTCCTAATCATCTGATTGTGCACCATAATGATGTGTTAAATCCCAGACCTTTCCGCACTGCGTGTGGAGTGAGGGCATACGAGACTGTAGATGGTTATTCGTGCGTCGGATGTTGACTATAATCTTGGTGGTCCCCTCGATGTCTTTCGGAAGAGTAGGGCTTAATGGGCCGCAACGTGTTCCACTTTTTTACTTCGTTTATCTCTCATTTACAACACAATTAACATTTTTCATTTTTTTTAATGGCTCTCGGCAGCTGAGGCCATACATCCAGTTCAGTGTGATTTAGCTTCCAGTGAATCAGTCGTCTACCAGTGTTTATATATTGTATCTTGCGAGTATGGACACCACAGGATGGACAGGACATTCACACAGACACACAACACTTAACATCCATGCCCGCGGCCGGATTAGAACCGGCGATCTTCGGCACGCGGAGCTAGCACTCTAGCCCCAACGCTACCGAGGCCGGCAACATTGTACATTGAACACGTACACTATGATAGTCATCCACACTTACAACACAACTTACGAACGGTCACACTGGGAAGGAAACGGGAAACAATTCCAGTTCACCTTGCCACATGTTTACAACGGAGGTGTAAACATCACATATGATAATCGCCTGCGACAGGAGTTGTTCAAAGCGTTCATAGAAGTTAATATCCATTTAACGTAGTGGTATAGCAATAGGGTTGTAGGACGGGCAAAATTCCACGGGTCCCCCGCCAGGGGGGCCCCCAACCCGAGGGGACCCTCCCCTTCAAACAGACCGAGCAACTGTTGCTGCTCGGGGCAGTAGTGGAACTAAAAAGATAAAAAGTCACCCCAGTTTGCACCTCCCCCTTCCCACCCCTCCGAGCTCTGTCGCTGAGGGAAAGCCTCCTCCGATGAATTTGCTACGGGCCTCAACATTATATAGTTAACGCCACTGATTCAAAGGTAAATTATTTCTATTGAAATATTTGCTGTGATACATACCAACGACATTGTATTATTCGTAGCCTAGTTGAAAGTGATATTCATTATCAGTCATTTAACTTATTTCTGATTCAGTGACGTCATTGGATTTCTCACTGCATTTCGCCATTCTTAACTATGTATGTACGTAAATTCGCAGGTCAAATTGACCCAGTGAATAACCTGCATAGAAGGTCTGACTTTATCTTATAATCCTGCGTATAGTAAAAAACACCAAGAATACCAAGTTTTGGGAAACAACTGATGTATAAATATAGTATAAGAAATCTGAACATTTATAATATTTTGATAAAATGAGTCAGGGATATTATTAATGACCTACAAAAAAAGAATCGACTGTTTTTAAAAAATGTGTATTTATGTCTCCTTTGTCTGTTTGGATCAATGGAATTCGCGCAAAAACTACTGGTCTGATTTTTATGTAGTTTTGTATAACGTACAGCCCCCGGTCACAAGGGTGAAAAAAGGTATGCTTCAATAATGTTAAGTCGGAAAATTTTAAATTTAATATAAAAGTGTTCACAATTAGTGTCCAGTTTTCATTGAACACGATTCACGCAAAAATTACAGATAGAATTTTGATAAATTCTGGAATCATTTATGCCTCATGGTCCCAGGTGTAAAATAGGGTATACTTCATTATGATGTGATGTTAAAGCGCATGAAAAATTAGAATAAAAATACTAGAAAATTAGTATCTTATTAGTATCCAGTTATACGGCTTCACAGGTGTTGTTATTATCTCGCATTCGATAGGAAACAGGTTTGAATCTCCGTTCTGCCATCCAGATTTCGGTTTTCCATGGTTGTCCCATATAAAATATCGTTAAGATTATTATTTTCGTTGGCTATGTGACTCTGAGTATGTGTGTGTGTTTTTTGTTTTTTTTTGTTTAACATGCTAATGATTCATAAAATACCTATTCTGTAATTTAGGCATAGTTTCTCAATGATTGGAAAGTTGCGCAGGACCAACCTTACTTCCGCCCTAGGAAATAGAAGACGTTGTTAGTGCAGCATGTCGCCGCGGTACGTCGTAAACTGAGGAGAACTATAAAAGTGTGTCTAGAGTTGACTGCCCGATCAATGTCTGGTCAGCCGTAAACAAGACGCTCGTTGTGGCTTGGAACCCCTGGTTTTATTGCCTACACTCGTAGCCCTCTTCTGAGAACATGCGCCAGATCAGCATTATTCTGTTGAGCAGTAACATTCGGCGATGTGGGTCGCCAGATCAGGATATCGACGTTCTATGATGCACGGTGTGTGAGTGATAATGTTCGGACCAGACATCTTGGAGGACAGGTTCAAATCTCCACCCACTATCCGGATGTAGTTTTTCCATGGTCCAGCCAAATGCCAAGTAGCATGTCACTAAGTGCAAAAAAAAGGTTCTTCACGAATTTTGTAATGTATGTTAATTTTTCTTCTACACTCCCTTTAACATTTTTATTAATTCATTACCTGAAACGAAAGTAAAAAGAATATCTCTTTCTTTTTCGAAGACAAGCGTGGGATATTGCGCTTTGAGTTTATAGTTATCGGGGGTTTATTGCACATCGGCAACATGGTCACCTGGACCCCATTTGGGAATAGCCATGTGATCTGTAAAAGACACCTGCAGTCGAATCCGACATTCCATAACATTTAGATCTTTGTTAGTCTGTTACTCATAGCGAAATACAATGCTCAGCTTAACTTCAACTGCCGAAATACCCCAATTTCTCGGTTAAAGCGTAAATCACTGTTCGCTGTCAGTTTGAGCTTTATTTCATCCAGTAGTTGCCGATACATACACTCCTGGAAATTGAAATAAGAACACCGTGAATTCATTGTCCCAGGAATGGGAAACTTTATATACACATTCCTGGGGTCAGATACAACACATGATCACACAGACAGAACCATAGGCACATAGACACAGGCAACAGAGCATGCACAATGTCGGCACTAGTACCGTGTATATCCTCCTTTCGCAGCAATGCAGGCTGCAATTCTCCCATGGAGACGATCGTAGAGGTGCTGGATGTAGTCCTGTGGAACGGCATGCCAAGCCATTTCCACCTGGCGCCTCAGCTGGACCAGCGTTCGTGCTGGACGTGCAGACCGCGTGAGACGACGTTTCATCCAGTCCCAAACATGCTCAATGGGGGACAGATCCGGAGATCTCGCTGGCCAGGGTAGTTGACTTACACCTTCTAGAGCACGTTGGGTGGCACGGGATACATGTGGACGTGCATTGTCCTGTTGGAACAGCATGTTCCCTTGCCGGTCTAGGAATGGTAGAACGATGGGTTCGATGACGGTTTGAATGTACCGTGCACTGTTCAGTGTCCCCTCGACGATCACCAGAGGTGTACGGCCAGTGTAGGAGATCGCTCCCCACACCATGATGCCGGGTGTTGGCCCTGTGTGCCTCGGTCGTATGCAGTCCTGATTGTGGCGCTCACCTGCACGGCGCCAAACACGCATACGACCATCATTGGCACCAAGGCAGAAGCGACTCTCATCACTGAAGACGACACGTCTCCATTCGTCCCTCCATACACGCCTGTCGCGACACCACTGGAGGCGGGCTGCACGATGTTGGGGCGTGAGCGGAAGACGACCTAACGGTGCGCGGGACCGTAGCCCAGCTTCATGGAGACGGTTGCGAATGGTCCTCTCTGATACCCCAGGAGCAACAGTGTCCCTAATTTGCCGGGAAGTGGCGGTGCGGTCCCCTACGGCACTGCGTAGGATGCGACGGTCTTGGCGTGCGTCCGTGCGTTCGCTGCTGTCCGGACCCAGGTCGACGGGCACGTGCACCTTCCGCCGACCACTGGCGACAACATCGATGTACTGTGGAGACCTCGCGCCCCACATGTTGAGCAATTCGGCGGTACGTCCACCCGGCCTCCCGCATGCCCACTATACGCCCTCGCTCAAAGTCCGTCAACTGCACTATACGGTTCACGTACACGCTGTCGCGGCATGCTACCAGTGTTAAAGACTGAGATGGAGCTCCGTATGCCACGGCAAACTGGCTGACACTTACTGCGGCGGTGCCCAACAGCTGCGCAGCTAGCGCCCTTCGACGGCCAACACTGCTGTTCCTGGTGTGTCCGTTGTGCCGTGCGTTTGATCATTGCTTGTACAGCCCTCTCGTAGTGTCCGGAGCAAGTATGGTGGGTCTTACACACCGGCGTCAATGTGTTCTTATTTCAATTTCCAGGAGTGTATGTTTGAAAAGAGAGTAAGCTAGATTCCTACTTACCATTTCGCTGACCGGGATGAGGGTTCTCTGGTGTTGCAAGGCTACGACCTCCGTGACCAAAGCGGCACTATTACAGTATCATTTAACAGTAATTATGTATGGGGTTTGTGACATGCTTCTCCATCATGACTGCCAAGACTAAGCCGGTAACTTCACCTAGTAATATACTTAATGTGCAGTTCAATTTTTTTTCTCTCGAAACACGAAATGTTTTACCACATTCCACATACCAAAGTAAGTATTGCCAGCCAATGTAGAGTTGCAACGATGAAATTTTCAGTCTCTATAGTCACACACCTGTCCCCATTTCGGTCCTCTTCTGGTGACAGCTCCGACGAGCTCAAAACTGTGGTTAAGATCAGAGTGCCGTTAACTGTAAAGCAAAAGTACCATTTACGTACATATCGTGCATGCTGATACTGAAATTTATATACCCAGGTTAGTATTACAATGTAACACCTGTGGACAGACTGAAAATAATATGTAGAGTCTAGATTCTGCACGCTAGCGTCCGCAGGATGGACATGGGCTAGGGGATGCAGATCCTTGTATTCCATTGGCACAAGGGGAGAGAACGCATTCAGTGCAAGATACAATTAGGGATTGCAATCCAGCAAAGCGGGATTCTGCATCATTAGATATTCTGGCAGATTCCGAACAATTATACGACGAGAAAGTCTCCTTTCTTATACAAAAAAATATTTTCCAATCTAAAAAAGTAGAAATGCAACTTGACAGTTTACGTCTTGGTGATTAGTTTTTTTAATAACAATGATTCAACTATAAGATCAATAAAGAAATCGGGAGACATAATGATGAATCGCACAAAAAAAATCCTTGTAAAAGTAGACCAAGTCACGTGCTTGTGCATTGACAAAAAGTAATGAGATCATGTTCTGAGCCAAGTATACACTTTACAGAATATATTCACGTCACTTTGTGAAACAGAATGCTTTCTATCGGTGTTGTAGATCGTTTATCTAGAAAAGAAAGAAAGCACTGCTGACTTGTCCATTATGCATACCATTTTTTAAAACTGATGTGATTTATTGTGTAGTACATGTTATGACCTACGACTGAATATTTTGATTATTTATTTAAAAATTGGTTCAGATTTAAAAACAAAAATTTAAGACCTCGAAAAATGCTTGAAACTAAAAAAAATTAATGTCATTGTGCCAATTAAAATATTGCTTACTGTTAATTTTATGATTTAACATTGAAATTAATTTATTAATGTAATTAATAGACGATTATTATTTAATTTGTTTAACACTTTAAAGAACTATGTTTTAAAAATATGCATTAAAAATTTGTTGACGCCCAATTTTTTGCTGTCGTCATTCTTTCGACTGGTTTGATGCAATCCTCCATCTTTTCCTATCTTGTGCTAACCTCTTCATCTCTACATATCCCTTACAACCCACGTCCTCAATTATCTGCTTCATATATTCTAATCTCTGTCTACCTCTACAGTTCTTACCTTCGACTGTTCCCTACACCAGTAAATTAACCAATCCAGCGTGTCTCAAAATATCACCTAACAGTCTGTCTCTTCTTTCTGTAAGCTTCTTCCACAAACTTCTTTCCTCACCCCTCATTTCCAAAACTCGTTCATTTCTTACTTTGTCTGTCCACTTAATTTTCAGCATTCTTCTGTAGCACCACATTTCAAATGCTTCAACTTTCTTTCTTTCCGGTATTCCTAAAGTCCATGTTTCGCTACCGTAAAGTGCTGTGCTCCACACACATATTTTTAAAAAGTTTGTTTCTAATTACTATATCAATATTTGAAACTAAAAGATATCTCTTTTTCATGAAGGCTCTTTTTGCTAGAGCTATTCTGTTTTTAACATCATTCCTGCTTCGGCCATCGGTTGTAATTTTGCTTCCCAAGTAACGGAGTTCACTTACTTCTCCAATTGCATGCGATCCTATTTTTATATTTAATCTACTAGTATCGGTATCATTTCTGCTACATTTCATCACTTTTGTCTTTCTTTGGTTTATATTCAGTTCAAAATCTTCCTTCAGTACTTTTCGTTCATGCCATTCAGTAAATTCTCAATATCCTTAGCCTGTTCTGCTAACAAGACAATGTCATTACCAAATCGTAACATACTGATTTTTTTTCTCCTTGAACACTTACGCGACATTCAAATATTTCTTCCTTTATTGTTTCCTCTATATACAAGTTGAATATTAATGGGGATAGACTATAACCTTGTCTCACACCCTTTTTAACTGATGCATGTCTCTCACGATTCTCTACTTTTATTACAGCCACTTGATTCTTATATAGTTTATCAAAAGCTTTTTCTAAATCAACAAACGCCATAAAAGTATCCGTCCTTCAAGTACTAATCTTAAAGCCAGAATTGCTTCCCTTGCACCGCGATTTTTCCTAAACCCAAACTGATCTTCACCTACCCTTCTACTACCCTTTCAATCCTTCTGTATATTATTCTGGACAATCCTTAGACACGATAGACACGAGGGCGGGGAGGGGGAGGGGGTACAACGAACACTTACGTGCGGACAGCTGTGTCCATCCAAACAAGAGTATTCATATTATTTGCAACGGAATAACCAACTATGTAAAATTGTGTTGGTGTATAAGACGTAACGGGGCAACGCCATCAAGATCTCCATCCATATATGAAATAGCTACAACGGCCTGATGCCAAAACGTCTGAATCTACAACTTCGCCACGTTCTTCATGGAACATGGACAATTACAACATTTTAATCATAATCAGTATCACAGCTGATCAAGCTACTACCCTGTAACGGCTTCTGAATGAGACTCAAAGATTATCGCTGTAGCTAGAAATTACTGGCAAACAATTTGTTTTCGCGAGCTGATTTTTGTTTGTGTCGATATATTAATTGGAATCATTTGTAGACCAAATATAATCAAATTGCCAATCAGAAAACTTAGGGGGAAATTGAATAAATATGTTTGTTCTTTGTATATTTCAGTTGTGGGTTTTATTTAATAATAATAATAATCCTTGACAATAATCATTCCTGTGTGTTGGTATTTATAATATTCAGTGACAGCCAACGTAAAACAATTAATCATTCAAATAATTTTGGAATCTAGTAAAAATTTCATCTAACACGAAATGGTATATACTTCAGTATACATCTGGAGTGGTAATGAAAATAAATAAAACTTGTATTTATAGATGTTTTTTGACTGCATCAATACTACAACCGGCAGAAAAGAAATTTCAGCGAAGCATCATGGCGATAAATTTCTGGAGAAGATGCAGTTAGTGTGAACGGGGTGAAAATGATCATATGAGAACGGCTTCTCTGAAAGTATAACCGCGAAAATAACAGTTACTTCTATTACATGCCCCAATTAGACTAAAGAGTGCCAAATTGTGTATTTTTTTTCTTTTAAATCATTGTAGTGTCAAAGTGCTTCTGTGTTCTTTCCCACGACTTGCCAACTAATGTTTCAAACGAAATTTAAGAGCCTTGACCTTACATTTGCCCGAAAGTATCCCAATCTCAACGTTTAGCCTATAACTAAACCAATAGAAAGTTGACCACACCAATGTGTGTACTGTGCTATATGAGCGGTCCTTTGTGTCTTCCATCTTTAGGTTGTTTCTCCGAAATTTTCTCCTCCCCGGAAATTCTCTATCTTTCATTGAGTGTCTGAAACAAGTTGGCGGTATTTCTGAGACTAGCGTCTGGATTTGGTGCGCCTGTTGAGTTAAAATATCCCCGTTGGAACCGATCAATGCAAGACTGAAGGATGTTATAGGCTGTGTGATAGCCAACCCACTAAATTAAGCTGCGTTCCCACGACGTCTTGTAACGGAGGCGACACGCCGCACGCCGAAGTGTAGAGATGAGCGCGCGCCGCAGTTTAGCTCTCGCTACCCCGCCACCACCTCCTCACCACTTTGCCTAATGTCGTTTGGCACAGAGCACTTTACATTAACAGAAGCGGTGCGCACCTCTGCTGCAAACCGATGGCAACAGCGCACCACTATACACGCCTGTAATGTTTATCGACATAGAGTGGGTAGCTGCGTCTCGTCCTCGCTAGCAGAGGTGGCCCTGTTCCCATGACGTGTTGTCGGCTGTCCGTCCGTCCCGGGAGGCCTCCTTTAAGAGACTTTGTGGGAACGCAGCTAAGGTGTAGAAAGATACTGAGATTGCAAAGCTAGATATCCGAAGAAAGGCTGCTAAACCGAAAAGTTAAAGCAGATTTCACATGAATGATACGGCCTCTTTGATGCAGAATGAGAAGGGTCGACGGTCGCCAAAGAGAATGATCCCACAATCCAGATGTACTCAACATGGATTGACGCTAAATTGTGAAACGTGGAGAAAACTCTATTGTTTACCAATTGGGTTTTCAGTGGTGATAGGAAACCAAATCGGGCGAAGTCTGAGTTCTTAATCTATATAAATGATCTCCCACATATACTAGGTGATAATGAACACATGGTGCTCTTTGCAGATGATACCAGCATATCGTTGAAAGACCCATCAGCACAAAACCTCGAAAACACAGCAAATGATGCTTTAAAGAAAATTAACAGGTGGTTTAATGCCAACAAACTAATACTTAATGTAGAAAAGACACAGTTACTTCAGTTTGTTACAAAAATAAAAATAAAGGACAGCTATAATGTGATATCAGAAGGAAAAGCAATCAATGAAAGTAATTTCACAAAATTCCTGGGTGTATGTATAGATAACAAATTGAACTGGAAACAGCATATTCAACAACTTCTTAAAAAACTGAATTCTGCAATATTTTCACTTAGAATAATATCTAGAATAGCTAATATAGAAACCAGAAAGTTAGTATATTTTGCATATTTTCATTCCCTGCTCACTTATGGCATCTCATTCTGGGGAAACTCGTCACAAGCACAGATGGTATTTAAATTGTAAAAACGTGCTATAAGAACTATTTGTGGAGCAAGCTCACAGACGTCGTGCAGAAATCTATTTAAAAACCTGGGTGTACTAACAATGCCAGCACAGTATGTATACTCCGTACTATCATTTGTAGTGGAAAATCCTGAACACTTCAATCTTAATGCTGACATACATAGCCGTAATACTATGAATAAATATAATATTCACAAGGATTACAAATCACTGTACAGAAAGGGTTAACATTTACTTGAGCTTCCTTATTCAATGTCTTACCAACAGAAATTAAATGTTATCTACAAAAACCCAACTACTTTAAGTCCAAACTGAAAGAGTTTCTGCTTCATAATCCATTTTAATATGTGAAAGAATTTTCTTCTTGGAATTTGGTAACTAAGAATGACTGATAAAATAGTATATATGGTATATGGAAGGGGAAGGTGACAAAGTTGTCCACAATTACTAAAATGATATATGTTTTTTCTTTCTGTTGAAACTTTTGACAAATGAAGTAATTACACTGTTTACAAAATTTCACTCATATATAGTAAGTAACATGGGATAGCATGCACTCGAAAACTGTTGTAAAAAATTATGATACTAACAGGTTTTTAAGTAATTGACTGCTTATGAGTTGTGGTAACTGGTTGGTAAGAAATTAACTGGTTGTTAGATGCTGGTAACAAGTTTATACACTGTTCCACATAATAAGTATTAACTAACTCGGGATTGTATTTGTAGGTTACAGGAAATATTGGTTATACTAATGAGTCGTAACTAACTTCTTGTCAATATATAATATTATCAATTATATAGTAATATTGACATTACTAATAAGTGTGTGTACTGTTCCACATCCCCGAGATTATTCTCACATGGGATCAAAGTGAACATATCTATCTATCTATTTAGAATATTCAAGGTGTGAGTATGGCGAAATCCAGGATTGGAATTGATCAACTATATGCAGCAGGTATGATCTCTGGTTCAAACGACGTTGCATTTGATATAGCTTGCTGCTGCGCCAACTTAAAAAGTAGAATCCAAAACCAAAACTAAAAAGGCAATTCAATTTTTTCTGTCATCAATTTCTCTCAACTCTTTTGACGCAACCTATTCCTGTCTCAAGCTAACTTCTTCAACTCAACATACTTCTTACTATCTAAGTTCTCAGATTCTCCACTAACAAATTAGCTAATCAAACGTCTCTTAAAACGTCACACATCATCCTGTCTCTTCTTCCACTGTGTTTCACAGACTTCTTTTTCTGACCATTATTTTCAAAACAAGTTTATTGGGTACTTTATCTGTCCATTAAATTGTAACATCTTTCTACGTCACATTTATAGTGTTCAATTTTTCACCCTAAAGCCATGCTTCACTACCATAAAGTGCTTTGCTTCATGCATAAATCTTTATAAAGTTTTTTCTGAGTTCTAGATTAATATTTGAAACTAAAAAATTTATTGCAATGATGTTGCAGACCATTTTTCCACCTTTTTATATAAATAAGTCGTCGCTGATGATGCTTCGATGAGAGGCGAAACGCTTAGGGGATTAAAGCATGCAAAAACAGTTCCATTGGCGTTATTTTTATCAAATAATTTAAAAGATTTATCTTTGTTGAGAGGGTTCTTTCCACTAATACTATTCTGATTTTAACATCATGCCTGCATTGATCGTTAGTTGAAATTTTACTTATTAATTCATAGAATTCACCTATTTCTACTGATCCTATTCTTATATTAAATCTATTGTTATTGATACTGTTTATATTACATTTTGTTACTTATATCTTACTTTGGTTTACATTTAGTTCAAATCCGTCCCTCGATGTTAATTTTTTTTTTTTTTTCATGCCATTTTGTAATTTTTTCTGTTCTACTAACAAGGCGATGCCATCAGCAAATCACAACATACTGACCATATCCTTAAACACTTACGTGACATTCCAATTATTCTTTTACTTCCTTCGTTGCATAGAAGCTGAGTATTAGTAGGAATAGACTATAACCTTGTCTCACGCCCTTATAAATGATACATGCTGTCGTGATTACTTACTTTGATTAAAGTTATTTTAATCTTAAAAAGATTATAAATTTTTCTTCTGTCTCGATATTTTAAATCTCACGTCATTTAAACTGTGACGTCTAACATTATCAAAAAAATTCTCTAGCCCGCAAACATTACGAATATAAATGTAACCTTTTTCTTGTTCCGACCTTCAGAAATAATCTTAATGCCAGAATTGGGTATCTTGTACCCCGGTATTTCATTGATTCAAATTGAATTTCACGTAATATCTCTTCTCCTTTCCTTTCCTTCTGTTTATTATTCTTGTCAGTAATCTTGAAGCGTGTGATGTTATGCTTGTAGTGAATTTTTTTTTATATTTCTCATCATGAGTTTTCTTCGGGAGTGTGAAAAAAAATTATGCTTTTATCAAAATCGGTGTGATATATCGTATTTGCTTTCCTTCTTTTCCTACTGATTTAAGTTCAGTAGGAATCTAATCAATTCCTATTCCCTTATCTGAGTTCAAATCTTTGAAGCTCTGCCAAGTACTGTCCTTAAGGCAGGATCTCCAGAATGACTAAAATCATCAATGTCTTCTTTTTCCAGCAGTCTGTTGTTCAGATAATCCCTATCACACAGTTTTATGTGTATTTCATCCATCAGTTAGCACTATCTTCTGCTCTTAAAATTGGTTTTATATTATGTTTATACATTTTTTCTTAATATCTCAAAAATTGTTTGATTCTCCAATAGGACACATCTACTTTATCGTTTTCAGCTTCTTCGCATTGCTCGTGCAACCACCTTCTTTTGCTTTTTGTATTTGGTATTCATTATATTTCTAAAATATCAGTGCTATGTTCTTTCTGCTTGTTGCTGAGGAATTTTATGCCTTTTCCTCTGATTCATTAACTGCAAATTTTCTTCTGTGATCCAAGGTTTTCAGCCAGTGTTCTTCTTAATGCCTCTTACTTCATTAACACCTTTGATTATCCTCTCTCTTGAGTACCTTCTATTCTTCTTATTAAATTCCTTTTTGAGTTATTTCTTAGAGCTAAGCTTACAATTTCTCTCAATTTTTCTCTCATGTGATATTCTTGGAATTTCTTTATTTTGCTTCTTGAATTTCAGCCTATTCTTTATAACTATCAGAATGTGGTCAGAGTCTACATCAGCTTATGGGTATGCATTACAAACAAGAGCTCTGTTTCTGAATCTTTCTTTAACCATTGTATAATATGGCTGATATCTACCTGCATTCCACGGACTTTTCCAGATGTATATACTAGTGCATGATTCTTAAAATTGTGTTTGCTATGATCATTTTATATTTTTCACAGAAATCTAACAACTTGCTTCTTTGCTCATTTCTTTTTCCTTGGCCAAAACTTCCTACAATAGCCCCTCCTTTTCCTCCTCCTACTGCCGAATTCCAATCAAACCATGATTATTGATTTCTCCCATGCCCCCTCCCCATATTTTACTAATTCTTCAGTTCCATCGTACATTTTCTGTATTTCGTCATAATCCTCTTGTGACATTGACAAACACACTTTTACTAACGTGACTAGCGCATATTTAGTTTCTGTCCTTGTAAAAATAATCCTAAATTGTTCATAATAACTCATCCGTTTCCATACTCTCTTGTTCACTGCAAATCTCGCACCAGTAACTCCAGTTACTACTCGTGTGGTAATTATTCTATATTTTCCAGACCAATAATCCTGTGCATCCTTCTATTTAATCTCACTCACCTCTACATCTAACTTAAGTCGTTCCATCTCCCTTTTTAAGCCCTCTAATCTACCAGCCATATTCAGACTTTTAACACTCTACGCTTCGACTCGTAGAATGTTTGAATTCATTCTGATGACTCCTCCCTGAGCAGACCCCACGCAGAGATGCAACTATTTTACATCAGGGATATTTTATTCAGGAAGAAGCTATCATTCTGTGTGTAATTTGAGAGGGTTGCATTGCCTCCGGATACCCATTCGGTCATTAATCTAGTAGCTTCTCTTTGCGTTCTGTATCCCTATGCCATTGATCACTTCTGATTCATCTACTTTTAAGAGCTATTCCAGTACCAGTTTCAAGAGGATATCAAGGACCACTCCGTGTTCCTCTGTCCTCCTTTCAGGAGGTCTTCGGTAACCAGTGGGTGACTCCTTATACCAGCAATCGTTCAGCAGTAATAATGCCTCGTCCGTGCATACGACGGTGCACCATATGAAGGTGAGGCGGACATTTGATATCCAAGCAACTAATACAAGTTTTATTAAAATTTTGCCAGTAGATATAATCTGATCACCATAATCAGGAATCCTTGGACTCAGTTGGAACTTGGAAGTAGTGGTTCCACGATATTTAATCCATTTGTCAAAAGAACCAAGCGTTTCCAGGCCAACGACCTTTAGTTTCGAGCATATTTGTTTGTGCCTTTATTTTCCCAGGCATTCATTCATAAACGTTAAGGATATGTGAAAATGGCATGTGGAAAAGTCGTGCGATGATTATTTCAGTACTTGTTTACTTCAAATATAAATCGAGCCACTGGGCAGGTAATTCAGTACAGCTTGTAATGTCCTGCCTCCACCAGCGATGGTTTCGTCGCTTATCCAGATATTTATAACACATTTCAGAGCACGCTCAGGTGTTTTGTGAGACAGCAGAAGGTGGCACATTCCTGTCTGGCGACAAGTTGCCGGCGTTTGGCTGTGGCTTTGTTTGTTTGATACAGACAGAGCCTGCGCTCCTGGAGGTGGTGAGAGTGAACAAGCTGTAGCGAGGACATTGCAGGGTAGAACCCCGGAGAGTACGCACGTGTGGTGTGTGGACTACAAAACGTGGACGTCGCGTTTTGCCACGGCACCTTTTTTTCGTGGTTGTTTCTCCATGTGCTGAACGTTGTGATAAGTGTCTGTTTCGAGAAGGAAATAGATGGCCAAGTGGAGACTTTTCCAGCGTGTAGTCTGCAACCACCGTTGCAATGGAACTGACAAGTGACATTTTAATTTTAGCATTTTTCAGCCCAGTTTTCTTGGCCCTAACAAACAATGTTGAACTGATAGACAATATAAGAGAATTAGTTTTATTCTGACGGTAGCCGGGAACAATCTAAACATTGCATTTACTGGCTGACTTCATTTTTGGTATAATCTGTATATATACAGATGAATGTATGTATGTATGTTTGTTTGTTTGTTCTTCATACAAATCCGCAGCTTTCATCCGATCTCGATGAAACTTTGCACAATTATCAGTATAAATAGTACAACTTGCATTATAATTTCGTAAAATTACTAAACGGCGATAGACAGACGAGTTGGATGTCTAGGTCTCTGTACTGCCTTTCGATACAGCGCTGTATCAGGTAGCTCAGTGGTTAAAATGCTTGCTTACTGGCGTTTCGATCGTGGTCTCCGTGGAGGCAAAGATTTTTAAAAATTGTTTTTGATTGTAAGAGTCACGCCTGGACTGTTGGTTATTCGTATTGAATGTTAAACTGTAGATGTCACAAATTTAAGGGTTCAATGCGAGGCAAATCGTAGGTAGTCTTGCAATGCTGTAGGTGTACACTTTTTTACGTTATAATGATCCCTCAGGGATTGTTCGCAGTGTGTGTTTTATCTGAAGTAATAATACTATAAATGCGGAAGTAAGTCTCTGTCTTTTTTGCGTTTTGATGATTACATGGCTATACCGATATTGGAATTTGACAATAAAATATGTAAGAAGGGCACAGGACATTTTTTCCGTTATGATTAACAGTTGCAGTCACGAAATTTTGAGAATTTATCGAATGGTGACAGAAATATGTTGGATATTGATTCTCTTCAAGAGAGAGGTTCGACGGTAGAATGATATAGTGATAGCTTTCCTGTCATATTTTGCCTACATCGGTGTTGTTTGGGACCAATCCTTCGTTGCCAACAACTTTCTATATTCAATTCTGGCAAAGAAATGTTTAATCCCGCGTACGAAGTCGCGGGTATCAGCTAGTGTTAAATATACACGTATTTCTCTGAGTGATATATTTTATAAATTGATTTTTTAAATAAATTCTGTATTCGAGTTCCTTCTCGTAATTAGAGTGTGGTAAGGTAAAATTACACCTGTACATGTGGACTAAAAAAGAACCAAGACATTTCAAGCTTTACCTTATCTAGCGACATGCATAAGAAGGTGCTGCAAATCTTATCTCCTCCCAAGCTTGCACATGTATCGTTTTAATATCATATGTCCTGCACATGACATCGCACTCATTGCAATATTATTTTGTTATTTCTGCTCGTAAAGTTCCCTATTGTGTCAACATTATTATTAATTTCACAGAACGATGTTGTTCGGTAGCGATGAATAGTTGATTGACTACATTAAAAGCGTACGCTACACTGTTACTGTAATGAGCTGGAAACTACAATTCAATTATACGAGAGCCTTTGAAACTAAAATTCGATAATGACTAAACAAAAACAAAAGTTATGATTACAGTGTTTATCAGTGTTAAATATTATTAAGTATTTAATGTGTGAGTAACAACTCCTGTTCACTATAAATTCAATCAAACATTAACCACACAGTGCTGCAGTTGACAGAATAAGAAATTATGATACTAAAAAGCAAACACAATAAGAAATTACGAGTACATGGGTATATATTGTTGTAATTAGTGATAAACAACTGATTCTTATTCATATCACGCAGAGAAACGCAGTAAGGTATGTAGTGACCCGCCCTACGAGTCACCACTAAAAGGAGAGAGAGAATGTGGGCAAGGGTTGCAGGAATAACCCCAGTAGACCCTCGTTTAATCTGCCACTCGGGTTAGCAATTTTTCACCATCATAGGAGAGCTCTAAAAATAAGTAGTCACAATATAGCACATATCAGAACATTTATTAGCCTTTGTTATTAGCCTCAATGGCGCTGACAATTATTATGCAGAGGTATTATTGCTTCCCCATGCAGTCGTGTCTCGGCCAGCAACAGCGAGCTAAGGCTACAATATCTCCCAAATTAGCAATGACCATCCCCGAGAATTAGACAGTCGGCCCCACCTGACTTTATTGGAGTCCCGTCGTCACTCTGGCAGCTTGTCCGGCGATCACGGCAGGCTGGGGCGACGTGCTGGCTGCGTCCCGCAGTGGCGTCGATCCCGGGTGCTGTCTGCCTCTACCCCAGCGAAGACGACACCTCCATCAGCGGCACCCCTCGGCAGACGACTTGTCGGGGCGAGTCGGCGTCGAGCAGTCTTCTCTCGAGCTCCGTCCCAGAGCCTAAGGTCTTAACCCCACCCCCACCATCGAGCTCTCCATCCAGTGGGGACAATTTTCCACCAATCATAAATCTGTTACCAGGCCGTCTAGGTGACTTCTTTGAGACGGTCATTGCTCCAACTCCTACTTATCAGCACTCTACTTTCAGGGCACTGCCTCGGAATTTGTGCAACCTGTCTAGCTCGCTTTTGCTGCCTTGATTTCGACATCGGTATGCGTACCAGCCGTGACGGCTACTACATCTCCCCCGCCCCCCCAAGTCTGAAGTCCCCTCAGACTGATTTCTTAAGTCTACTTTACAAAGAATATGTACATACAATATGCTTAAGTCTAAATGTGAGGTTCCCCCCCCCCCCACTTTTTTTTTTTTTTTTTTTTTTTTGTTTCTCTCTTTGAGGTACAATTAGAAACTTCTTAATCTAGTGTAGGCGGTTGTCATCAGGAGTTTCTCGTGACCGCGTGTAGCAGCGTAGCATGTGTGTGGCCTCGCCACGGCCTTGCTTACTGCGCGCTACGCCAGCCCTGTGCCAGCAGATTCCACCGGCGTCAGCGTCTGGCCGCAGCACGTGCACCTGACCTTTAAACAACATTCAGTGTACCCTGAGGTGTCTTAGTGAGAACATATCTGTGTTGTGGTGAACGTTTGTGGATATGTAACACTTGTACAGGTAAGATCCTACTGTCCCTTGAAGTGTTATGCTAGAGGGGAGAGTCGCTCGTGTCCGGTTCATCGTCGATCCGGCGAGCTGCAGGTTGCTGCTGCTGTTGCCTCGGCTTTCGAGACGACCCGCGCTGCTCGCGGTGGCGTCTCCTCTTGTACTTCGGGGTCAGGGCTTCGACGCCCCTCGCAGGCGGTGATCGTATCGTTCCGCTTGGATCCGGTGTCGGCACGATTTCTCCAGCGGCGTACCATTCTGTAACTTTTATGAAAAATGTACAGACAACACAAGGTCATACTTAGGACTCCCACTACTGTGAAGGTCACATGGCGAGTGTCTTCTCCCCCAGTTTTCTGATGGGTCATCAACTGCCGTGCATTCTTCATCCTTTCTTCTAATTTTGTTATACTATCCCCAATTCCTTTCAAGTCTTCTAGGTGTCGCAATTTTGTTTCTGCTGGAAGTTCAACAGCGAACTGCGTTGCATTGAACTCATAATCCTCGTTGATTCCGAGGTTAAGTGTTCCGTTAAGCCTTGGGAGCACATCCTGAGCATACACCCCGGTTTCAATTTCTCGTTCCGCTTGTAGGAACACTTGTGCGCCATAGCCTTTACAATTTCGTTCCAGCGTGAGCTTGCCTGTTCCAGAGAGCACTATATCTCTTGCTGGTTCTTGCCCGCAGAGGATAGTGAGCACCTCAGGAGACGGGATAACGAACAACCATTCCCGTCCGCTTAGCTGAGACCAGATGGTCGTATTTAACCTTATTACTCTTTGGTCACAATCCCGCGGGAGTTCCTTAACCGGTTGTAACAAGTGCGTT
Source organism: Vandiemenella viatica (assembly GCA_031002005.1). Taxonomy (NCBI): domain Eukaryota; kingdom Metazoa; phylum Arthropoda; class Insecta; order Orthoptera; family Morabidae; genus Vandiemenella; species Vandiemenella viatica. The sequence goes on along the minus strand of JARYHS010013631.1, from coordinate 112,963,484 downwards.
TCACAGGCGCCATGCAAATGAACAGACATCAGCACAAAAGTCTGTCTGCATATCTGGCGGGTTGGATATATTGATACAGATGACTATCCTTGTCAATCTCAATAGGCAGCGGAAGTACCTGGTACAGTTGAAAGTACTGGTTCTCGACTAATGGAATTTTTAAAACATAACATAGCATGGGTCCCGCGATGAAAGCCTCAATGTCAATAACCCTCAATAACTGATACTCTGCTTCTTCATTTAACGGAATAGGGAACCTCTTATCTCCTATGTCATCGCGAATTAGCTCCAGGTACTGTAGAATTTGACTGGGATGGATAAGGTGCGGTTCTATTAACCCCTTTCGAGCCTGCAAGATGGCTGTGACGAGCACTCCATAATGCTGCGCTATATCTTGATACAAGGTAGTAAGGTGGAGGAGAAATTCGTTTAATGCGACTCGGAGCGCCAGCTCTTTCAGCATAATATTGGTGCTGTTTGCATACTCCTCCAAATACGAGCTTAATCTTCGCATACCTTCTGTGAACGTCTTTTCATTTCGTTCCACCTGCCTTAGCGTGCCGTTTAATGAGGAAAGGGTAGTTTTTACAATGGTCAACTGTTCTTGGTTTAGTCGCAAGAGCCGTCCCTGTTCGTTTTCTAGTTTTTCGATATGAGTCCTTAATTCTAATGTATCTTTTTGCGTTATGGTCCCGAATAAAATGGACGAAATTTCTCCAATGACCCCGAGGACTGCCCGTTTAGATCGGGGCTCGTGCCGCGTGATTTGCCCCAATAATTCCTGTTCCCTCTGTATTTTCTCTCTCTGCCAGCCGATCTCTTGGCGCAAGGGGTTGCAATCCCTAGCGTCTCGTTGGTAGCGTTTCATTTCTGTTTCACAGTAAGCAAGGGTTTTTACTGCACAGTCATTAATTTGTTCGACTCGCTGCTGAAGGCCGTCCAGACTGACATAGCTGACTAATCGCCAGGTGGTGCTGAATACCTGCGTCTTAGCCTTACCATCGTAATAAATTCCTGGCGTGTCCTGGAAGTTCCGGATTGTGTGGTCTTGACTACTGACGATCCCTACGAGGAGTACTCCCATGCAGACCCGTAGCGCCATCTGCAAGTGCACAAGGGGATTTCTGTCAGTGGGAGACTCTTACCCGCCTATGTTTACATGTATAATTTACTCCTCTTTAACACTTTACAACTAGTTACTTATAGCTATTCCCCCCCCTACTCCCGTATTTATCTACTTATTCCCCATTTTTTTCTTTAATAGAAAATCTTTAAACGATTTGCATGAACAGTTAGGTGCTTGTTGTTTTTGAGCCGCAAAGTGACGTTCGGGGGATTCACTCGAACAACCCTGAAAGGACCTCTAAAAGGCGGATGGAATTTCTTAGACCTTCCCCGCCGCAACGCGGGGTCAGTTAATAACACCCTGTCTCCCGGCTTAAATTCTACAGGGTTCTCCTTCCTATCATAATTTTCTTTATTTTTTTCTTTTCGGCTCTGCATAAACTTGCGCGCCTCCTCGTGCAAAAATTGCATACGATGTTTCAGGCTAGCTGCGTAATTCTCATAGTTATAACATGGGGAGGTTGGCTTCTTCTGTAGCAGCCCCGGTATATTTGCTGGTCTCCCATAGAATAATTCATGTGGTTCAAACCTTGTAGTGGTATGTGGCGTCGTATTGAAACAAAATACAGCGAATTTGAGCAATTCATCCCAATTATTCTCCGCCTTGCTAACAAAGTGCCTTAGGTATTCCCCTATGGTTCTGTGGGTTTTTTCTAAAGCCCCGTTAGAGGCGGGATGATACGGGCTCGTAAACACCCTCTTGACATTTAGTAGCTGGCAGGTCCGTTTCAGCACCTCGCTCGTGAAGCACGTACCATTATCCGAGATCACAGAATTAGGGACCCCGTACCGCAAGATTATTTCTTCAACCAGAGCCTGGCTTACTGTATTTGCATCTTGTTTTTTCAATGGGGACTGCTACTAAATATTTGGTGAGCGCATCTTGAAAGGTCAAGATGTAACGCTTGCCGCTCAAACTGACAGGATATGGGCCCATTATGTCAATGTCACAACGCTCAAAGATCTGTCCTGGTGCCTTTGTAATTTCTAGTGGCATCTGCGTCTTGGGTCGTGTCAGTTTATTTATCTGACATTTCGGGCATTTCTTTATGTACTGCCTAATGTCCCTCTTCATTCCCGGCCAGGTTATCCGCTTCTTCAGCCTGTGATACGTTCTCGTCATACCACAATGGCCTCCAATCAAAGAATCATGAGCCTCGTGCAGAATAGCCTGCTTCTCCTCAGTCGTCAACGCCGGCGTTTCTGTAGCTTGGGCTCGCGTCGGCCCCTTGCCTCCGCTCGCGACGCAGCCCGCCTCATTCGTCCCGGCCGGCGGCGGCTCCCTGGCCTGTACTCGCCTCCGCGCCTTGCCTCCGCTCGCGATGCAGCCCGCCTCAGTCGGCTGCTCCACTTCCCGCGATGGGCCGGTTCACTCTGTGGTTGCACCTCTCGTGATTCCTCGCCGCTAGCGTCTATCACCGGTGTTTCTGTCACGTGCCTGATCCGTGACAGCGCATCTGCCGCCATGTTTTGTCGCCCAGATCTGTACTGTATCGAGTACTGATATTCCTCTAGCTTCAGCCGAAATTTCATCAATCTAGATGACGGATCCTTCACGGAAAACAGCCATCTTAACGGTTTGTGGTCCGTATATATGATGAATGGCCGTCCCAGCACATATGCCCGGAATTGCTTAACAGCCCACACAATAGCCAAAAGTTCCCGTTCAATTACCGGGTACGCTTGTTCGGCTTTATTTAACGTCCGGGAAGCAAATGCGATTGGCGCGTCTTCTCCTGGCTTCCCCTGTCCTAGAATAGCTCCGATCGCGTATTGGCTTGCATCTGTTGATATCACGAAATCTTTTGAGAAGTCAGGAAACTGGAGGACCGGTGGACTGACCAACAGTTTCTTTAAGGTTTGGAATGCTTCCTCTTCCGGGATTCCCCATTGAAAAGCCTTCCCTTTCTTAAGCAGGTCGTTCAGCGGTTTCGCGATTTGGCTAAAATTTTTAATGAACCGTCTGTAATAGTTTGCTAGTCCCAAAAAGCTTCTCAGCTGTTTTACCGTCAGTGGTGTCGGGAATTCCTGTACCGCCCTTACTTTCTCCGGGTCTGGGCTCACGCCTTGCTCCTTTATAACATGGCCTAAGTACACTACCTCCTTGCGTAGGAAGTTACATTTTGCCAGCTGCAGTTGTAGATTGTGGGTTCTCAACCTCTGAAATACGTCCGCCAGTCTCTTCATGTGGTCTTCCAATGTAATACTGAATACGACGATGTCATCGAGATACGCTAGGGCTTTACTGCCTTCCATTCCCATTAACACAATCGACATCAAGCGTTGAAAGCTCGCGGGGGCGTCGGTTAACCCCATAGCTAAACGCTTTAAATTCCCAGTGCCCGTTCGGGGTGCTAAATGCAGTCTTTTCCCGGTCCACAGGGCCTTATAGGAATTTGGTGATACCCTTTCGACAGATCCAGCGTGGAAAAATATCTGGATTTCCCCAACTGATCCAAAATCTCCGAGATTAGGGGTAGCGGGAAAACACTGTTAATAGTAGCTTCATTCAGCTTCCGATAATCAATAACAATACGCCACTTTTGCTGCCCATCTGCATCCCGTTTCTTAGGTATCATCAGAAGCGGTGCATTCCAGCCACTAACACTGGGTGCAATAATGTCTTCCTGCACCAATTTCTCAATTTCTTTTCTTAAAGTTTCTTTCTGACTTTCGGGGATTCTATATTGCCTCAAGTTGATGACCTTCCCCATAGCTTCCGGTTTCAACCTAATTTCGTGCTGCACCGTCTCCGTGAATTTTAAAGGTTCTCCTGGTAAGTGGAATACATCACTGTAAGCTGCGCACAACTCTCTTAGCGCCTGCCTCTCCTCTTCATTTAAATGGTCGGTCCGCAGCCCTTCCGTAACTCGCCGACTCCTCTCTAGTGTCGTATTGCTGCTGCATGGGGCTACCATTCTTATCCTCTTCGCTGCCCGATCTTCGTATTCCTCCGTTCGTACGCTAGGATTTTCTATCACAACTTCTTCTTCCGTCGTGTTCAGCACTGTAATAATGCACGCCCCTTCTTCCACTGTTACTAAAGCTTCTGGTACCAACACTCCCTTCCGTAATTCTTGTTTAGGCACAACCATTGTGCCACTTCTCTCTCCCCCATTCTCTATTCCTATTTTCACAATCTTCTCTTCTCTGGGCCCTACCAGAATCCCCGCACCACTATTTTGTCCTGGTTCTTCGGTACGAGTGCTTGCATTGCATCCTGCCCTTGCGCACACCTCGCTACTCCCTTACTCAGCTTCTTCTGCTCAGGCTGTTCCCGCAACCTGCTTGGTAAGTCTCTTTCCGCTTCATTATTCATTCGAATGCTTACACCTCCGATTACAAGTGTCTCTTCGCCAAAGTCCACAATAGCTCTCCATTTCTTTAGGAAATCCCTTCCAAGAACTCCGTCATATGGTAGATTTATTCTCTCAGATACCACATGCAGTGTGTGTGCTACTTCCAGTGCCGCTCCCTTCCTTAAGGAGAGCTGAACCGTTCCTTCCGTATACACAGCCCCCTCGGCTATGCCTTTAATCATTATCCTCCTTCTCCCATCAATACTCTGCAAGTTCTTCAAACATTTTCGCTGAAAAAGCGAGACCTGGGCCCCACTATCAATCAAAACCGTACTGTCACATTTTTGCTCTGCTCACACTCCAATTCCACAAATTCATTACGATTATTGCAATCCATTCTGTACAAGTTCTCTTCCTGAGTATGACAGGATTGCTTCGTCACACTCTGACTTAGTTTTCCGAATTCTGCCATGAATTTGTCTTCTCTCCATTCGTGCGTAAATTGCAATCATATGCTCCATGACCCCAACGTCTACAGATCCAGCACTCCACTGCCCTGAAATATTTGCAGGCGCCAGGATGGCTTTCCAAACTGCATCTCGTACATGGCTCCGAATCCTGTGTATTTCTTTTCCCTCCTCTATGACCTTTCATAGACTTCCCGTTAGATGTACCTTGCCCTTCATGCCACTTTCTTGATTCTTCCCGGGCAAAATCCCGTCCGCGTCCTCGATTTCCTTGCACTTCATTCTCTTGTATCACTGCGGTAACTCCCCGCACTTTCGGGGCCCCCCTACATTGCCTCGCGCTGTGTCCAACGGCCATGCACAGTTGGCACTTCTGCTTCTGTCTACATTCCTCCGCCGCATGTCCCTCTCGGCCGCAATATCCACAATTTTTTATTTTCACTGGTTCAGATTCAGTTTTTCTATTTGCCCCCCTATAAACCATCCTTTCTTTAGCAGATAATATGGCTGCCTCTTCGCCCTTGCCATCTCCACCGCCGCAGGTAGCTGCAATCCTTCACCTTTTGATCTTAATACTGTAATAATTCGTTCATCCAGTAAGCCTTGAACGAACACCCCCCTTCCCAAAGAATAGATTAATTTAATAGCACCGTTCAACTCGCCCCCTACCATTGATTCGCTTGTAGCTTCTTTAAACTCATGAATCATAGAATCTACCCGACTCGCCCAGTCCGCAATTGACTCGCCTTTTTGCTGACTACTTGCAAACATTTTTATAGCATAATAATCTAAAGTCCTTTTGGGTCTATAATTTTCAATCAGTATGGCTCTTACATCTTCCCACGTATTTGTGTTCTCTCGTACAATTAACTTCTGGCGTGCTACAGCTGTGATTCGTGTCTTTACAAATTTAAGTAAGATATTATGATCATCTTTTTTTCACCAATTGAAACGCTGTGTCACAATTGTCAAGGAACTCCGCCAAGGTATCTTTATCTCCATTAAACGAATGAGGTATTAACTTAAGCGCCTCAGCTAAGCTTACGTATGATCTACCCCCCTCATCTCCATCAGATGGCTCATTTTTCCCCCGCTCATTTACTTGTAATGGATCAATTTTTCCCCGTTCATTTACTTGTAATTGATCGATTTTTCCTCGCTCATCTACTTCGGCAAGCTCCGCTTGTCCCCTTGTGGTAGGCATGTTTTCTGCTTTTGCGCTTACTCACAGTTGTTGCTGACTGGGTGTTTGGCTGCGGTTGCGTCGCCTGTTGTGTACCGGCGGCGACGACCTCCTTTGTTGCTTCGTCTGCTGCTTACTGCTTCACGATGACTGCCGACCTCGCTTCCTTCGCTGCCTCACTGGATACTGGATACTGCTTTCCTCCGATACTCGTCTCCTGTAGACACTGTATTTATTGGATTACTCGGGTGGTCTTACTGATTTCTGTGCTAGACTACTTACAGAACTTTTCCCCTATTAATTGCTTATGAACCCAATCCAAACATATTATGCAGGATATATTTTCGCTAATACTTCCTTTTAGCTGAGTGGCACCCCCAGCTGACACCAATTTTTTTACCCCTTCTTGTAGTGACCCGCCCTACGAGTCACCACTAAAAGGAGAGAGAGAATGTGGGCAAGGGTTGCAGGAATAACCCCAGTAGACCCTCGTTTAATCTGCCACTCGGGTTAGCAATTTTTCACCATCATAGGAGAGCTCTAAAAATAAGTAGTCACAATATAGCACATATCAGAACATTATTAGCCTTTGTTATTAGCCTCAATGGCGCTGACAATTATTATGCAGAGGTATTATTGCTTCCCCATGCAGTCGTGTCTCGGCCAGCAACAGCGAGCTAAGGCTACAATATCTCCCAAATTAGCAATGACCATCCCCGAGAATTAGACAGTCGGCCCCACCTGACTTTATTGGAGTCCCGTCGTCACTCTGGCAGCTTGTCCGGCGATCACGGCAGGCTGGGCGACGTGCTGGCTGCGTCCCGCAGTGGCGTCGATCCCGGGTGCTGTCTGCCTCTACCCCAGCGAAGACGACACCTCCATCAGCGGCACCCCTCGGCAGACGACTTGTCGGGGCGAGTCGGCGTCGAGCAGTCTTCTCTCGAGCTCCGTCCCAGAGCCTAAGGTCTTAACCCCACCCCCACCATCGAGCTCTCCATCCAGTGGGGACAATTTTCCACCAATCATAAATCTGTTACCAGGCCGTCTAGGTGACTTCTTTGAGACGGTCATTGCTCCAACTCCTACTTATCAGCACTCTACTTTCAGGGCACTGCCTCGGAATTTGTGCAACCTGTCTAGCTCGCTTTTGCTGCCTTGATTTCGACATCGGTATGCGTACCAGCCGTGACGGCTACTACAGGTACTGGTAAATATTTAAAATTATGAATTTATTTTTGGTGAGTAATCAAATAACTTTTGACTCATTTTGCATAAAAATAATAATAATAATTTTCGCAAATTCTAACTGATTTTGTTGTAGCGCATGTAAAAATTATGTTTGACTGTGAATATAAAACATAGTTATTAAATATAAAAATTTATGGGTACCTGTATGTAAATAAAGCTAGTAATGAAGAATCTGATTTTTTTTTAATTTTTGAAAATAAACTTAACAACAGTTTAAGATATGACATTCAAGAAAGCGACTGGTTGCTTACAGAGCTGAATACATTTGCTATTTTTGGCTCACGCAGCAACCATTCCGGCATTCGTTTAGGCCCTAGAGTGATTTCTGGAAACCTTGAAAAACCGAAATCTCGGTGGCTGAAAGGGATTCAAACCTACATCCTCCCGAATGCTAAGCCCGAGCGGTACCGCTTACCCGCTCTTCGACTAACGCTACACATTGTAATCATATTTGTGTGTTTACGAGATTATTTATAATTTATGTATTCTGTTTATTAATAAGATTAGTTTTAGCACATTTTCGCCAAACAAACCACTCGACCAGTGTGACCTCTAAGAGTATAAGTGCAATGGGTTGACCCGCTCGATGAATTGCTACTGTCTCGTGTGTGCAATGCGACAACCAGAGTCAGTTGTTAAGAGTTACGAGGGCTGGTACTGACAGGCTGTAGGAGTGGCTATAAGTGGGCCACATAATGGACAAAGGATTGTTTTCTTGCGAATTTCTCTGAAGCAATTGAAACTTTGCAATGTGTTACAATGATTTTAAATGTTAGTAAGAGTAAATAGTGTCAAGTTTAGTAACTGGTTTGTTTGATGTGTGAAAAGTTTTACGAACACCCAGTATTCCTTACAGTAGTGAGTTCTAATTGCAACTTTCACAACGTGAGGTATCAGGCATCAGAAGCTTGAACAATCTTCTTTCACGGCGCGCTGCTTAAAAATAACAAGCTTTAGTTGGGTACTGTGATGTCAACTAAGTATCTCATAATTTCGATTCGGCTAGAGGCTGAATTATCACAAATTAATATTGTAACTTGCTGTCGTAGGCTTCCGTAGCCGGAATAATTCGTGACATTGCAGCCGGCATGGTTCAGTCCTCTTCTAGGGCTGATCTACGCAACGATGTGTTACGCACAGTATACTATACACAACTAACTCCCCATCTGCGAAGCTTCGACTGGCTTGACCAATCAGGGACGAGCCTTTCACATCGCCGAACGCTCGCAGCCGGGAGTTAGTTGGTTTAGTAGAGTTTGTGGAGTTCTGCCCTAGAAGGAGACCGAAACGTCGAAATTTCAAACTAGCTATGCAGCACCACCCGTACTGAATACAAACTAACACTACACTTGTTCAATATATTTTGCAGTTTCATGGCCAAATAGGTCGGTCATTGTGTAACCACTTCCGCCGGAATCCACACTGTCGCGTACTTTTGTTTGTTTGGGCCGGTAGTGGTCGATTTCAGCAAATTCGGCTGTAATGTAAACGTATTCTAAGGTGTTCAGAAATCAACATTCGTCCATAAGCGGTGTCTCCTTCGTACGATGGGAGTTACTTCTCCATAGCAACTTCACCAGTGTTACACCCTGTTCACTAACAACTGGCGGTTCAAGGTCATTTACCCCTGACCCACTCTTCACATCACCATCCCCGCCAGTTTCTACCTTTCCGAACTGGCCGCAAAGTCCATGTAGGGCAAAGGACAGTGGGGATAGAGCAGGCTGACGTTGAACAGTTTCTGTTAACTGAACGCTCTATAACAGTGTTATTGTATGTGTGATGACAATTCGTCGCTCTTCAGTGTAGTATGCTGAGGATGAGGCATGAAATATCGAAGAGGATGAAATTCTGCACCACCCTATTTAGGTCTAGCCTCTTGAAGGTCACACAGGGAGTCGACAAGTTTACATCCCAGTCTCATCGTCGAATCACCATCAACCCTTACTCCATACGCACTGCGAGAAGGTTTTAAATGCGAACCCAGGACATGCACACCCTGCTGGCCAAATCACAAATGATGAAAAATTATTCATCACCTGCACTCAGATCAGCTAACCCCGTCACGATTGCCAGAAACAGATACGGCGTATTAGCGAGATCTGCTAGAACACAGGTTTCGGAAAGTATTACGTTTTACAAAGCAATCCCAGTAAAATAAATTATAAAGGTACCGTATGTCGATTTAAAATATTCGCCAATTTTCTGCCGGCTCGTATGCAAGGACGCACTTACCTTGTGAGCAGTAATCGCATTGTATATCCAGATGAGAGAGTTGATATTCATACTGTCTGCTGTCGTTAGTGACATTTTTTAATCACTGTTCTCCTAATTCCGTAACTCTAAATTGCAGAAATTATCTTTTGCTACTGAATATTCGAAGAAACAATAGCGGCGTTCAAGGGCGTTGCCAGGTTTATCTTCAGGGTGGGACAAAAACAAGGAAACTTCTTAAAAATATTTGTTGAAAACGGATTTACTTGAAAATTAATAAATAAACACACATTTAACTTATTTAAGCACTAGTCTGCGAGAGTTCTGGCTAAATTTTTTTTTAAAAATCATTTTTCTTTATTCATTTATTTTTCGCTCTACAATAGGGAGGGAGGCAGGATGGGGCAAGCCTCAACCTGGATGGATACGCCCATAGCCATGTTCCGATCTCGGAACTTCTGTAATGAAATGTTAAATAAATCAACTTATCGTTACAAATATTGCTTTATTTGGGTGTTACACTTATATCTTACATTTACTTATCTGAAAAATACTTTCCATTTTGTGCGGAACTGTTTTTTAAACAACTTAGCATTTCAGAAATAACTTGTGCGTTGTGTTACATACTGTAAGGTCCTACATATAAGTCGCTGACTATGCGATATCACACTGCACGGAAGAATAAACGGAAGTTTAGTATTAAGGTACAGTACTATGTAAAAATATCACAGACACATCATTCACGGTTCATAAACCAAATTCGTACAAAATAAATCACGTCAGCGATCAGGTTACATTAACACACACTCGATGCATCAACGGAATCAAATTCGGGTACAAATCACATTTTTATAATACCGTCTCCCAATTACTTCACTACAATATCAGGTACTGCGTGTTCACACCGTCAGTTCTTTGGCAAAAACAGTCTTTGCGTCATTCCTCCCCGGACGGAGAGCTATATTTGGCACGACGAAGGCAACACCTGCTAACATTTCATTCACGATAGTCAACTCGGGGTAGGGCAGTCGCAGACAATGGTGATATCACAGCGGATAACAACATCCGACTTCGAACACAGCCTTCTAATGATAAGTAACTGAATGGTTGCTTCATCACCAATGATGTCTCTTCTGTTTCTAGGAAACGCACTTTGTGCAATCCGAACACAATTTCTCTCTCCCGACACTGGCTGAGAGTTTCACGGAGCCAAAACGCTGAGTACTTGTCTGCGGGAGAAGTGATCGTTGAAGTTCTACCAGACTACAGGACAGAAATGACGATCTTCATCGTGGAACGATCACCAACAGGCACCAGGAAGTTGTGATAACTGGGTTGGTGATCTCTTATCAGTTGGACGCAGTCATGTTGCTGACCACAGTGGAAACAGCAGACGTTACCAGGGACGCCACTGTACTCTTAACCTCGTGATCGTGGTCGTGGTCGTGGTCGGTTCCGTGGTCGTGCTCGTCGCCGACTGAAAGAAAAATAGTAGGTCAGTCAGAAATTGGTAATATTAAGAAAGTAGACAGAAAACTCATTTATCTGTGGCTTAGAACTATATATGTGTCAATGCTGAAGCACTTGCGTAAGCTTCAAATATATTACTTCATTCAAAGAAACTTATGATGCTAATTTCTAGAGCTGTGACACTATGGATAATTTCAAGCAAACAGGTCCAAACCCAAATTTTTATTTCAAGTCATTCCTGGTCATTCAGCAGCTTTAAATCATTCGTAATTAATAAGAAATATTTGTGGAAACATTGTCAAAGTAAGGCCCCTATCAAATGTTGTAGACGGTGAATGACAACGCTTAAATTTCCGTTCGGTTTCAGAAAGTTACAGTTATCACATGGTGAATGAAACTGAAATTGCTATCCCCCACCAACCAGTAGAAAAAAAAAGTAGATATCCGGCAATATGATGGCCACAATGAACCACAGAGATGGCTATCAGTTCGTATTGACCTTTGTGAGGTGCGGAGTGAAGAACGTAAAAAACGGTGATAAGGACTGACTAGCTATAAACGTTTCCACAGGGAGCACGTTAGGGCGGTAATGGTCAAATGAAACTATCACTTCTTAAAAGGTTAAATACAATACAAAAAAAATTAATGCGGCCATAACCCAGTTATAAGTTTTTATCCCTCAAATAACTGATGAAAGATTTTATAACGTTTATAATAGCAAATAGCGTTCGCAGTTAGTTCTGCAGGATATGGAGCTGTGTCGCAAAATAACCAATTAATAATTTTAAAAAAAGTATTATAAGCAAAGAATAAGGTTTTATATATATAAAAAACTATCATTTCTAAAAGCGATTAAACTAGTGCACTGGGGATTTCGAATATAAATTTCGTAATTTCACATGAAAACTTTTTTTTAATAAATCAGTACCAATATATTTTAAAACACAATGCATTACAGGTGTTGCAAAATTTTCATTAAAATGGTATATATAAATCAATTTATTTATATTAAAAAAAATCTGTTGAATGCAATTATTGCGGGTATCGGAAAAATTCTCAACATTTTAAAAACATAGTATTTTCAAGACGTTTTTATTACCTTATTTATTAAATTTTCCAACGAATGATAGATGTGATTTTGTAGAAAACATTATCTAGTGAAGTATCAAATTAGTCAAAAATCATTTATTTAGTTATTTTACAAAAACATTTTACTGTGTAAAGATAGTTTTCCTGTAAACTTCAGCAGGCTACATATCAATATAAATTTTGAAATAATTTTCATGTCAGTAGTTTTCTAAATAGAAAGGGGTGAAAGAAAGACATTTTCTTAATAATATTTACCAAATGCTTCCACAAATCGTGGAATAAGTGTCGGCGGTCTGATATGCATGAAGATTATCTAAAGGATTTTTTTTCTTCAACTCCCCATTAAACCTCTTATAATGGGGTACTTGGCATTAAAAAGAAAAGTATGAAACTTTAACTGAAAATCTAGTTGTAAGGATACCGAAAATCAACTTTATTTGCTCGATAAAAGTTAAAAACAAATCATTTTTGATAAAATAAAAACGCAGAGAAGTAACGTGACGGGAAACGGCAATCAGATCGCGTGACGTCACATCGCAACACGCACCAGTCTTACTCCGTGTGTTAAGGATATGTTGCCAGTAGTTGCGTCGTATATTTAAGGTTTTATGTCAATCTATTACTTAGTTCTGGATTCCAAACCATAAAACTAATAGTATTTGCAATAATAAAATTTCCGAATGGTAGTAATGACCTAGTGACAGGGTTTCTATTCGCTGCGCATTCCGCCCCTATCGTAGCCGTCGTAACCTAACCCAGCAATCCTACCGAGTACAGGTGACCAACTGTTTAACGTTGAATCTGAACAACAAAACCGTTCTGGCGTACTTCACATTATGCAATAAGCTGTGCCAGAGGTAAAAGTCGAGTTAAGTGCCTATGAAAATCCCCATCGAGACAGGGATTCAAACCGGGGACCTTTCGACCTGCAGTCAGAGGCCTTAACCTCTGAGCCACCAGACCACTCTACATCCGCAATGAAAGCTGGACTTACCAAAGAAAACGGCTCTAATTTGCCTAGGATTAATGTCACGATGTTGTAATAATGTTAAGGCAAGTAAGTGGGGCGCAATATAAATCTCTAAATTAAAAGGTCCAGAAGTTATGAGGATGTAGCATACGGACAAAAGAGCGAATTCATAAAGGTTCCGTTTTTCGTTCATAATGTACGGTAAAAGATTATAAATCTCATAAACTGAATACGTTATCGCAGATGGTGTAGAGCAGTCAGTAAATAAGATTTATGACCACACGTAACTCGCGTCGGAACTTCAGGATCAAATGATGCTTCCCTTTTTGATAATTATAACAATTGCAACGTCGCTTACTTGACTTTGATGCCTCATCTCTGAGGAGAACCGTCACGTGCTGCGCCTAGCGTGTGATCCCCAGTAGCCGAGACAGAAGATATTCGAGACGCAGCGTTCCTCAAATAGATTTCAGCAGAGACGACCAGAGTCGAGTGTCGGCGGTGTTTGCGGTCGATGTCTCCTCAGACAGCCTCCAAGGCCACTGCGGAGTCGTCGCCACACCTCGCACAAGTGCCAACGCATCTTACACCAGAAAGAACGAACTAAACGCCTTTCAAATGGTCCTCCTCTTTGTATTTTCGTATCCTAAAATCACTTCCTTCGCAAAAAACAGCGTCGTTCATACCGCACTAGAAGACAGCATTCGGCAGTTTGTGTGTCTGTGTAAACAACTTCGCTATAAAAGTTACATGTATGTGCCAGCAAAATTTTGAGTTATGGCCGTCTTATAAAATATATGTAAATTGTACAAATGGACATAAGCTTTGAGAAGTTATTTTCTGTTACGAGTATCTAGAAATAGTTGGCCTACTGTACTTTTTTTTTTTTTTTTTTTTTTTTTTTTTTTGTTGCTACGAACTATGAACTCTGTGGTCGAATATCTTCATTTTTTAATTTTATCCTTAATTAAACATTCTGACGTCCTATTAGATGGCATCCATTAATTACGTAAGGTGAAATGGGGGAGGGGGGAACAGAAATCCCACGTCATCTTTTTAATTCCTTAAAGAACAATAGAGCTAAAAAAAGGCCTACAAAAGACGCCAATTCCAACATAATGGGGGGTTTAATCGCCTTTGAAAACTGGAGAACTAAAAAAAGTCTGCAAAACTTACGAAGCAAAAAGGGGGGGGGGGTTCCCCTCAAGATCTCACCTCATCATAAGGGGGAAGGGGTTGGTACACTGATTCCAAAAACAAACAAAAATAGACACCTCCTTTGAAAAAAATAGATTTTCACTCTATATATAATGTTTCATTTCGCTGTGCTGGGTGCGGAGTCAAATATCGGGTATATCGTAGGAGCCGTTCTAATAATCAAAAATGTAGAGCAACCCCAGAAAGACAAAACTGATATCGACTGCATAACCTCTGGCCTCGCATTCTGGAGGAAGCGGGTTCGAATCCCTGTCCGGGCATCCAGATTTGGGTATTCCATGGTTTTCCCAAATCACTCCAGGCCAATGCCGGGATGTTTCCATCAAAAAGCAATGGCCGAATTCCTTACCGTTCCTTGTCCCCAATCCCATCCCGCCTACAATGACCTCGACGTCGACAAGGCGTAAAGCCGCAAGTTAAAAAATACTGCATAACGACTGGTTGACGAGATTCGAGCTTGCCACTGTCTCATCCTTGCTGGAGGTCACGGCCTTCCGGCAAGTCACCTTGCTGTCGCGGTTAGTCCGTCCCACTCTTGCGGGTACCCACATCCGCTGCTGGTCCCTGCAACGTGAATACCTCGCATTTGTACCACTAAAATGAGACTGAAGCGTTTACTGCCAGTAATGAAGGCTAAGTCACCAATACTGCAATAACTTTACTGTTGGGTTCCGATATTCAGAATTTTTCACTGTACGAAGGGCTTAAATAAATTGTAGTAGTCAACAGTATCAGCTTGCACTTGTCATACAAACAGCGAAAGTCACGTCATCCCTTGTATCGAAACTCGCATCAGACCCTGCTTGTAGCGGATTTAGGCGGCTAATGGTAACAATTCAGACGGACAAGAAAGCAAATATTGCAATAATGGCAATACAATTGGTACAAAGAATATAAATACAAAAGTGACGTCAGTGGGAAATCATTATGAAGCTGATGATCTAGCATTACGAATTTTATTACTGTTAGTTACACGATTTATTCTTCACTCGAATTAATTATTACAACAATTTTTATTTTTTTAAGTATTTTTTATACCCCTCATTAGACAATGGTAGTGGGCTCAACTAACAGACTAAAAATCTAAGTATCGAACGCCCGTCTTCATCTTTAAACTTAACATAGGAAACACAAAACACGTCTGTTATGATAGATAGGCGATGTGATACTAACGCAAGTTTCATAACGTCTTCATCAAAGCCGCTCTCGTTTGAGGAGTAGACATTCCCATCCTTGACCTCAGCACCAATAAGAAGATGGTCTGGTTGGCACAATGCTGCGGTAGCTTTACGTCCTTCAGGATATTTCTGATACTCACTTAATAAGACACAAGTGAAAAAGCAGGTAGTCAGGTGAGATTAGGCCAGTTCCGCTTTGTGTGTGTGTATGTGTGTGTGTAAAATGGCATTTGGCTTCTCTGAGGCCATACAGCCAGCTCAAACGTGATTTCAGTTTCTCCATTGTATATTATTTTGAAAGTTATTCTAGACACGATATGTACACGTACACACTCAACACTTACACTAAACACCCATGTCCTCGACCGGACTCGAACCGGCGAAGTTCCACTTTAATATGAAGCGTCAACTCCTGGGGAATTTTTACAGCGAAGGATTTCCTTGTTTGTAAGTGGGGAGCTTAAGTGATGCTATTTGGATAACTGTGATGGCGCGTGTGATAATGTAGTCTGGTCGCTGTTGTGGATGAGCTAACAAAAATGGAAAAGGTGTAAGGTGATGCAATGTCCTTGGAGCCGGCATTCCGACCGACCGACGAACTATCACAGGTAATTGAGCAGCAACTGTGCACTTTGAAATCTCTTATACTGTTTGCTATGTCTTGGATGACGAATTTTATTTCTTTTAGCATTACGCCTCGTTAGCGTAGAGGACATTAGAGGCGGGAAAGGACTGGTGCCAATTAACGGTAAGCCTTTTTGAAGGAAACATCCCGGCATTCGCCTGCAGTGATTTGTGGATACCATGGAAAACTCAAATCTGGATGACCGGACGCGGATTCGAACTTGCGTCCTCCCGAAGGGGTGCCCAGAGCGTTACCACCCACCCACCGCGTTGGGTCCCACATTTCTTAATACTGTTCAAATCGGATATAGATTTTCCGCACGTCTGCAGTTAAGATGATAACGCATATCTCAAATTTTAGGATATATCCTACGCTTTCAAGCTGAGAAACCCCTATTAAAATCTGTTCAGTAGTTTTTAAGTGGTTACAAACGATGAAAACCAGTCAAAATCAGATTTCTAGTTTTCAAGTTATACCAGGTTACAGGTAGAAAAGTTTGGAGTTCAGAACACACTACATGTGCTACGTGGAGGTACCTCATAAAACGTCCCCAGTTTTTGAGACGAACCTTAAACTTTGGGAAAAATGCGTAAACCCCATCAAAATCTGTCAATAAATTTTTATATGATGCCGAGAGAAACCCATAAACACAGCCCCGTTGCGAATATCCTACTATATAAAAAGCTAACGTGTGGTCTGCGTGCGTCGTCTATAGCTGGTTCTCCTATTGGCTAACGAACGGCCAATCATCAACCACCATATTGCATTCCTTCATTTTGGATTTTGTTTATTTACTACAGTTAGATGCAGAAAGTCGTGTAAGACGAATGGTGTTCGATGTTTATGTTATATTATTTGTTATCAGTTATACGCCAAAATTCATGTAAGGAGAAGGGATTCAATATTTACGCTGTTTTATCTGTTATAAGCCCTAGGTCAAACCATAACCTAAGATTTTTTCGGCAGACGGTAAGAAACTGTGAAGTGTATTTAAAACTCGGAGAAACATAATGATGTATTGGTCAAATAAATAACAGTTATCCGTTTTCGAAATTATAGTCTACATTTATTTATGCAAAATCCTAACCAAATACTCTGATAATCTAACCAGAGTAACGTATTCATATAACAAACGATATCATTAAAAATGACTAATTGATTTCTCCTTATAAGCTTTTCCAGAATAAATTCTTACTACCATTATATATGATACCATTAGTTTTTGATACATTTGTTAACTATTAAATGAGATTTAATATAAACTTTTGATTAGATTTAAACCATGATTTAAACAGTGAAGGATATGACTATTGTCTCTGACTTACAGTATAAGCGATATGACACTCGAAATGCAACAACGATATTATTGCCGCAAAATAGCAGTGAGCAGAGAGATTAGAAATACGGAGAGCAGGGAAAAAAATTAATGCGAGGCAATTATGTGTCACAAAGTTACAATTAGTACGTTCGTTTAAATTTACATATTGCTTTTTATTTATCTACGACAACCAGAAGCAAAAATTCATGTAATGTATGTATGTGTACGTTATATTACCTGTATCAATAATGAGTACTAGGTTAAAACACAGCCTACATTTTTTTTTTTTGTCCGGAGATAAGAAACGATGAAGTTTGTTAAAAACTCGGAGGAAGTTTACTTCCCATCATTTAAAGTAAAATAATGTAAATAAATCGGTATTACCGGAGATCGCGATTCTGCCAGGAATTGGTGTGGTAAACTGCAAGAATCCACTAGAAATATTTTCCGTAGTACATTTAACTGTATTATGCCCGTCCAGAATGTATTACAACCTAATTTCTGCTTGAAAATAATGGTAGTCTACAGGCTGTATTACAACGGAATCACTGCTTAAAAACAATATGTCTTGCGATTGACTACAGCATTTGAGAGTAGTAGAAGTTATGATTTTCGAAAGCAATATTAATGGAGGGTTGTGGTTGAGTTGACGAGAAAGCCCACCGACACATTTGATTACAGCGTAATTCACTCTGAAATGAGTTTTACAAACCAATTAAACTGCTTTCATATGCGCCAAGTTACTGAAGGTATTAATAAATGCGGGTGAACGTAGTTCGTACCTATCGTGCTGAAGTGTGCCTGGACTAGGAATAAAACTGATATTAAATGGATAGCAAAAGTTTCCGGATTCCTAATTTATTTTTCATTTTATTGGTTTTATACATCCGCCCTCATTAATTCAGTAGAAGTTACTACTGTATTGCTGTGTAGAACATTATCAAATCAAGGCCACTAGCATTATCTAATAACAATCCCGTATAATTAACCAACTGCAAAATAATAATAATAAAATGAACTGCCAGAATATGGCGTTCAAACCGTCATTTTTGACGGGCTAGAAGCTATATGTAATAACTAGCTGTTACCCGCAACTTCGTACGCGTGGATTTAGAATTTGATTGCTAGAATTGGATACACAAAGCTGAAAGCTACCTAAGATATGTCGGCATACTATGACGGGAACGCTATCGACATACCATTCTACCGTCGAACCTGTCTCATTTATTCATATCGGAGAAATTATCCTATTTCGTTCCTAATGATACAAAGTATTTCGGTATATCGGTATACACATATAGTCGTCGAAACGTATATATAAAAAAAGACGGAGACTTACTCTTGCATATACTGTATAATCTTATTAGTTTAGATCACACAAAAACTGCCTGTGGAGCCAGTATACCCTGAATAAAGTAAACGATTAGGGCACTATTCTATCGCGAAAGATTTACCTGAACATGGTATCCTTACTACAGAATCCTAGGCTTGGATCAAACTATGAAAAACAATTATTAAACATTTTTGCTCCCAGTGGGGTTTGAATCCGAAGCCACATGGAAGTGTTCTTAACAAGCACAGCACGTTACCACTGCGCTACACTGCCATTGCTGTCTAACGCTACGCATTACAAAGACCAATAGATATTATGCGTTTGTCTTTCACAGTTCAGATAGTTTTCATAATTTAATGACAATACGTTCTTATCCATACAGAATATGGTAACCCATGTCCATCCTAATGTCAAATAGCATCTCCTTGTCAAATTTCATCACGATTGGATTAGCCGTTTAGCCCAAGAAACTTAACAAACAAACAGACAGAGTTAATTTCACTTTTATAATATTAGTATAGACTATAATATGTGTGTATGGCAGTGCACCCATCGAATCTAAGCTGCCTTACCATATATCGTTTTCTAGAAGCGATTTGGGCCATTGTTGTCCTGATGACACACCTAAAATTTCTATTATGCATAGAAATCAGCATCTTTAGCCAACCCGTTAAATTTTACCTCATTCCTGTCCTTAATTTAGAATTTGTTGATATGTAAACTTAATAAATTTTGTCACTCAGTCACATAAAATCAAGAAAATTCCAGATTACATCCGTAGTCGTAAAAAATATAATTTTGTACACAGGTTTAGTTTTACCCTCAAATCATAACAAAAGTGTAAAATTGGCGTATTGGTGTATTTAATCGTTATCTAGTCCCAATGCAAGGTCTCATAACTTTTCTTCACTGAACCGCTATAAGACTTGGCCCTATTTTAACAAAAATTGTTTTTGTGGGATAAAATAGACTACATGGATGTATACTAAATCAATACACGGTCAGGGAATGAGTATTCTACTAAAGAAAGTGAGATACATGCTGTCAGTGGAAGTAATTAAGCAGAAGTTATTTAAATATGGGAATGGTATACTTTAATTAGAATGGTTTTTATTTGTGGCGGTAGCAGTGTACAGGTTTTGGCTTCCGTTATTAGAGTATGTATAGGATTTCACGCTCGAGGGAAAATAAAAACTAACTTTATGGTGTAGGTCATTGAAAGCAATAGTGAAGGCGAGAGTAACGGTGAGAGAAGCGCATTAACCCGCATTCTGAACACAAACGAGCGGTCGGAAAACAGGTTGCGGGCACAATGGACTCTCTGGGCTCCGTGCGTGAGCCGACAAAAGAGGACTTCGCCGGCCGTTCCCACGCCGATCTAGCGACTGACGCAACGCACGTTGCCCATAGCGTTGTGAAAGTGAAAAGTCTTCAAGCGCGAGCCTCTGAGAGCGACCTCATGCAGCGTAAACTGAGAGAATAGGCCAAACTGCGTGAACTGTAAAGTGCTGTTTTTAGACGTGATCAGCAACGAAATGTAAGCCTGGACCTATTATCACGGCGCCTAAGGACCGATCCTGGTGGTTAAGCGATAACGTTTGGGACTGGCATTCGGGAGGACGTGGGTTCAAATCCCCGTCCGAACATCCAGATTTCGGTTTTCCATGGTTCCTCGAAATCAACCCACGCCGGGATGGCTCCTTCAATATACCATTGTCGATATCCTTGCCGTTCCTAGGTTCCAGTCATTTCCCGTCTCCGATTACCTCGATGTCGATTAGGCGTAAAATGATAATAAAAAAGGGATGTTCGATCTGATTGGGTGGACCCAGTTTCGGGATCTCGTTATGAAAACTGACCCCGTCAGAATCTGTAGAATTAATCACTGATTACTGTAAGGAATTAATAAGTACAGTTTTATTAGGTACCGAGTGATCGCACAGTACGTGTGAGATGTTGGCGTGTCAAACAAATAGACAGTAAGTAGTTATACTTGACTCATCAAAACGTCCAGAAATACAGGACCGGTGGGTGACTAAACTTTTTACCTGATGGTTACTGTACGACTGTTTAGCGGTAATCACAAAATTAATGTGTCGAAAATGTCACGTGACCACCGCCACGGCAAAGTACACAAGCCATGTCTGTCTAGTCTCCCGGAGGGAGCGAAATGATTTCCCAGACCCAGTTAACACCAGATCGACTCCATGAACAGACGTTTTACCCCCACCTTCAGGAAATTGGCCCTAATAGCGAAGGGGCTGTCGAGCTGAGCTTTGTAACAAGGGTCACCGGTTCGAGTTAATTAAGTGGTGAGTCTGTCCCGTGTTATCCACACTGGAGAGTAAATATAATGACTGTGATATCGTACACACGCGGTTGAAGAAACACAGATACACTATGACTGACATGGCCAAAAGCCAATATTTGCTAAAGAAAGAAAAATGCACATCTTCGGAAAACAAGTACCAGTCTCTGATTTCAGTCGGAAATGAGTGCAACTTGAACCATAATCATTTGGACATTACTTTGTGATCACTTCGTTCAAAATCTTACGATATCAGGATGCTTAATAATATAAGCGAATGTGGAAAGAGCAATGCGTGCCGAGTTCGTAGATATTTTTCACACATCACAGGATTGCTTTTATATTTATTGTTAGGCCGTTACAGTTTTCAGTAGCAATGCCATTAGAGACTGAAGAGGATTAACGACAAGGAAGGGGAAGGGATTCAACAGTAATATTTTGAGGTTAATATCCAGGATTTAACCTGGAGCGATTTCAGAAAATCATTTAAAACTTGCTTAAAGAGCAAGCAGTCGGAAAAAAAACGTATGGATCTACGTACTACAACTAAAGCCATATATAGACGTGGTAGCCCAGACCATTTTCTTTTTCCTAAAAAATTACCTGTCGGTAAATTTCAAAGCTTTTATTCGAAATCTGCATTATAATAAATTAAAAAAGAAGTTCTGCATTTTGCGTGATTTAAACTAAGACAAACGGCCCACCAACAGGGGCAAATACGCACTTATTAATAGTTTTCATATCAAAAAATTCGTGTAATAGTTGAGATTGTGTAGTTTCCATCGAAACAGTATTATTGTTCAGCTACAGAATTTACTTCAAGTCCGATACAGGAGTCACTATTTTCTTCCGCGCAAGTAATAAGTAAAATGATTTAAAAATACATTCTTTGTCTTCAAATGAGGAAACGATGATAAACCAGAGGAAGATACAGACATATTGTCTGTTACATAATCAGTGGTGTGTGTAAAAATAATAATGCTGAGTTTGTCTTTTCACTTACTTTGTTGGTTATTATACAGACTTACAATACTATGTAGCAGACTGTTGGTATATAGTAAACAGATCTTGTGGCATCGTGAAACGCAGTATTGCCGAAATTGATTATTTTTTCCGCACAGTTAATAGGGGACAAGTTGAGTTTGAAAATATTTGTAATTTGTTTTTAATTAAAATATGAAAGCTCCCCCTCGTCCAGAACACAAGAATTTTCTGAATTGCCTCCCTCTACCCTCCTCCTCGACCATTCATTCTCAGTGGGCTGTTTGATTGATGCAGATGAAACTCAATTTTAAGCAATTAATTTTCTGATCGTTCCACTCCCTCTCTCTTTCTATTTATAATCCCATAAATCAAAAGAAGGAATCGATGAGGAGTTCTGAAAAATGTTCACGATTCTGCCAGTACATTTGCAAATAGCAGCGCCAGCCCTGAGGAAACAAGTTACGGAATGTAAGAAATGTAGCTCATTCAATCACTTAATTTTTGTTCATACTCTTGAACTATTAAGACAGGACGTTGAATTTCTTTTCAGAGAAGCCGAAGACGGGGTGCCTAACTGTTAACTAATTCTCCCTCTAAGTCCTTAGGGTTTTACAGTAAATGCTACCACAGTTAATTTCTAATTACTGCGGTCCGTTTGTCAGTAATGTTTAACTGAAGTTACCGGTCTCCAGTAACAAGTACCAATAACTTAGTCATAGATATTGCACTACTTAATGACGTTTCTAATAAGAAATATCTGTCTTCTAATCAGTTTTCGTATGCTGATTTACTGTTCAGGCAACTTGTAATGGTAACTGGTTGGTAAGAAAATAACTGGTTATTAGATGCTGGTAGCAAGTGAATACACTGTTCCACATAATAAGTAGTAATTAACTCGGGACTGTATTTGTAGATTACAGGGGATATTGATTATACTAATGGAGTGTAGCTATCTTGTTATCAATGTATAATAATAATATCTATTATATAGTAGTATAATTGACATTACTATTAAGTGTACGTACTGTTCCACATCCGTGAAATTATTCTCACATGGGATCAAAGTGAACATATCTATCTATCTAAAGGAACAAATCATATGGAGTCAAAATTAGTCAAGGTGTTTATCTGCTAGAAATAAACAAGCTCCAAGACGTTCGTTAGAGGACCGTCGAAGATACTCGACCCTGACCGAAATGTCGAGGTTTTATCGGTCACAAGAATAAGGTGAATCACGAGGCCTCTCTACCTGCATCATTAGCGATGAGTCAAAATAAGAGGTAATACGGTATCTATGAGAACTTCGTTATTAGGTCTAGTGTAGGATAAAGTCATAACTAAACATTAATGTCTAAGAAAATGTTCAATAATCAATCATCATTTTCAGTGGACATTTTACAGATCTTAGTGAATGGATTATAGATGTACTACAAGCTTTTAGCTGCCGCTATAATATACTAGGTTTTTCCCGTGAAACGAAGAAAAAGTCCCAAATTTTTTTCTTGTCTACGTGTGAATTATTACCATTTATTTCATACCAATTAAGTATTTTCGGTGGAAGGAAGTAAACCACACGATTTTCCGTAACAAAATCAGAAGTTAAATATTCAGGACAGGTTTCAGTTTCCTGCTACGTCGCCTGATGACAAACAGCAAAGTGTGAAGATCGCCTTACAATCTCCAGTTTTTGAGTTACAAAATTGCCGATCTCTGAACCGTATAGGATAACGTGTTAGCCTCGAGTTGCAGGATTCACCGGTTCGAGTCTGATTTCGATCATGTGTGTTTTAATATAGTGTTGTATCCATTCTGTGTGGATCATTATCCATACGGAAAAGATACTTGTAAAATCATATAATGTTGGGTCGATGATGTACGCATGACAATAAAACGGAAAACATCGGAACTGCTTGGCGGCTAGCCGGCAATAGTCGTTTTCTTTATTTTTTCATTAACTGCCTTGGCTTAAGGGATCTCCAAAGAGTCCATTACCACCAATATTTCCATACCTTCAGTGAACAAAAACGGTTCAATTGTAAATTTATAATAATATAGATTAGTCGTGTTCATACAATTTCCTGAAAAAAATTTGCAGTTTAAGCCTCACCGACAGCTATTGAGTACGCATGCGAAGAGGATGGTCGTCCAAGGGCAGCAGCGAAATAAAACTGGGTGCTGATTCAACAACTGTCGGTCTGTTGACCAGTACAGGGGGATTCACACCACAAGATGACGGCGGAGCTATCCGTCGAAACACAGTTTTTTTTTTTTTTTTTTTACAACACCACCTGTAGATTTAATTGTAACCATAAGCTGAGAAAGTCTCCGTTCTTAGATCACAGAAAAATGGCCACTACAATTCCGTGATAAGTCGATGCCCCACATCTTGGTGTTTTTGCCAAGTAAAAGACAGTTCTACCTCAGTTTTAGATCCCACGTTGTCTGGTAAGCATATGATTTATGAGATCATTAATTTTTATTCCATTTTTTGCTTATTAGGGGACGTTGGCTTGGCCCCCAGTTTTTTAACATGTCCTTTTATGGAGAAGAGTTAATTCACAGTTTTTAACATGGGCTCTTATGGAGCTAACGGGCTGGACCTACCATGTCCACCATAAGCGCCCATGTTAAAAACTATGGACCAGACATGTGTCCACTAATTAACATAAAATGCAATAAACGTTATTGAATCCATAAATCAGATGCTTATCTGATAGCGTGGGAACATAAACTGGGGTAGAACTGTTTTTATTCACCTACTCGGAGTCCGATATTATGAGAGGCCAGTTGCAGTGAACGCGAAGACAATCATTCCAGCAGTACGTGCAGAATGTTGCATTAGGTAACGTGTGCATTAACTATCTGGAATTTTGCACTGCTTCACGAAACTTAATGCAAACAGTATGAAAGATAAGCTACCTAGCTCTTTTCCCACGGTCTATCGTAATCACGCTGACGATAAGAAAGATGCAGTTTTTTTTCCAGATAAACATCTAATTGCCCACGAGAGTTGCGAAGATGTGTGATTGCTGAGATGTTATATTGGCATCCCGTAGTTACATTCTGATCGAAATAAACGCATTCTGATTTTCTAGTCCCCAACATTCGTCAAAATAAATACAGAAACCTTAATTTGATCTGGCACTTTGTAATACAGATCAAAAATAAGTAGAATTTGAATTGTATGAGGCATACATATGATAACTGAATCTGCAAACTGTTCGTGAATCTCCATGCCGAATGGAAAGGTCTCGTATTCTTAAGGACGCTGGTTCGAATCCACGTCCTGCCATCCAGATTTTGGTTTTCCATGGTTTCCCCAAATCACTACAAGCGAATGCCGGGATGGTTTCTTCAATAAGGCCATTTCCAAATTCCTTCCCGTTCGTTACCCCAGTTCTTTCCTGCCTCTGAGCATCTCGAAGTCTTTTTTTTTTTTTTACTTATGGCTTTACGCCTCGTCGACGTCGAGGTCATTAGAGGCGGGATGGCACTGGAGACAAGGAACGGGAAGGAATTTGGCGATTGGCTTTTTTGAAGCAAGCATTCCGGCATTCACCTCGAGTGATTTTGGGAAACCATGGAAAGCCCAAATCTGGATGCCCGGACGAGGATTCGAACCCGCGTCCTCCAAAATGCGAGATCAGAGCGTTAACCACTCACCCACCACGCTCGGTCTCTCGAAGTCGACGAGACGAAAGGCCAGAAGATAAAAAAAATATGGCTGGACCGAAAAGTTCAGAAGATCTGAAGTTTACCTTGTGGATGTGCAGTCCATATCTTTCACCCAAACTATTTTCCTACAGGATACATAGACGGAATTACGACACCGTGCAGAAGTTCAATTCGCGCGCACGATTTAACAGCTCCCCAAAGAAGTCGACTGTGCCAGTACAGGACTGCGGACAACGAAAGGAACATCAACTCCGGCCATGGTCTTTATGAATAAGCCACAACAGACTTCGGGAAACAATGGAAACACGAAATTTGGCCAGCCAGACTGGAGATCGAAGTTGTTTCTTGGCGAATGCTAGGTCATAACATTATCGCTTACTTATCACTCTCATTTGATTGTGCTAGACGTTTTCACCAAACACATTTTAAAAAACGCAGTTTCTTTGTAGGGTATCAAACAATAATTCTCAACAATTTTTGTACTTCCCGAACTTCTTGCATGAAGTTTTATAATTCCAAACAGAACTTGTTCCAGCTTCAGCCATCTATTTCCCAAAGTGAATTTAAAATGAAATTTATCATTTTGTCGTATGCATTGCGATTTGCAGTAATGTTTAAGCATATGAATGGGAGTCGGATGCATGCTTAGCTCGAATAATGCGATTTCGCAAGTTATTAAAACGGAAGAACAATAGTCGTCCGAAATAGTGACAAGGTTTAGACACTTCTATTACAATTATTCCATCTTAGCATATCGTATATGCTTCTGAGTCAATCAGAAGTTTTACAGTTACTTGAAAGAGGCTTTATCTCTTATTTTGGGATTCAGTTTTTCTCTGAACGATAGTAAAAAAAAAAGTGATACTTTACTGGATAAACCATTCGACGAATACCAAAGATAAAATAGAGTTTTCTTATAAAATGAAAAAGATATTCCTATTCACGTCGTCATAATCAGTGGGTTGATGGCCAAGGGTAACACGGTGTCAGAAGGTATAAAGGTCTTTAGCAAGAATTGAACCACTAGCTGATGTCATGTCGTGTGTCTGTTCTCAACCACATTAAAACACAATATTTAGTCAAGACATAGGCGGAATACGCGATAAGCTGAAATACTATCATTAAGTCTTTAATACTATACCGATTTTCTTTAATTAGATCTAACATTAAAAGTTACAACAATGCATGATTGGAAATACCGCGATTGTAATAAATAGTGCCAAATTTTTGTTCCGTTTAGGGCTTTGCGCCACTTTGACGTCTAGGCCATTACAAGTAATAGAGGATTGGGGATAAGGAACAGGAAGGAATTCGATCATCGCCCTGCGAAGTAAACATACCGGCATTCGCCACGAGTGATTTCCGTAAACTATGGAAAACCGAAATATGCATGGCCGGACAGGGACTCCAATTCGCATATCCCGAATCGTACTATGTAATAAAATTCGTGTAACCTCACGACTTGCCGGTGGAGTTTCGTATTTCCGAGAATTCAGCCTCTGTCGTGCGATGGGCCGACAGTGAAACGTGGAATGTGAGATACGTAGTCTTATGGGCCCAGCGGAGCCCGACAACTTCCTGGGCGAACAGGTATTCGAACATGGAACCCTAAATTTGCAACGTGGGCGCCATAATCACTGAGCTAACAGACCATTAATTACGTAATTGGAATTCAGTGAACTGAGCTAATTAGTGGTGATCAAAGATTAAGTCCGAAGCTACTGTTACGGTTTCATCTACTCCAAATTCCGGTGCTGGTGAACCGTAAGGCGTACTCAGTTTAATAGCACAGTTCCAGAAAATTCATACATCTATATGACTAACAAAAATATGTTTTCTGGTTATGACATTATGGCATTTGTATATTATGGCTGATTGTTAGTTTTAGTGACGCATTTAGAGGTAACTTGTTCGAACAGGAACCCTTCGCTCCTTTCTCTCTCTTTAGGTCATTTGCACGAAAGTTGTTCTGCTCAAATAAACCTATTTTGAACTACGGCGTATCGTGTAGTCAATGTAACTACAACCTGTAACACCAGACTGAGTGCCGAAGTGAAGGCGAAACCCCGAGCCATTTTGGTATTAGTGTATGTATATTGGGCTTCACGGCGAGGTCAGTGAAGATGGAAATGACTTAGACAAGTAACGGACACGATACCGACCATGACCTATGTGAAGAAACCATCACATAGGCCTAGAGCAGTGATTGTCAACCTGTGGCGCGTGGACCCCCAATGGACCGTGAAGATGGGACTGGTAGTCAGCAGGCAGAATATCAAAAATTCAGATACCAAGCCCATGCCGTATAGGTCTATAAGCGGGAAGTGACAGTAAATCCAACTTTTAAAAACAATATTTCAACTATCAGGCGAAAATTTGGTATTTCCAGGACATACGGTAATTGTATTGTTACTACAATAGTACATTCCAAAAATTGGTTTTTAATTGTCGTCAAAGAAAGACATTTGTTCAAGGCTTAAGTTAATCTGAAGGCACTATGATAGGTATCAGGGTTTGCGGTAGGGCCTACGTGGTATCTATGGTAATTTAGGAATGGTGAAGTAAACGATAATACAAGGTGTCAAGTCTTTTTTGTTTTGTGCATGTAGGTTGGTCTCGTATAGTGTAGCATCCAGCGTATTATTATTAATTTTGTTCGTAAATTTTAAGTGCTCAACATATGTCATCATCAGCCACTTCAGTCATTAAATGATGTGGTCTCTTAGAATCGTGACTTCAGGTAGAGCTTGAGCAGTCTTTTCCAAGTCGAACGATCCTCTGCCAGTTAACTCCAACAACCCTGCGTATGTCCTTGTCGCATTGGTCTGGTGGTCTTCCTCTCGGTTGGCTTCACTCTAACACTCTTTTTGTACATCTTTGGTCTTTCCTCCGGGAAATAGAACCGGCCTACTGCCACTTCAAGGAGGTGGTCTTCTCTAAGATGTGACTGACCCTTGTAACTGACCTAATGTCAGGTGCTCTTTTTTCTCTTCTAGTTGAGCCTAGCATTAACCTTTCCGCAGCTCTTTGGGCCGTCCTAAATTTACCTTTCCTGAATCCATTTAATGTACAGGTCTCACAGCCGTATGTCAGCAAAGGAAAAATGCACTGTTTGTAAACTATTTTCTTTAGATTGGTGGGGATATTAGATTTTAGGATGATGGAATGCTTCCCAAAAGCTTGCCATCCCAGTTTGATACGACGGAAAATTTCAGGTCTTACATCTCCTCTCATATTTACAAGCTGGCCAAGATAAATGTACTCATTGACATTTTCTTAAGGTGTATTACTTAGTTGTTCAATATACAGTTCGATTTTAATAGTTCACTTCCAATGTCATGACTATATCTGCGTGAGCATTTAAAAAGGTATAAGTTTACTATGCTATAATGCTACAATACAATTTGCTCCAGATGTTAACAATATAAAAATACCTTTATTTTTGACATTTTACTGCTCCGAGGGTTGTAAAATGTTGAGAAACTGTGACGTAGAGTAATTTCCGGTAACTACCGAGAACCAAAATCTAGATGGGCAGAATGGGGACCGAGCTCGCGTCGTACAAGAAGGCTAGGTGCAAAAGCTAAACGCCGAGGCACTTATATGGAGACTACACAACTGGTACACCTGTGGGGCCCTCTTGTTTGACAACAAACATGGTGCGGGAGAGGGGAACAGCGCGCTGCACTCCAGACAAAGGCTCGTCCTTCACCTGGTGACCCATCGCCTCTCCTCTTCCTCTGGAGAGTCCTTGAGGGCTGAGAAGCACCGCGTGCTTGCCGCAGCTTATCTGCCGCGCTCCACTCTTTGTTTACGGAATGGGTAACATACTGCGGCTACGAGCGGGATCATCCAACGTTTTCACTTTCAGCGTCTTATCTGCTGCTTTGTACGTGCGCCTTTCTGTTACATTTTCGTGAAGATTGTCGGCGTTGTTGGCAGACCAAACACGAACCATGTGTCAAAACAGGAAGGACTGATATAGAAAACATGAGCTTCTCTGCTACAAGTAATCGCAGAAAGATTTCATAACATTGCTTCTAGGTCACTTACAGATGTATAACATGTACGTTGTGTCTAGATGTCTGTCAACTATATCGCAAGTGCCTCTGATCTCGCTATCGCTATATGTTTTGGTTCTTTAAGAGTTGGTCACTATCAGTGGAAGAAGAATGAGGTGCACAGTAATTTTATATGAAGTGAGGTCACTAGAGGCTTCAATTCCACAGAAACAGAAAGAAATTGAATTTTAGAGTTTTATGTTGAATCGAAACTAATATCTGGCAAGAGAAGGGAAAAAAAAAGAGCACGGTGCGATAGTGATAATATCCAGGCCTGCTATTCGGATTGACATGGGTTTGGTCCTCGGTCCAGTTATTAAGATTAGGTTTTCTATGGTTTCCTGAAGTCGTTTCAGGGGAATGCCGGGATGGTTCCTTCAATATGAAGAAGATAAATTCCTTTACCTTATTTGCCCGCAATTCTCTCTAGGCTTTAAAGACCTCGTCGTCGACTAACCGTTAGGCCCGAATGGAGAAAAGGAACTAGGATGAAAGAAGATAGCTTATGGTGCACGAAAAACGTAATATATTTAGGTTTACGAGTTCAGTTCTTCAGTTAAAGGATATTGTTATATAGGATACTACACCACCAAAAAGACTGAAACGTTGCAGAATTGAACGTAATGCTACTACACCTTTGTGACGCATGTTGCCTGATATATTTGTGAGGAATCCCAAACAACTCGCGTTGGCTTACTTAGCTTCAAGTCTCGGTAAGGTAAAGTCTCGGTAAGGTAAAGTCTCGGTAAGGTAAAGTCTCGGTAAGGTGCATTAAAGGAACTATTGTTCTTTTCAATGGTTAGATAAATTTCGCTACATTCTTTCCAAGTGACTCACATAAACGAAAATTCAAACCGAAATAAGAAATATATATATATTTACTGAACCCAGCAGCTATCGTGTAATTATTTTAGATTTAACTTCAAAGCCCGCCCGTAATTTGGACATTCTCGACATAAAATTTTCCCTGAATGTCTTCCGAATATTCCCTTCTTTTCCCTTTATTACTAAACATTATACAGTCAACTATGCCAGTGTCCATCCACTATTCACATATTAAACGTAGCATATTAAGAGTAATTTGAGAAATGTATTATCAAATGTGTAGTGATATTACAAATCGCATGTAATTTGCAGATTAAAGATTTAGGTCCCTATAATGTTAAAAAGGTAAAAATAATAAAACGATTGATTAATCCGATGCGTCATTTATTTATGTAACACTGCTAGCTGTAGAGACTTTAATGAATAAACAGTAAGAGAAATCGCGACATTTCAAACACAGAAACAGTAAAAACTGAACTTTGTTCTCCATCATACAACATGGCACGAAATAATCCTTACCTCTCTCACACTTTCTTTCTCTCTTTTTCTTCCGCAAAGAGAGGGGAAATAGTTCACATTGTATTCTTCATTTCATGTACTAAAACGACACCGCAATGATTAATGGTTTGAAAACAGGTTTATTGTTGCAAGACCTATTTCCTATTACAATGTAAACTTACCCAATTATACATTCATACACTGTGCCTGCGAGTAAACATTTACACATATTTTGTGCAACTCCCGTCTATTATTCCACTCTTCAACTTAACGCACTGAGCCCAGTAACCCATTCGGGAGGTCGTCGGTTCAAATCCTTGTGCGGCCATCCAGATTTCGATTTTCCATAATTCCTGAGATCAATCCAGACGAATCCCGGGTTTTTTTCTTTTAAAAGGCCATGGCTGAATTCCTTCCCGTTACTTGCCCCTTATCCACTCCCGGCGCAAATGACCTCTTTGTCAACGAGGCGTAAAGCTAAAGAAAATTAACTTTCTGTTTCTTTTTTTTATTTCTTGTTTTACACGTTGTCGACGTCGAGATCATTAGAAGCGAGAAAGGACTGGAGAGGAAGGAACGGGTAGAAATTCGGCCATTGTCTTTTGAATAAACCATCCTGGCACTCGCCTGAAGTGACCTTGGGAAACCATGTAGATCCCAGATGTACGAGGCCGGACCGGAATTCGAAACCGCATCCTCCCGAATGCCGGGCCAGAACGTTACCGCTCCCCCACCACTCTAGGTAACTTTCCTCTTTAGAGGTTTCTGGCATTAACAGTCACAATAGAAATGCCCATGCACGAGACGCAAAATTGCTGTACATCAATTTCACAACACTTAGTACAGGCACCTTGCGGCAGACCACGAATGCGTGACGCGGGGACGTACCTCAGACTTTCCCCGTCACCTGTCTGAATCACTGACTCGTTTCACACCGCAAGCAACCAGTGATTCAGCAGTGGTCATGCCGTCTGTTGGATAGTGCGCCCAGCGAAGTGGTGCTACAAGGCCGTGTATTTCGACATCCCACATCCGCAAGCCACTCTCGACAAGCGATCTTCAACGGTCAGTAAAGGTGGATCACCCTGACCAATAAATTACCTAAGCCCACCAAACAAGATGTCTTATGATGACAAATTGTTTTACCCAAGGCAGGTCAAACACGCCTCATAGGAATGGTATTGGGCCACACACATAGGTGCAAAACCTGTTCCTTTCATCCCTGGTCTAACTGTGGATGAAAGCACAAATACAGTCAAACTAGGTGCTGACCTAATGGCTCGTACTCCTCCGAAAGGCACATTGGTGGCTGTCGGTTTTAAATCATACAAAATAACCACTTGACAAGTTTCGTTTAACCTGGCTCCATACAACTTGCGAAAGGATTTGGAATTTAATATAGGCAATGTGATGTCTCTAAGTTACACATCACCACGTTTTTTACCCTGTTGACTAAATAAAGAATTGAGAAAATTTATTCATCATCTGCTCTGACTCTAATATGTCGCGAAAACTATTACAGTGACTTAGCGACGTCGGTATTAACCAGGACTTCTATCTGTAGCTACCCACCGAGCGTGATGGGTGAGCGGAAAATTCGCTTGCCTCGCATTCGGGAGGACGTGGGTTCGAATCCCCGTCCGGGCACGCAGATTTGGGTTTTCCATGGTTTACCCAAAGGGAGCGTGCATAAACCACGTAGCTCCATTTTGGCGTCCTGTGAACCCCCCTCCCCCCACGTAGCCCTACGTGGCTTTTGCCTCTACCCCCCCCCCCCCCCCCACGTAGCACGTAGCTTTTTCCCTTTTGATTCCAGAAGACATTTTGTACTGTTTTCTCTTGTCAGACTATTGTACATTACATATGGAGACAATTAACTGAGGGAAATAAATGTTCACATGCTTTTGTGAGTTCTATTCCTCATTTTAACTGTGAAAAATGTTATGAAAGGAAAGCTACGTGGCCTGGCTCGGAAACCCCCCCTCCCCCCACGGAGCCTAGCGTAGCCTTCCAGCCAACCCCCCCCCCCCTGGACCGAGCCACGTAGTTTGTGCACGGTTCCAAATCACTGCAGGCGAATGACGGGATGCTTCCTTGAAAAAGGCCATGGCCGTTTTCCTTCCCGTTCTTTGCCCCCGTCCTTTCTCGCCTCTAATGACCTCGACGTCGACGAGGCGTAAATCCATAAGCAAAAAACAAAAAAAAACAAAAATAGCTGCCACTTAGTGAAGAATTCTATGATTTCATATTCTAATGAGCTGATTTTCTTCCGTCCCGCATTTCTTAGCTCACTAGTTATAGTTTTTTTGTGTGATTTAGAGAAACCGTGCAAAACAGAAATTTGGATGGTCGGATCTGGGATGTAACCTGGATCATCCTGAATACCAAACCTGATCAATACCGCACATCAATCAGTTTTGGTGTAATTCTTTTCAAAACCTACTCACCCCGCAAAATATTCGACTGGCGGGAGCACCAGTGCCTTGCAATCGATTTAATTCCATTTTGCAGTCGTCAGCTGCTCAGACTGCATAAATATTTCATCAGCTCGGAATTGCAAACGGAAGATCGCCAAGAATTAGAGTGCCTGTAATCGATCGGATGGAGAGATAACATCTGACGGTGAAGTAAGAATACAAAAGTTCAACTTTATTATGTTTTATCTCAGAGATATTCATTAGCAATTTATGATTGCAGATCTTTATCTCGCCTCTCGAAATAATGTATCACTGACGGTCGACTCTATCACACATTGCCTTGATAAGATTGACAGTGATTTAATTAGCGAATTGTTTTTTTCAAATGGACCACAGTTAGTTTTCGGATGTCAATAACGAGACACGGTAAAGCTGATGCGAACCAATATTTCCAATCTTATCACTCAGCGAGAGTAAATGATTAGAGTAAATTACGAAATCGACATATTTTTAATACTAGTGTGTTACAAGATACACGTAATTTTGTTGTCGAATTTTGACATTATCCTAATCTTTTGACATTATTAAAGCAATGAAACGGTTGGGTGACGGCATGTTATTGGGCTGATATGCTTCCATTTAACAATGCTTAAGTATTCAATTGTCCTGTTCGTAATAAATGAATTCATTTTACGTGCATACTTTACTCAAAAACATTTTATGATCTCTGGCAATTTTTAAAAACAAAAAGTAACTGATACTTAAAATGGTAATGTGGATTTGCGGAATATACACCGTCAATTTACTCATTTCTTGAGGGATTAAAGAACTTGACAACTAATCGGCAATGTTAGATTTTTTTATCATATAACTTTGTCATTGTAGATACCCAACACTAGTTGCGAAGTTTTGTAAGTAACAACATATATGGGTATATACAGATTGAACTTGCTTTCATTATGATATTAACTTTAGTGTTACTTTCTACAGTTAGTATTCTTAGACCGTACAGAAAAAAAACATTTACTTCAATTGCCAATTTTTCCGTCACAGTAATACTACATTTATTATAAAGAAAATCTGGTTTTATTCGTTATAACTCTTTAGAAATTTCTAAGAAAATACATAAGAATCTCAGACAAAAAATTCCTGCTGATATAAGCTGATCTCTCCTTCTGAATCTAAAAATAGTACAATCAAGGGAAAAGGTGAATAGAATAGCGTGTGGTAGACATAAATTTAGAAGCGAAATGAAGACAAATAACTATAAAATAGAAAATATCTGTAACCGCACCACAGAATTGTTGGTCTCTGAGGAAAACAAAGCAGTGGGTAAATCGAGTTCCTCCCATATCAACACGATTGACTGTGGTTTAGAATCGCGCGAACAGCGAAATGAACCGTAAATTGCTTCTGCATTATCGGACAATACAGCTCTGTTAACTACGGAATGATTTTGCAACCCGATACCTTTTATGATGCAGCTGTCTGTTTTATTACATGTGAGCAATGATCGTTGTGACGCAGTGCCAGGTCAATATATTCTCCCTGTTCTAGGGTGGTTGGGTCACCGAGCGTGGTGGATGAACGGTTAAGGGAGCGTGCATAAACCACGTAGCTCCATTTTGGCCTCCTGTGAGTCCTCCCTCCCCCACGTAGCCTTACGTGGCTTTTGCCTTACCCCCCCTCCTTCCCCTCACGTAGCACGTCCTTTTGATTCCAGAAGAAATTTTGTACTGTTTTCTCTTGTCAGACGATTGTAAATTACATAAGGAGATAGTTAACTGTGGGAAATAAATATTCACATGCTGTTGTGAGTTCTGTTCCTCATTGTAACTGTGAAAAATGTTATGAAAGGAAAGCTACGTGGCCTGGGTCCGACCCCCCCCCCCTCCCCCCACGTAGCCCAGCGTAGCCTTTCGGCCACCCCCCCCCCCTGGATCGAGCCACGTAGTTTGTGGACGCTCCCCAACGTCCTGGCATCGCATTAGGGAGGACGTGGGTTCGGTTCCCCGCCCGGCCATCCAGATTTGGGTTTTCCATGGTACCCACAAATCACTCCAGGTGAATACCGGGATGTTTCCTTTAAAAAGCCATGCCCGAATTCTTTCCCCTTCCTTGACCCCTATCCTTTCCCGATGTCCAGGAGGCGTAAAGCCATATAAAAAAAAGTTTGTTTTGTAAAATTGTGTATATAAATCATAAATCAAAAGGTTTCGTCTAAAAAGATTATAATGGGTTTTAATATTTTTTGAAAATTTCCAAAACCTGGAATCTGACGACATTTTTACTACGCGATTCAAGAAATTATCTATGGAGAGATAGAAATGATTTTATTTCGTCGAAAACGTCATCTATTAAAGAACCAAACTGTTTTTATTTTTCATGTAGTTATTACTGTAAAATACAAATACCATAACTCCAGAAAGTTCTACAAATTTTTGCTGTAAAATTTGGGATACCTCTTATCGCTGTAGCTTGTGAAAGAGTTTTCGGATAATTAGTTTGGAAAGTAAATGGAAAAACAGATGTTTTATGGTTTTTTTTAACAAAAACTAGAAATCATGCAAAAATAAGAATAGTAAAATTTTCAGAGCTTTGATATCAATGAAAACAATGTAATTTTGTTTTCCCGTGAACTTCAAATTGCTCTCCCTACAATTATTTTCTTTCCCATGATTTTTGCTAAACGTATCGTTTGATCACGTTAAGCGTAGTTAGACGTACAATAGCGGTATGGTGGGTTAGTGTCTAAGGCGCCTTCTTTCGGAAGTTCGGTGTGCAGTCCCGGATTCAAATTCTGGTGGTGCAAGGAATTTTCAGGAGTAATGTTTGGCCATATGAGCTACGCCAGGAAGTCAGGTTAAACTGTAGGTCCCAGAGGAAAGAATTGGCCGTCCTACCTCTGACACAACGGTTTAATGTGCCTCCTCCGAGAGGATCCAACCAACCTTCGAGTAGTAGATCATGTTTTTTTTTCTAAGAACTAAAAAAGTACGCAATTAGAAATTACTAATTTATATGGTTCAGAAGCTACGAGGCTGTGACAGACGATTAACAATTCTGTAAGGGAAATTGTAAGTTTAGAACTACTGTTTGCTGTCTTTCTGTTTGTGACCGAACATGGTGGGTGAACGGTTAGCGTTCTGGCCTCGCATTCGGGAGGACGGGGGTTCGAATCCCCGTCCGGCCAACCAGATTTGGGTTTTCCATGGTTTCCCCAAATCACTCCAGGCGGACGCCGAATGGGTCCTTCAAAAAGGCCATGGCCGAATTCCTTCCCGTTGCTTGTCCCAGTCCCATTCCCCCTCTAATGACCTCACTGTCGAAGAGGCGTAAGGCCTAGCAAAAAAAAAGAAAAATTTGTTTGTGAGATCCTTATTTCCTAAGGACAATCTCACCCTTCGGCTAAGTTACTGTCGAGATCCTCGTAACATCAGGAGAATGACAGACAGTTTTTGACATCGCGTGAATCCCATCACCACTATAGCTCGTTCAGTTAACAGAGGCGGCTCAAGGTCACTCTGCTCTATCCCCACTCCGCTGCCCTTACCCTACATACGTAGAGGAAAGAACTCCCCCTCACAAATATGCCACTCGCCAACGTGGACAGAGCGTAGGTGGTGAGGTGAGGAGCGGGGAATGACCTTGAGCCGCCAGTTGAGGGTGAACACTGTATAGGCGAGAGGTGCAGGCTGAAGGCACTACTGACCTGTGAACAGCAGGCCGAACATGAGGAGGAAGCCAGCTGCGGTGGCCACGAACTGCCTGATGCCCGTGGCCTCCTGCTGCAGGATCTCAAAGAACACCACGTACAGCAGCGTGCCACACGCTAGGCCCTGCAGCACTGATGTCGCCGCGTTCGTCTGGACGCTATTGCCGCTCTCCACCTGCAAAACCACTCTCATGCTCTACTACCACCACATTGTCGTTGTAATTAATACTTATCATATACAAGAAGTACGAATCTCACATGGATGAGACCCACCACATTGTCGTTTTAATTAATACTTATCATACACAACAAGTATGAATCTCACATGGATGAGACCCGGTTTGAATTCCGAAATGGGATTGGAAACACGTGAAGCACTTTTCCTTTAATGTACTAGTGCACAGGTGTAAGGCCATGAATGTCGATGTCTACGCCTGTTTCATGGACTATAAAAAAACATTCTACTGTGTAAGGCATCAAAAGATGGTAAAGATTTTGAGATCAATTGGTACTGACCGAAACGATTTACCCATTATCAGCATGTTGTATTGGAATCAGACTGCAGATGTCAAAATTGACCAAGAAACATCAGAAGCGACTGTAATCAGGAAAAGTGTTCGCCAGGGCTGTGTAGCCTTCTATTACCTCTCTTGTTCAACAATTATTCCGAGATAATTTTCGGGGAAGTGTTGAAGAAAGAAAACAGTGGGATCATCATAAATCGAAAAATAAACAATAATACCAAGTACACAGATTATACTGTTGTCATTGCTAGTGATCTACCTTCATCCGACACAAAAGAGACAGGGCGCTAATGACCTAGCTGTCGACGCGCCTTAAAGCCACAACAACAGCATCAAGAAGATAATTTATTCCAGCACAATGAAGGTTTGGCCTGCTTTCTACAGTTCCAACATCAAATTGTAGACTTCTGTAAGAGAACAATCCAGGTAACCCTATCCATAAAAGGCAATAAAACCGAACAAGTACACTCCTTCAAATACTTGGGCACTATCATGGATGAACAGTGTGATTGCAACAATCAAATCTAGGATAGAACAGGCTGGGGCACAATTTATTAGAATGATTTTTTTTTTCTTTTTTTTTTTTTTTTTTCATAAGATCGGATCTTAGTCTGCAACTCAGAATGCGAATGATTCGTTGCTACGTATTCTCCGTTCTTCTCTATGTGTATGAAAGCTGGAGACCTTTGACCAAAATGTCGAAAAAAGAATTGATGCTTTTGAAATGAATCTGTATCTTCCTCTCTTATGCGTATCATGGGTTCTGAAAATCTCAAACGAAAAAGTACTTCACTGGATGGAGAAGAAAAAAGAACTGCTGCTCACTACAAAGCAAAGGAAACATCAATATCTAGGACGCATTACGAGAGGCGAGAAGAACTTGAAGGGAAGAGAAAGGGTAAAAGATATGTTAGAAGGAGAATAATTCGTAGCAAAGAGACATGGTACAACTGCACAATCAGAAGAGGCTATCCATGCTGCAGTATCACTTCCAGAGCCGCCTTAAAAAGGAGATACACATTTCGCACTCAAGTTCCCCACTACAACAAAGGTAAAAAACGTAGGCAGAAATCAGGCGAGAAACAGAAGATCATGTCACCAGACCGAGCGTGATAGGTGAACGGTAATGCTCTGGTCTAATATTCGGGAGAACGCGGGTTCGAATCCCCGACCGGTCATCCAAATTTCAGTTTTAAATGGTTTCTCCAGATCAATCCAGATGAATATCGGAATGGTTCCTCCAAAAGATCATGGTCGAATTCATTCCTGCTACTTGCTTGCCACCTGTAATAACCTCGACCAAAATATGAGATCATCCTCTTATATAAAATGCTAATCTGGAAACTGCGTACGTCGTCTATAGCTACTGCCTAGAGAACGGTCACGTGCCAGCGGCCACTAGCGAATCAATTACAATCGTTTCTTCATGTTGCCTTTTGTTTATTTACGACAACTAAATGCAGAAATTCATCTAAGGAGAAAGGTATTCCATGTTTATGCTATTTTATCTGTGTTAGTTATAAGAATTAGGTTAAAGCATAACCTAAGAATTTTTTTGGGAGGCGATAAGAAACAATGAAGTTTATTAAAAACTCGGAAAAAGGTACGTAATCGCGCAATGTATCAGTCAAATAAATAACAATTATCCGTTTTCGAAATTATAGTCTCCGTCATTTAAAGTAAAACGCATTTATCTAAATAAAATCCGAGCCAAATACTTTGATAATCTAACCAGAGTAAGGGAACTAAGTTTAAAACATAACCTAAGAATTTTTTTGGCTGGAGTAAACACAATGATTTATTACAAACTCAGAGAAAGTTTACGCGAAATGTACGAATCGCGAAATGTAACACTGACAGTTATCCGTTTTTGATATTATACTTTCCGTTATTTAAAGTAAAATGTATTATTTAAATAAATCGGGATTACGGGAGATCGCGATTTCGCCAGGAATTGGCGTCATAACACTGGTCAAAAGCAAGACTCCTCTAGAAATACGTTCCGAAGTACATTTAATTGTGTTATGCTGGTCCACGCTGTATTAAAACCTAAGTTTTGCTTGAAATTAATGGTCCAGGCTGTAATACAACAGAATTATTGCTTGGAAATAATATGTCTTGCGATTGACTATAGCAGAATTATGACATCTTTACTGAATGTTATTTTGGCGGAATCGCGATCTCCAGTAAACCCACTTTTTCAAGCTTTTCCAGAATAAATTCCTACTATCACCATAGGTGATTCCCGTCGTTATTCATATAAAAGGAATAGAAGCTATGATTTTCGAATACAATTTTAGTGGAGGTTGTGGTTAAGTTGACCGGAATCGCAACTGACACATTTTGTTACAGCATAATTCACTCTGAAATCAGTCTTACAAACATTTAAACTGCTTTCATAAGCGCCATGTTACTAAAGGTAATAATTAATGCGAGTGGAAGTAGTTCCATATTTAACGTGCTGAATTGTACCTGGACCAGGAATAAAACTGATATTACACGGATAGCAAAAGGTTTGGGATTCTTTTTTTTATTTTTATTTTTTATTTCACTGGTTCTATACTTCCGTCGTCATTAATTCAGTAGAAGTTACTGCTCTGTTGCCATGTGAACTGCAAACGAAATATGTATAACATTACAAAATCAAGGCCATTAGGATTATGTAATAACAATTCCGTATAATTAATCAACTGCAAAAAAAGAATGAACTACTAGAATATTGTTGTTGTTGTTGTTGTTGTTCTTGCTTTAGGGCGCGTCGACAGTGGAGTCATTAGCGCCCTTAGAATATTGCGTTCAAACCGTCATTTTTGACGGGCTCGAAGCTAGTTTTCTAATATGCGACTCCTTACTACAATCGTTGCAAGTAGCGATAACACGATGTAAACGTTATCCAATCTTGTTCATCTTCACCTCCTTTCCCAACACTAGGGATCGCTTCTTCTGATAAGTTTTACTCATCATTGGCATGGTCAATTCTGGAGATTTGATTTTACGGCTGCATGCCCTTGCATTTTAAACGTAATGTCAGGTCGTACTACGCACTGATGGGGAAACTTAAGTGTTGCCATCTGTCTGTGAAAAGTGTACCTATGTACGCGGGGACCTGGGTTCGTGTTCGGTTCCGTTGTACCTTCTGATCCAGTGAGTCCGAAAATACTGCATAAATTAGGGTAAGAACTTTTTTACGTTCTCTTAGGTTTCAATATCATAGTCATTTTTTTCAAATAGAAACAAAGGTGCTTGTATTAAAGTGGATGTAAAACATAACCACAAACAGTTTACTCAAACGAAGTTTATAATACTTTTTTTGAAAGCCGCAACATCAACGAGATGTGGAG
This sequence comes from Vandiemenella viatica, assembly GCA_031002005.1. NCBI lineage: Eukaryota > Metazoa > Arthropoda > Insecta > Orthoptera > Morabidae > Vandiemenella > Vandiemenella viatica. The sequence continues at coordinate 112,922,399 of JARYHS010013631.1, read as the reverse complement.
GAGATGATTGGTGACAAGGAACGGGAAAGAATTCATCACCATTGTCGTTTGGAAGGAACTATCACGGCATTCATCCGAACTGATTTTGGGAATATATAGAAAACCGAAATATCGATCATTCGGTCTGCTCCTAGTATCAGAACCCTTATAAAACCTAGTATGAAACTAGTTTCATATTAGGCTCCCACAAAATGAAATCATTAAATGTAGGATTTTAAGTTTGTTTAAAATATATTTTATACGCAGGTCATCCAGGACTGCCTTACAATAACTTTGGAAAACTGCTAAGTTGTTCAGAACGGCGTAAAATAAATTACCGGTACTTACAAGTTTCAAAAAGACAGGCTGTTCCCTCTGAGTTATAAAACGTTGTGTTAGGTCATGATTACCCACCTCAAGAAACTGTAATCCAATAAAAATATTACAAGGCCCCCTATCTCATAAGCAGGTAACACCTTCTGGTTTCTGCTAACTTTAAAAAAATCTGAACATGAGAGAGTGAGATTCTGCAGAAGATTAAAAGTGTGCCTTCAAAGCGACAAGTTTGTAGAATCGTTCAAGAGATTTTATTTTTTCAGTTGTAGAGGAATAAACTATGATACACGCAATTTACTAAGCCTGAAAAGCAGTTATTTGATTACAGTCCTCTTAAAATCGTGAGATAATTGAAACCTATTTTGATCATTTTCGTGTGTTCATTACAATTCGTCTGAGTTCCTAACCAAACGAGTTCACATGTTTTAATTTAACATGACACAGGCGATTACGATTGCTTGAATCTTATTTCGTAGATGCGAAAAGATATGAAAATTTGTAACGATTTCCATTCCCTCGCTGTTTCTCACCTTCTATCTCGTGTTATATCTGAAACTGTAAACTTTTTATCAAGTTCTCTGTGAAGTGTTAAACAGTCTGCACTCTTACTACTACCTCTTATAAAAACTTTCTCCCAAGACGAGAACTTCTTTACTGATTAACTGGGTTCATTTTATAATGTTGCTATCCACTGTGTTGTCTGTGGAATATATTCCTGAAAGGCAGTTATAGCTATTCGACGTCTAATGCACATCTCAGTGCTATTCGAATCAACCCGTTCCTTGTTTCAATACGAATGGCTAACAGTGCCCGCAGATGTTTTTCAGTATAGGGGCCATCCATAAATATGTCACACGTTAAGGGGGAGAGAGGGGGTTAACAAAGTGTGACATCGTGTGACAAGGGGGGGGGGGGAGGAGACAAGTCATAAACGTTCTGACGTCACATACGGTACATAACTTGTGTCACGCTCGCTGTACCTACGATTCGCACATCGGCCGCCTTCGATATAAATCGAAAGGCCAATAGCGCGATTGAGGCTTGACAAAATATGACTTCCGCATACTTATTTAAACGATCGTGTGGCATCTGTGGTCACAAACCAACAGAAGCAATCACACTAGAGGCAACAAGAGGTTTTGCCCATCACGAAGATTTGTCCTCAAAGAATTCCAACTTGACGCGACAGTTGCTATACTGTTGCATGAAGAAGATGGTGACACATCGAATGTTCCTAACATTATCCAAATGGAGAACGAAATAACTGCGATTCCAGTCATAAATAATATAAAGGAATGGGTTCAAGGTCCGCGGGCACAAGAAGATTAAATTTTGTATAATTCATTTGATTTGTTATGTTTTACCAATTTTCTGAAATGTTTGATTTTATAAAAAAAAATATTTTAAATATAAATACATAAATTAATTTGAAAATGTTGTTTTAATTTAATAATTTATAAATTTAAAATTATAAAATATGTGATATCACATCATGGAAGGATGGGAGGGGGAGGGCTCCAAAAATCATGAAATTCGTGTGACATAATTTATGGATGACTTCATATGTTATCCATCGCTATATCAGAACCCGAGAACTTAGTTTCACATACCATATTGTCTGTATACCTCAAAACTGACAGTATACCTCCAAATCAATAGTACCCGCAACATGCCATGTTTGGTTGGCAGTCGGTATTCATTTATACTAACTACTCAAGGGAACAGTTGCAGGAGTTAAACTTCGTTGGATAAGCTATTAAAGTCAAAAAGCTGTTTGTGGTGAGTTGAGAACGGAGTGATGAATGACAGCATGGCGACCGTGACAGGACGACTTACCCCCAAGGCGAGTCCAACGCCGACGCCAATTGGCGAGACGAGGGCAAATGTGGCGACGTAGATGGCAGTGAGCGTTGGCCTGGTGCCGGCTGCTACCAGCTGCACACCCACGCAAAACGCCAGCACCAGCTTGTGCGCTGCCACTGCACCCATCAGGTAGTACACCAGCGACGCCGTCTCCTGAACACAAGCACACAGCACCTGTTAGCAAACTCGACGTCACCCTGCTTTGTAAACATACTATCAATACGATTATGAAGCCCATAATCGTTTCCCTCTGAACACAGTATACAGCATCATCATCTGAGATAACGTTTTTCCATTCTTCTAGAGTCAATAGAAAAACGATATATTGCAAATGAAGTGAGAGTCGCCGATCATATATATTATTTCTAAGAGATGTTTTCATTTTTTTCCCCAACGAGCCATCTTTCTCCCTTCATACTTAACCAAAATCGCTAAATTAGGTATCATTAAAGTTCTCTACTTTAGTAACACCATTAACTGAAAAAGGACATCAACGCGTAAATAGCAAAATTATGAACAATCAAGGTCACGGGTATGCAATAGTTCAAAGTCAAGATGCTAGGCTTCGCTGGCGTCAGTAAGGTGTGATCACGTGACCGCTAGATTTCTAGAGTAAGGAGCTATTCGATTTTTACTCTTTGTTTCTGTTAGGGAAACATTTCGTCATTTCTAAGTAACTCGTAAATCTTTTGCTAAGTACCTACGTTTCAGTTAGCAAAAATACAATTGCTACAAATGAGCCTGTTCTACTTTCATCGAACTACAACCCACCAACTTTGTTATTCATCGTATATCAGTCGCGAAATTTTTGCGCGGGCCACCTAGTCTGTCTGACAACTGTAAAAGTTTGCTGCCAATCCCTATAGTGTCGTACTTTCAATTTTTTAAAAAAATGCTACGGAGCTATAAATCCCAAAAATTTGGCTATTTAATTAATTGACATGTGAAAGTGATGGCCGGCCCCTATATTGTTTTAGGAAAATTACAATTTCCACGTGTTGGGTTTTCATAACATTTATCATTGAAATTGTTCTATCTTGGTGAGTTGAATGTTGATGAATATCATGCATATGGTTAATACAATATTTAAAACTAAAATTATTTATTTTTATTTGTCGTATGGCAAGCAACTAATACAATAATAAATATATGAAATGACAAGAACGTTGGTAGCGTTCACAAGCTGATGTCTAATTCTTCCAGCCATTCTAAGAAGGAACTTGTAGCTCCAAAAACATCTTCATATGGTCCATCATACTTCCGTAGAGGGCATTCCCTGATAATATGCTCCACACTCTGGGAAGGAGCACCGCAGTCACATGCAGGAGAATCCTGAAGACCCCACTTATACAGCATGGCGTTGCATTTCGCATGGCCTGTTCTTAGGCGATTTAGTTTGACCCACTGGTCTCTATTTAGATGGAATCCTGGAAGTCCAGTTGTGGGATCTTTAATATCTGAATGTTTTACAGATGTGGAGTTCCAGCTTTGTCGCCATTTTTCCATGACATCAAAGTCAAATACATCTTGCCATACCGGATTTCTTGATTTAAGACGAGTGGGTGGTAAGTTATTTAGAACCTCGTGGATTGGGAGATCCTGTGGATGATCAGGATGGTGTAGTTTTATCCACTCACGTGCCGTTGCTTCTTGGCGTCTTATCTCTGGAGGTGGTATTTTGCTGATCAGGTGCAACCAGGGGACTGGGGTGGATTTTAGGGTGCCAGTTATTACTCTCATACACTCATTCAGGTGGACGTCGATTTTTCTAGTATGAGTACTACGTTGCCACACTGGAGCACAGTACTCAGCAACAGGGTAAACCATGGTGAGAGCGGTTGTTCGTAGTGTGTTCGCATCAGCTCCCCGTGAAGTACCAGCTAGCTTCTTCATGATGTTGTTTCGTGTTTTCAGTTTCATTTAAAATACAAGTAGATTTTTTTTTTTTTACTTTTGTAGCATTCAAAAAAGCTAAATTTCAGAATTAAAAAAAAAATTAAAAATAAATGGATTTACAAGTTTAATGGTTAAAAAAAAAGACAATGGTTTTAATTTATTTTCTTACGTCAGGTCAAAGAACTGTCTGTTGCTAGTTCACGAAAACATTATTATTTAATTGGATATTTAAACCTATGAGTTTTGTAAATTATTTTTGACGACGGGGGTCAATCTTCACTGCAAGTATTTTTTTTTTTGGGGGGGGGGGGGGGCCCTACGCCTTACCGTTTCGGAATTCTGCAGTGAATGCAGGAAAGTAGATAAGGATAAGCCAGGCAGGGTTTTTCGAATGCCATGCCTGACCACCTTGGGGAGGAAAAAAAAAATGTAAGTAGTATAGACGACATTTGTGCATTAACGCCTGAGCTATCACGTAATCCGCAGTAATAGTACAGATGTGAATACGACACTGGTATCCGTTATATTGTATACCGAACTGACGTCCAAACGCGGCTCCATCCAAGGTGATGGCATGCCGGATCAAGTGGCCAATTGATCTGAGGATGGGCTGACAGCTGTGCCTTGCGCAACAGCTAGCCAGCCACCTCGGATATCAGTCTGCTGCAAGGTACTTTAAATAGGACGACCCCAGTCCAAAGAAAACTGATGAAACTCCACGAGCTGGTTTCGTGTCCCTGGCGTTGAACCCTACTTTATTCAGATCTCACCTAACGCAATACAGATTTCAAACACATTCCCCACAATTACGTCAGGCAATTGCTGGAGTTTCAATAAAAAATTGGCAGCAACAATTTTCTTTTCCTTAAAGAAAATCAAATAAATGTGTGCGTTCCAATGTTTCTTTTGCGGAAATGTTTTATTCCAATTATTCCTTCTTTTTTTTAGAAAAATAAGAGACAACACTGGCTACATAAAAACTTGGTATTTCAACACATTATTATTTACGGTGGTCATGGCAACAGGTACAGGGACTTCTAATGTGAATATTGAACATTTACTTAAACTATCAACAACTCCAAAATGCTGACCAATTAAAATATCGTGGCAGTACTATGAGTGAAGACAAAACTAGTAAATGTGGGATTACAAACAGAATCAATAATACAACAGTCTTTTATAACCAAGTGATAACTCTGTTGTGAGACAAAAAAGTACCCAAAAAATGAAAGAATACACTATTCAAAAGATATTACATCCCCATACGCACTGGAAACATGTACCCTATCCAGTAGAAAGAATAGTACACTTCAAGCCTCTGAAACGAAGTTTTGTCCGTTCCATGCTTCAAAGGACACGAAAGAACAAATTATGGAATGAAATCAATCGGGCAGAAGCCCATATGAACATCAATGTGGCAAAATCATTACAGCGGTCTCGCCTGAAGTGGTATGAACATGTTCAAAGGATGAAAGAAGAGCAGAGGCTTAATTTAATATCAACCTTACAGGAAAAGACGTGTGGGAAAGTCCTAAAAGAAATGGATAGATCAAAGCAAGAAGGATTTTGAAGACATATGGCTTGATTGGAGGACTATGCATGAACTTTTCATTTTTTAGCTTATGGCTTTACGCCTCGTTGACGTTGAGATCATTAGAGGCGGGATGGGACTGAGGACAAGGAAGAGGAAGGAATTCGGCCATGGCCTTTTTGAAGGAAGCATCCCGGCATTCGCATGAAGTGGTTTGGGGAAACCATGGAAAACCCAAATCTGGATGCCCGGACGGGGATTCGAACCGGAGACCTCCCGAATGCGAGGTCAGAACGTTAACCACTCACCCACAACGCTCGGGGAGAGAGCTCGTGACCAGCAACCGGGAAGCTGGAACTGGAGAATGATGATGGTGATGTTAATATTTTTATGGACACAAGACATTTTAATAAGGAAAACATGAGTGCGAGCGATACCATGGTGCAACATGCAATACAATTGATAAGACTCGTTAGTTTAAACTTTTATGGTTAAAAAATTCTATCGTGAAATATACACTAATTATATTAACGGATACAAAATTTGATAAAAGAACTTCGACGGGAAACAGAGTTGTCGGGTGAAATAAATACCATTTCTAAGTAATTCTGAGAGTATGGTCAGTTGCATGAGCTGCAGAATGAAAATTTAAACTTGTATGATTAAAATGTCATAAACTGAAATATACATATATATACTGAATTCATACAAATTTGATAAAAGGTCTTGCCCCCTGTCCTGTTCCTCACCTCACCACTCCCTCCCTTCCTACCTCTCCGAGCTGAATGCTATATTCAAGTTGACGGGTAGCAAATTTCCCCTTCGCATGTGGGAGTAACGGCAGTGAAATGGGGATAAGGCAAAGTGACATTGAGCCGTCTCTGTTAGCTGAACGTGCTACTACTGTTTTTACTATATCTTCTGGTAATGAACGTTACTGAGTACATTGCATTGTAATACAACAATTGTAGGCAGTAGAGTGTTAAGAGCTTCACCACTTATCAATAATCGGTAATAAACTCTTGAAATTTGGATTGACTGCTTCGCTGTTATATATTTTTCATGTTCTATACTCACAATTTACAGAAAAGTGGCCACATTAAATTAAAACTGCCGAAGTTTGAGACAGCTACGCAACTGCGAAATGTTGCAACCACTCCAGAAATCCACATAAGGATAATATAAATAACTGGTTTTTGTTTTGTTTTGGTCTTCCTAGTGGTTGTGGTTAGAATTAAATGTGGCCTAGATCAGCGAAAAAGTTTCGTCAAGGCGATACATAAATTTCTATTGGTGACGTCCATCTTGAAAAACCTTATTTGCATACAAACAATCGACTCTGTACATCGATACATGGTTGGATATAGCTCTTATGACGCAGTGTCTAATATTTTGTTATTCGTAAATTTCATGTGACATTTACAACACAGAGGAGCCGAACAGCCAAGAATATGTTACAATGGAGGAGTTCAACATTTCAAGAGATTTGTACTAAGTCTGCAACGCTGGCGGCCTCGAAAAGCTACGCGATACTATCATATTGCTGCATATTCAGTTCCTAGAGACTTTTCTGTAGGAAGGGAGTGAATATCGTGAAGAAGGTTTTATTCGATGCAGTCAATCCAATTTCCGGGAGGTTGGATCTATTTTCTGATAGGTGAGCAATGTTGGTTGCTACTAAACATTGATTTCTATTTACGTTATTTATTGCTTGTGCCTGCCAGTAACTCTAATGCCGAGATGCCATCTGCGGTTGGTGTTCAGATTTCAAACGTATTTCCCATGTTATAACATGTTTAGGAGGATCTAACATGGTCATCATAATTTTTAGAACGACCTTTCGTATTTTTTTTTTTTTTTTTTTTTTTTTCTCCTTCACTGAATTACGAGCCGAACATAGTGTGTCTTCCAGACTGCTTCACCTGTGCAACCTGTTTTTAGCTGTATCGCGTGATACAGAAAACATTTCTGGAATAACAGCTGCTCGCAGTCCCGTCGCGTGCGCCTCATTTCAGCACGGATACGCAGGTATGGGCGCTGATTCGATCAAAATACAGTACCAGCTCCGTAACTACATTTGTTCTCTACCGTGTGCATGCGCCGCAACTAATTACTCAAAGCAGTCGTTTTGACGAGAACTTAATTAGTTTGACGAGCGCACAGAACAGCAGCACGACAAGGCTGTACTCGTCTTATCGCAGCGAACAGTTAATGTCCGACCTAACACGATCTCCGTGTCCTCCACGAAAACAACATGGCTCATGAAATACTGCTTCCAGTTAGCTCGTATCTGGGGGAGTCTGGTTGCGGCTACCCATTATATACGGAATGAAGAGTCGTTGAAACATAGAAATCGAATAAATAACAAGGTATGTTTGTAACATACATTAAACAAAACAGCTATAGATCATATCGATATTCGTCTGCAGTGATTTCGACAAAGCATGGAAAATGCATGACCGCAGCGGGTAATGAACCCAGGTTCTCCCAAATGCCAGTACTATTACAACCCCGCAGCTTCGCTTTGATAATAGGCCTACTAGGAACCAGACGATACAGAAGATGATTGTCACGATACAGAAGATGGCTGTCAAAACAAGACTCTGTCGTTTCATTTCATGGGAAACACCTCAATGATAATTAAAACGTGACCTTTCAAGAGATTTATGCGAGCGTACATGACCATGTCTTTGCGTCAAACTAACTTTTACAATTTTTTTTTCGTACCTAATGTCAACAAACTTGGATACATTTAATGCCAGCTCAATGTGATTCTGCCATCCAGTATATATATCGTATCTTCTAAGTATGAACACCACAGGACGGACAGGACATTCACACAGACACACAACACTTAAACACCCATGCCCTCGGCCGGACTTGAACCGGCAACCTTCGGCACGCGGGATCAGTACTCTAGCCCCTATGCTACCGAGGCCGGCAATAGCAGAAGTTATTAATTATCCACAGTATGAACTAATACGATCTTCTATGGTGAAATGGGGTTAACACTTCTGAAAAAATAATAATAATAAAGTAACAGTACTTGTGTTGGAAAAGGCTGCTGCGCTCAAGCAGCTATGATATAGTATGACGATTATTGAAGGATCGAAAACAACTGTCGTGTTGTCAGACACCTGAAGTGCTTTACAATTTGTCTTCCATCAATACAACAGTACGCAGAAGTGTGAATCGGTGTTCAAGAACCACGTCTTTATGGATGAAAGCAGACGCAGGAGTAACAGCTAGCAAAGTCAGCATTTTCGAAGATTCAACATCTCCAACCTCCATTTATTTACTAGCCTGACAAGTGAAACCACTACAATGCATCGTATGGTGGGGTTAAAGGTTTTACTTTCAGATACTGAACTAGGATTCAGAAAGAACTTTTTAAAAATGGTATGTTTGGAACACAGCAGTTTGTTTTAATTAAGTTTGTGCTGTAGCATACCAGAAAGAAAGAAATTTGATGCATTGGAAATGTGATGCTCTAGAGTCTAGAACAACGCTGAAAATTAAGTGGACAGATAAGGCACGAGATCAACGTATTACGTAAATAATGGTTGGAGAGATAAGTTTGTGGAAGAGTCTCACATCAGGGTAATATTTTATGAGACGTTGCTTTCGAGGGAACAGTTTACGAGTAAAAAATATACGTAAAAAGAGAAAGATCAGAATATATGAAGCAGCCAATTCAAGATGTATGTTGTGAGGGGTATGTAGATTGGAGACAGCTCAAGATACGCAGCGATGGAGGATTGCGTTAAACCAGACGAGTGATTGATGACAGAAAATAAGAATGGTAGGGAGGAGAGCTCTATGATTAACCCACCTGACAATTTCGATAGCACAATGGCGTATAACAATATTCATAACAAGAAAATCATCACCATCATTGTGGAGCTGAAATTCAGTCAAAGTTCAGCTTCTTCGTTTAAACCCATCTCAGATACCACTTTGTATTTGGTGAATGGGTGAATCGTGTGTTTAAGAAAAGATTGCAGTAGTCGACGCAGATTTTAAAAATCATCATGGAAGATGCAAACACGCGGAGTATGTCGCTGACCTTGTCACCTGCCGTCAATGAAATATGGAGGTCTACCTCTGGGAATTCACCCTGTGCTCCATGTTAGGGTGTGTGGAACAACATACTCAATGGGTAAGTGTCTGACTGCATGTTGCACGGTCGCTGTTTCGAACCCTGTAACAGCTGGAATTTTTACAGGCATACCTTAACTTGATCTTCCACTGTTGCTTTGCATACCTTCATCTACATCTATACTCTGAAATTCATAAATAATGTGGGTGGCAGAAGGTGCTAAGCACCAATCCTAATTCTGTGTATTCCAATCCCGAACAAAACGAGGAAAGAAAGAACACCTAAAAGTTTCAGTACGGCATCTAATTTCTCTAATCTTATCCCTCCTGTCATTGCGACCTAAATAGGTTGGTGGTAGAAGTATTTAATCGCACTCGTAAATGAAAGATTTTCGCATATTCTCCAACAAATTCAAACGAAATCGACGTCGTCTGTCCGCCAAACAATCCCAGCCCAACCCACGTATCAACTCTGTGACACTTTCGTAACTAGCTGTCACCAATCGAACGGCTCTGTTCTCTACTTTCTCTAACGTGTCAATCAATCCCTTGCGATACGGATCCCAAATTCCACAACAGTAATCCGAATGCGAACGCACTAGTGTTTTGTACGCTATTTCCTTTCTATAACTATGACCTATTATGAATCGTAGTTTAGAATTCGCTTTGCCTACGACGGAAGTTATGTGCAAGTCCCATTTCATGTTGCTTTGTACTGTTACGCCTAGATACTTCAGGGAATCCACTGTGTCAACAACTGAATTGTTAATTTTGTACTCGTGATCAAATGGGGTCTTTTTATGACTTATTTGCATTGCCTTGCATTTTTTGCAGTTAAGTGTAAGCTGCCATTTATGGCACCATTCCGAAATAACATCCAGATCCCGCAGAATTTCTAAGCAATCGTCAGAGCACCTTAGTTCCCTATAGATCATCAGCAAACAATCGCATCCTGCAATTAATGTTGTAACCGAGTTCGTTTATAAAAATTAGGAAAAGAAGTGGTCCTATTACACTTCCTTGAGGAACGCCCGAATTAACATCTAGCTTAGAAGAGGCTTCTCCGTCAACAACGACATACTGTGACCAACCAGTTAGAAAATCGCGTATGCATTCGCGGAAACTAACCGGGTGCCCTACCTCCGGTGTCAGTGGGACCTGGGAGTGAGTGCGTACCTGGAGTCCCACGGCGAGTCCCTCGAAGAGCTCGTGTACGGAAAGTGCGAGCACTATGAGCAGTCCCCGCAGGGAGGACAGCACCGAGTCGTCGTTGACGGGCACGTGGTGGACGTGCGAGTGGTGGCGGTCGTGGCGGTGGCCTGGAGACCACGACGAACTGTCCATGCTCACTCGCTTCTCCACACTCAGCCTCGGCGCCTGCACAGTCATACCACACACATACAGTATTTCCTCTCGTCGCTACGATCAAGACAAAATAATTTGCTGCAACATCATAAAATTAACTTAGTCCAACACCAGAATGTTTAATGAAGTCTGTCGAACGAGGCGCATCATACCAGTCTGTCAGATGTAGAACGGCCCGTTCCATTCCTCTGGGACCTACACCTTAAAGCGGAACCCGAACTAACAAACGTCATATGGACAAAGCAAAATCTCTAGAGATACCTGTCTGCACCTTGAATTTTCTAGGCTACAAGAGCTACAAGATTGCCCTTGTAACTTCATAATGAAATTTAATTCATAAGGAGGGAGGGGGGGGGAGGGGAATTCAGGATCAGAGAATTAAATGTGTGTTAGCTTCAATTATCTTTCAACTGTTATGGATGGAGGGGAAAGGCGTGAACTGCTGGGCTTTATAGAGAGAGAAACTACTTTTTTTTTAATGGCATTCGGCAACTGACGCCATACAACCAGCACAATGTGATTATCATAGCTTCCACTGTATCAGTCATCCAGTATATATATATATATTGCAGCTTCTAAGTATAGACACCACAAGACATACACACAGACACACATCACTTAAACACCCATGCCCTCGGCCGGACTCGAACCGGCGACCTTCGGCACGGGGGGTCAGTACTCTAGCTCCTACGCTACCGAGGCCAGCGAGAAACTACTTTCTTCCGCCAAGTATGGAACTTAACTTGGTATAAACCAATTTTTTCAAGGGATAAAGAGATAATGTGCAGCTTAAATCTCCTAATAATCATGACCATAAAAGCTGTGTAACAGAAAGAAGAGAAGTGAAGTTATTGGCCATGTAAAATGTCTCGAATACCAAGTCAAAATCTGCATACAATTGTTTACAGAGGAAAGGCACCAGCGTCCAAGTTAAGGGTGATCTGAGGCTATAAATGGAAATATCACAGTAAGACAGAAATAAGTGAAAGAACATCTTTTGAAAATGTCCTAGCAGGCCCAGGATACAAAGATGATTAAGTTGTAAAAAAATATACATTATTTTGGATCTTGGCGGCCGCTTAGCCCGGACGACCGCGGTTCGAAGCCGAGGATCTATCTTAGAAGCTGAACCTCCGGAACGGCCTCTCAGACTCACTCACTCTGCTATCCAATAAGTACTGTGAGGGAAGCTCCGCGGGAAGGTAAAGGAAAAGGGCTGGACAGTGTCGCAGACCTCGGCACGTCCACTCAAGAGCCTACAGTCAGGAAATAGGAATGCAGAGCTCTACCTCCGCTACTCCTACGGGAATATGGCTTGAAAGCTGGGAAAGCTCACTGCCTTTAGCTTATTTCATTTTGGATCTCTCTCTGATACATGAATTTTTACTTTATTTATGATGTTGAAACTGTTTTGTTATAATTTAGTTGAAAGTAGTGACTTGGAAACTAATTTGTTAAGTACTTTTGTTTTTCTACTTATTTAAACGAGGAGCGAGACATTATCCGTCCAACATCAGAAAAAAAAAACATCCTTTCTAAAGTGTTCACGAAAATATGATACATTACTTAAAAATCAAAATAATCCACTTTATTTTCTTGTTTCATAAATTACAAGATTTTCTTCCCATAAACGAAAAACTTTATCGGTATTATAGCGGTCGGATCTTCGGTGCAAACTGCGATTTCACATCGAGTTTATGAAATAAGCCTTGGGGTTTCTTAATCTGGTACCCGCAAAATGGATAAGTGATTCCTACTTATATTTAAAAGTAATCACGTCTGAGTGAAAGGAAACACCCAAATTTCTTTTAAAAAAATCTTGTAATCCTTGTCGCAGATAGAAATCTAACAGTTTAAAACATTTATAAACCAATCTGTGAAAGCGTAAATAAAAAAAAAAAAAAAAGTGCAAACATTATTGACTCCAAAAGTCAAATGCCGAAGATAATGATTTTATTTCTACTAGTGTTATAAAGAACGGCCTAGAAGCTAACTCATTGGAGATCAAAAGGTCCTCAGTTCGAATCCCTGTCTTGGTTGGGATTTTTAAAGCCCTTAACCCGAGCTTTACTTTTGGCACAGCTTGCTCTGTAATTTGAACTCTTCCGTGGTTCGCATTCCACGTTAAACTGTAGGTCCCCTTTACCTGGTAGTTATCACCTGGTTAGATGAACTAAGGAACTAGCCATCCTACCTCCAGTACCAGGCTAAGTATACCTCCTTCGGATGGCTTCAATCAAGCTTAGCTTAGCTTACTGTTATACAACCACAATCTGCATTGTAACCGAAATTAGCGTAACTTTATGATTTCCTAGCAATAATAGCAATGGCACCAACGGATTGTCTAAGCGCTGGACGCTTTTTAATAATCACTTTTGAAACTTGAAAAGATTCAATCTAACTGTAAAAGTACCTCAGACGAAAAAGGGATGCAACAAGTTCAGTCTTCGAACGTCAAGGAATGTCCAATCCGTAAATTTGTGCCATCAAAATTGGAAAACATCAAATACTTTTTTGAAAGGAGACAGTAAGCACGGATGCATTTTGAACGTGTACTCCATGTATACACCATGAGCTTTACTCCAAGCGTTCGACGGTAAACTGTCGTCGGCAACTGTCGGTACTGTAATATCTGGGTCGAAACGGTACCAGAGAAGAGATTGTGATCGTTGGTTCCGCTTTTATCGTGACGGGCTCTCTGTCGCTGTTACAGCGTTTGATGGAACCTTTATCAGTGCTATAAAAGTTTATTCGATCTGTATGTAACTGCCGACACTTCAGAACTTTTCTAACACTTCAGTATCTGATAGTGATCATCCAGCTTTCCTGCACCGAGCTCTGCAGAAGAGTTAGAAACTATGATTATGTTTCCCTTCGTAATATTTTGATTCTCACTGCTTGCCGTTAAAAAATGTTTCCACTACTGAGGAATTTCGCATCTGGACCTATCATTCAAGAATTCCAATACCTTTATGCTAATCACGAATCAATAAACTGGTCATTTCGTTACTTTGTCGCTTATAGCATGGTTTCTAGTGGCGAACTCTATTCTCAACGACTATGGCTCTCCAACTTGAATGTCAGCTGAAAGAGTGTTCCTTAATTGGTTTTTACTCAGAATGTGACGCATTCTGAAAAGTCACGAACGTTAAATTAGAGTTTCCTAATCCAGGTAACATTCGTAGTCCAGAAATATAATATTAATCACGATATCCAGTGATGAAATTTGAATAGTTAGAATTTATAGGGTTACGTTATTTTAAGAACAAAACAATGATCTATAGATGTAATCCTCCAGCAATCTCCAGTTACTACAATTAACGACCGTTTTGAAATTTATTGCAGTTTGGCACTTGCTTCCTAATGCACCGCGCAGTTGATTGTTGATTACAAGTTCACAATTTTGCTTGTTGTAACGTTACGGTGGCAGTAGCTTAGCCAGTAGTGTTTCCCCTCTGGTAGGAAAAGTAGAAGAATCATAACAGTTAGAAATGATAAACATAAAGAATTAATGATTATACAGCTCCAACTGACAGCTTACGTTGGACGTTATTTGACAGTCGGAGGAAGATTGTTCAAATGGAGATATCCAGGTGTTGAGGATGGTGGATTTCGAGAGAAAGTTGAGGATATTTGTTCAAGGTATGGTTTTGCAATCCAACTTACGTTGAACAAAGAAATTTTCTTTACTTTCTACTGCAAGGGAATTACTGCTACAACTCTCTACTTATGAGACACAGTGATCTTTGCCGTCAATGGAATATCACTCATCCTTCCACTTCTCACAGTATTCAGGAACTTAATAAACCATATTTGGATGCAACCTGCTACTCCATTTCGCTGACAGTCAAAGATACATTGAATCTCAATGTCTAAGACGCAAATACCCAATAGCTTAAAGGGTTGAAAGGTTTATGGTGGTTTCGGCATGGTCCTTCCCTATAGCGCCGACGGTGGACAAGCCAAACGTTAACTGAACCAAGCACGAGAGATTTGATCTCATGGAATTCTCAGCGGCGTGACACTCTGTTATCTGTGTCACTGATATGAGAAATTACATGCTTCCGGTATGAAATAGGGTGACTGGACACAGGAATATTTCTGGGAAAGTCAAGATATCTACCTCTGGATCTCCGGTGACGCTCTTGAAGCCAATGAGCACAGCTGGAATGAGATCTCCATTTTGGCTGGTCTTCCTGGACGGGTTGTTGAGCAGGTGGAGACTGCTATCCGACAGACCGACCTCCGGGTGCGGGGGCGTTCCGTCTACCATTACTGTAGGGTCTAGCTTCGTCTGCAGCTGAGACACGCTCTGCAAAAATACGAGGAAATACAATTAACTAAGCACTAGCAGCTGTTAGTAAGTTCTTTAGATAGAAAAGTTGTTATCCTGTTAATGTTGGTGACCTACCGAAAACACTAACCACGTTCCAGTGTAATAGCCACCATTAATCACCCACACGTTGAAACTTTTGAAAATGGTGATACATCTTTGGAAGAACCGTTCCTTAACCTGTATACGAGGTTTGTCCCAAAATTATCCGACCTTCCTTCATATCTTAGCTCCTGACAATTTTAGCTCCATATGCCGAGTAGGGGTGTCTACAGGAAGGGTTAAGAGTTGTCTCCCGGACGTTTTAGTTCACTCAAAGCGTGCGTTTGTTAACAATGTGTTTTGTACGTTCGTCGCATGTTGCTGCCGTAAAAAATGCCGGGAAGATCGGAACAACGAATTTACATTCAATTTGGCTTTAAGCTCGAAAATAGTTATGCGGAGACTATCGAAATGATAAGGACGGCATTTTGAGACTAGTGTATGAGCAAGACACACATAAAAGAGTGGTAAAGGCGGTTGAAAGATGGCCGCACATCTATTGATAGTAACCCATGCTCTGGGCGGCCTTCGGGCGACGACAAAAAACACCAGATAATATCGAACTTGCGCGACTTGAGATTAATGAAGATCGTCGATTTACTGAAAGAGAACTAGAATGTGATCTTGGAATACCGGAAACTAGTGTTTGGAAGATTTTAACTGAAAATTTGCAAATGGTTTGCGTATTTGCGAAATTCATTCCGAAATTGCCAACAGTGGAGCAGAAAATCCGCGGCCTTGAAATCGCTCATGACAATATGGAAATGGTTAATAATAATAAAAATCTGCTTAAAAATCGTGGGTTTATGGTTATGATCCACAAACAAAAAGACCGTCTTTGCAATGGAAGATGTTGTCGGAGCCACGACAGAAAAAAGCGCGCCAAAGTCTGAGCAATGTCAAGTCGTTGCTGATTGTTTTATTATTATGATGGTGTTTTAAACCACCAATATGCTCCTAAAGGTCAGACGATCAACAAAGAATATTATCTCAAAGTTATGAAAATATTTCGTGACGCAATATGAAGAAAACGGTATCAGCTTTGGTCAGGCGATGATTGGATTCTTCACCACGACAACGCGCCAGCGAATGCATTCGAACCACGTGCAGCAATATTTGAAAAAGGACAAAGTCGTACAACTCAGTCAGCCTCCATACAGCAGGGCTGCATTTAAGCATAGGCTACATAGGTTGTAGCCTAGGGGCCCGCACCACAAAGAGGTGCGACTTTTGACTCATCCCAGGATTAAAAATGCCGCTCAAAGGACACCGATTCGACGACAAAGAAACACTCGGAACTAATACGACGAACGCTCTAAAGTCGATACCAAAAAACGAGTTCCTGGACTGCTTCCAAAAGTGCAAAGGTCGCTGGGAGCGTACTCTCCAATCAATGGGGACTACTTCGAAGGATGCCACCAGCCCGATGACGCAGAATAACGCCAGCGGGGAAATATGATGGAAAGTCGGACACCTTTGGGACAACCCTCGTAATTTGATTCAATTGCACAGTACCATATCAGCAGCCAGAAGCAATGTAGTTACACAATACGCATTCTTATGTTGCAGCAGTGGTAAAGCAGCTGCAAGTAAACTATCTGTCATAATGAAGTCTGCCGCTGGTGGGTTGTCTTCTGGCCTATCACTGGGAAGGACGTGCGATCGGTTCCCGAGAAGGTCTTCCATATTTCGATTTTTCCATTGTTTCCCGAAACCACTCCATACGAATGCGAGAATGTTTCCTTCAAAATGCAATAACCGATTTCGATCTCGTTTTTAATCCACAGTCTCTCCCGGCTCAAATGACGTTGTCGACGACTATATCTAAAACCTTAGTGGAAAATAATGGAAAACGGTGGGTAAAAGAAAGTTATATGGCTATAAAGTTATGAACCGATACGTTTTGGAGTTACGCTCTTCACCAGTTACTGAGTCAAAATACTACAAATATTTTGCACAACTTTCGTAAGTTTAACGCTACACATTGTCCTAAACTACAGAAGAACTGTGTTTCTGATGGGACTCTTGACGCAAAGAACGGATTTGTCGAACATCGGCAGAGAAATTCTTATCTGGATGCGTCTTTCCAACAGAAAAGGAATAGAAATTTCTATAACCGTTAGTGCAATTGACAGTCATAACTGAATCACAATACTTGATGACAAGCGCAGAGCTAAAAATCACAACCTATAGCTAAGTATTTTTATTATTTATTTCCTGATTTTACATACCCTACAACTTCGTATCTAAAGCAGGAGCTTAGTTTCTACAATTATTTTTTAAATTACTTTTCTCTTTGTATTGTTAATGGATCTGGGTAATTAATTTAAAGGATTTAGCGATTTTAAAGTATTCTACATATTACTCTACTATCTACACTAAGAGCCCCACACCAAAATTTTCATAAAACTAAGCAATGAACCGTCTATACACGATTGTTTCTACCTATCACGTCCCTTTGCAAAACTGTTTTCTTTTTATGTTCCATTGCTGACCTGTGCTAACATCAAACCCACCACCAGCTATCTCTGCTGATGATGCAGGGCGATAGTTGCCATGCTGACCACTAAGCGCCTCTCCCAGCTTCACGTTCCACATACTAATTTCGTCCTTCTCTGGTACTGTCTTTGGAGCCACCAGCTCCCACATCAGGAGTTTCCTTCCGAAATCGGAATAGGCTGCTCCCTGACTCTTGGAGAAGTTGCATCTGGTTTCCGGGAGTAATCTCATGATGGCATATTAGCCGTCTTCCTGGTGTAAGAGTAGTTTCCTGGGCAGTGTTTGTAGTTTATAATTTGGCTGTTCTTATTCCTATTGACTTTACGCCTCTCCTGCCCTTTTCTCCATTTCTCGCGGCGTCTTCCACGCTCAGCCAATTTTATTTCAACATATATTGCCTTTTTGCAACCATCCTAAATTAACCGCTTCATCTGGCAAGTGTAAGAGCTCAGTAAATTCTTAGATTTTGAAGTTGTAGATCAAAGTGTGTTCTTGATTTTGGCTCGTGAATGTCTCTTGTTTTCCTCCCAGCATGGGTCTTAATCCTACAGAAAACCTCTGTAATTCGTACCGAGCGGGGCGGTGTAACGGTTAGCGTTCTCGCCTCGCATTCGGGAGCGGCGGTTCGAATCCCCGTCCGGGCATCCAGATTTGGGTTTTCCATGGTTTCCCCAAATCACTCCAGGCAAATGCCGGGATGCTTCCTTCAAAAAGGCCATGGCCGAATTCCTTCCCATTCCTTGCCCCCATCCTTGCCCCCCATCCTTTCCCGTCTCTAAAGACCTCGATGTTAAAAAGAGACGTAAAGCAGTTTAAAAAAAATGTAATTCGTATACGATGACGGCTGCAAAGATTAGGCTAAAATACAACGTTCCTCATTATCGAGATGTGGCAGAACGCAGCGAAGAACACTAAATGACAAATTGCCAAAGAGACTTCAATTGCAAAAAAGATTGTTGGTTCATCAATGATTATTAATAAAATGCTACTTTGGTCATTGTATCTGTCACGCACCCGGCTTCGTTGACGGGCTAGCAATGGCCAGATATGTTTTCACTCTCTTTCCACTGCTGTTATTATTATAGCAAGCGATGAATTTGGGATAGCTATTTTTTATTTCTGTTATGTTTTAAAATTAACATTTCAGAGCATTAATAAAGAAAAGTATCTACTTCGTTTAAAGTCACATAGGCCTATTAATTGTTAGTTGATTTTTTTTATTTTTATTTATTCCCGTTCGATGTAGATGTCTTTGTTATATTCTCTGATCATAGATATCGTTCTATAGTAAGTTAATAAATATGTTCAATATTATATCATATTTAAGGGTTTGGGCGTTATTTAATAATAGTTGCATTAACTACTAGAACAATGCATCAAACTGTCATTTTGCCGGGATTAGAAACTATATAATTCCATGCAGATATTTTCATTATGCTATCTGTCCTTGCATCCGTGTTATAGTAAATTGAGAAATGTGTGTAACAGTACATTACTCATTCAATAATAATTCATTTTAGCTAAGCAAATGCGAAGAAATAAAATGCAAAACACAAGTTTATGAACGTTATAAAATAAAAATTCTATTGACATAAGCAACCGAAAAAAATTCTATTAAAGTGCGTTCAGCTCGTCATTTTTTATGAGCTTAAAAGATAGTTGACTATTAAATAATAATACCCCCTCATAAAACACATTGTTTTTGGTTTGCTTGATTTTTTTTGTAATAATTACATGTTGACAAAGTTTTTTTTTCCCATCATGTTATTAACGCGGACAATGAAGAAGCCGGCCATTGCCAGGATATAAGCAAATGAGATGAAATTTCTAAGTGTTTAGAGAATAAGCGGGATAAAGAATGAAATGTCAAAGAGGAGTTCTGGTGTACTTCATATTAGATAGCAAGCTGTTCCAGAGGTTAAGATGGTGTTAAGGATCTATTAAAATCCCCGCCGAGACAGGGATTCGAAGCGTGGACCTTTGGTTCCCCAGTCAGACACCACAACCACTGAGTCACCATACAACTACAAATATACTGTTAACATTAACATGTAAGTGACGCGAACTCATAAGCCATCCAATGCATTTAAAGCAGTTTTCACTTCAAAACTAAAAGTCAAATTAAATCCACAACCCGAATGTTGGTCGAATCTTGCTGAAGAACATGTACCAAATTATTGTGTCAGAGGCAGGAAGACCGTATCTTTTCCTCTGGAGCCTACAGTTTAACGTGGAATCAGAACCATGGAACGTCCCGACGTATGTCTTATAATCTAATACAACACCTAAACATTCCTGCTCACCACAGATATTGAACCTGCGATGGGAGAGAGAAACTGTCGGAAATAGACGCCTTAATCGCTTTTTTTTTTTTTTTTTAACTGCTTTACGTCTCTCTACAGCGAGGTCTTAGAGACGGGAAAGGATGGGGGCAAGGAATGGGAAGGAATTTGGCCATGGCCTTTTTAAGGAAGCATCCCGGCATTTGCCTGGAGTGATTTGGGAAACCATGGAAAACCCAAATCTGGATGCCCGGACGGGGATTCGAACCGCCGTCCTCCCGAATACGAGGCCAGAACGGCCTTAATCGCTGAGCTAGCAAACCGCCTTGTTGTGAAGTATACGAGAGCTAAGTGCTATCAAAGTCGGATAAAAACTGTGGGTTTATATGAACTACGTTGACAGAAATTTAGGTGAGGGGGAGGGGGGGGAAGGAGGAGAGGTTTTAGGTTATTGTAAATCAAACGTAATTATATCTATTTTTTAAAATTATACGTATGCAAAGTTCTACGAAAATCTGATGATAAAGATTTTGCGAAAAGCGTCCAACGCGCATATTATACGCGCAGCAGGTGGCATTTTGACGACGCGGGCAACAGGTGGGATGTCGGTGACCTTACGTCACGAGGTCACCGATTTACCCTGATCCAAACATAGCGTAACGCGCTTATAGAAGTTTTTACTTCAAATAAGAAAAAACGTGGAGAATGCATGATGGATTAATTTTGCAGCATCAGCAACGTTAATGAATGAGAAGCAATTCAGGTGAGTTTGAGTGTTACGGACACTTGTGGCACTGACTGACCTTGAGAGTGGGCTCGACAGCCAGCACGCTGGCGGCGGTGTCCCCAGAGGCGGTGCCCTCCGAGTCTCCGTCGACAGCGAGGGCGTCCGCGCGAGAGCAGCGCCGCTTGCTGAGCGTCCTCTGCAGCGCCGAGTCCGCCGCAGCACCTTCTGGTCCACAACCGTCCTCTATCTTCTGCCGCCGGTAGTGCAGGTACACGTGAACGATCTCCTCAATCAGGTACATAGCGAAGAAACCGGAGCACATCAGCAGCTCCGGCAAGTGGAACGATGTCTCCGACAGCCCTCCAGACTCCTGCAGCTCTTCCAACGCCTCGCGAACCTGTCCAGCAAACCGAGGGGAACTAAATATGGCGCATAATTGGCATTCCTCGGTACTGTGGGTATTAAACCAACCCAAAATTGTACACATGGAAGTGTGTGGGTTAAAATCATATAATCTTCGCGGATTCGCTGCCGGATGCTGATGCGCAAAAAAAAAGTCTTCGACCTCCTGCTCTTGCGTCATCGTCAGGCTTCGACTGCGTGCTCTGGCGTCATCCTCAGGTGACGTCCTGAGGATGACGTCAGAGCACGCCGTCAAAACGTTGTCCTTACATAACAGAAACCGAGCCTGTCTAGATTTAATTTCAGCTACAGGCCGGGAAAGCCTTCGATCACACATTAATGATTTGTGCGGCATAATAAGGGGAATGAAAAGATTATTTGCGGATGATTCTATTATTTATCGTGAAATCACAACCCAGGACGACTGCGCTTTGTTACAAGACGATATTATGAAAATAATTGCGTGGTGTAAAGATTGGCAGTTGGAGTTAAATGCTAAAAAGTGCCAAGTAATGCATGTAAGTAAAAAGGTGACTCCATTTAGCTTTGAATATACTATTAATGGCACTGTCCTTAGAACGGTAGATTCCGCTAAATAATTTCCGTAATAATTTGTCATGGAATGAGCATATCGAGAATGTAATTGGGAAAGCAAATCGTATGCTTCGATTTCTAGGTCGTAATTTAAAACAATGCACTCCGGTCGTTAAATCGATTGCATACAAGTCACTAGTGCGGCCTCACTTAGAATATTGTTGCTCTGTATGGGGTCCCCATCAAAAGGGATTAATGGAGGCATTAGAGATGGTCCAAAGAAGAGCCGCCCGATTCGTGACACGGATATATAGTTGGAGGGAAAGCGTAAGTGCGATGTTGAACGAGTTAGGTTGGGAAGACCTGGAGCACCGAAGGCGTTGCTCTCGATAGAAGCTAACTGAAAAATTCTCGACTGACGTATTTCGGAATGACAGTAAACAAATATTGCTACCAGCAACATTCATATCCCTGAATGACCGCGAAAATAAGATAAGAGAAATCAGGGCCAGAACCGATTCATTTCTGTACTCATTTTTTCCACGAGCGATTAGGGAGTGGAATAGAAAGGATTTACCGGGCGACTAAACATAAAATCGGACAGGAGTAGCTTCCGATAAAGTACTCCGGCCATCCTGATCTGGGTTTTCCATGGTTTCCCCAGATCGCTCCATGCGAATGCTGGAATGGTTCCTCACAATAGCCCATGGGCGCCTCCTGCCATATCCCGTATATCCCTTCCAAACCATTACCTTCCCGAATAGGTGCAATGCACCCTCCGCCACACACTTTTAGTCAATCGCGGAGTAATAGTAATAGTAGTTTCCTATTAATAAAATGGCCTCGCGTCACGAAATGAGTGAACATGGCGTTTACGCACGACACTTCGGTGATTCAATTCTCCATCACCATCTTCGGAATTTTACCCCCGAAATATCATGTGTAAACTACATGTTCACTCGGCTGGCTACGCTAGAGCATTATATTAATACTCAATGTCGGAAAATATTTCATTCTTATACACGTTACTTGTTGTTATTCTTAATGGCTTTACTGCTTATCGATTGTAATTTCTTTTGAGCTGGAAGAGGATTGGGAAAATGAACAGGACCATTCCAGCAGTCGCCTGGTGTGGGTTGGGGAAACCATTTAAAACGGAAATTAGGACAATTCGATCAGGAATCGAATCAGCTTCCTCCCGCATTCCAAGCTTGAATGTTATATGGGCACCCACCAGATACGGCTTAAAATCCCAGCAACAGTGTGCCGAGGGTCATTACCATATTTTATAAGTAGTTTTTCCGTAATTGACTTCTTTGCAAATTCTGGCGTTGTATCAACTTCCCGGCTAGGAAAACATATCTCAGGATAATACAAAGTTATTGAAAATATTACACAGATTTAAAGAATGTCACCGCAATTACTTAAGTCTCTTAAGACGCGTACCCATGGACCGTGGTAGGCAGTACGCACCTTTCATCTTTTACCGCCTGGCGGTGGGTCGAGGCGCGCTGTCCCTGCTAGCATATGAGGCATAGATGAAAGACGTTCCCTGCCACCCGCCGAGGGAAGCGCCTTAAGTTCAGGTCTTCTTTAAAGACAGGTAGAATCACACAGTGTGCAGTATCGGAAGCTCTACAGACTACAACAAGCCGGCCCAGGCAATGTATGAGGCTAACATGGTACCCTCACATTGTAACGGTCACCGGTTCGAGTCCGGCCTCGGGCATTGATGGTTTTAATTATGTGTTGTGTTACTCAAATCTGAGCTGACTAAATGGTCGCAGATACAGTACGCCATATTCACAATAAAATAAAATTTAACAAAAGCTCTACAACACAGGTCCAAAGATCCAACACAGATGATAGCTTTTTTTTTGTGCCATATCATATTCATCTGAACGCACCTTCTCAGTTGGATACTTTTTCCGGCACTTATTTGATGATGGTAATGAGAATAATTTCTTTAAATTTTTCTGTTAATATGAACTCTAGCGCTGACACTTGCAAAATATTCTACAAATTCTCTTCAGTGCACACTTTCCCAATTGTTGATAAATTTACGGACAGCTGACTGATGAAAGTCTTATCTATATCCATTTGCGGAAAAATTATGTGCGACTAATCACTGTTGCTACCTCAACTCCCCCCTCCCCCTCCCCTGGAATCTTCCAATCATTTCGTTACACAACACATTAAAGTTTGAAAAACTTTGTTTTTGGCCATTCGAGCCTTGTTTCCGAAAGACTTAAAATAAATGCACCTTTAAAATCCTGAGAATTGTCACCAACGCTTCGCCGGAAAATCCGTTTCGACAACCTTTTTTAACTGTTGTTACATAAAATTTACAAAATAATCAAGGACTGTCTTACGCAGATTTTAAGAGAAGTCCTCCAAATTCTTTAGAATTCATTTTCCAATGGATTCCTTTAATCTATGATAAAACCTTATTATATTTTCAGACGCTACAATGCTATGTCGAAACTGATTCGTTAGTTGAAGCTGAGGAGCAATTTCTTTGTATTTGGCCGATAATTGGCATCATCATAGGTCCATCTATCGGTTCTTGTATTTAAATATCTCGCAATGAGAATTAAAAGGTAGCCTTAGGATGACATCAAATTTCGGTGAAACTTAATGAAACGATGCAAAACGAAAGTTCCACTTCAACAGGATGTCTGGCTGTGACTGACCTCTGGCAGCAGGTGCAGAAAGGTTGTGCAGAGCAGTGCACCCCCACCGAACGCGAGCAGCAGGGAGATGAAGAGCCTGGACCTCGACGTTTCGGTCATGGTCACCTTGGCATCCGAACCCGCCCGCCGGCGGTGCCAGCTGGAGATGACGAGCGGCATCATGCCCAGCGCCAGGGACGCGCCGCCCAGCACCACCATGGCCACAACCTTGGCCGTCACCGTCTCGGCGTCGGCCATCCTTCAGCCTGCTGTTAGCTGCAAAACAAGAGCCACCGCTGTATATCTAATCTCGTCTGCAATCGCTATCAAACGACGCCAGCGCACCAGACGTTCGACAAGTAGTTTCCCACTTTACCGCAAAGTGTCGCTACCAAACAACCGGGTAACTCATTTCCGTTGTTAATTAGTCCCCGCCGCAGAAATAGTCCTTTCAAGGTGACAGAGTTTTCGAACTGTGTTGCAAATCAGAAAAAAATTAACTTTCAGTAAAGTGTTCGAAAAAATTCTAAAAAATAATTGCGTAACAAGGTGATGTGATTTTTAATTCGATACATTTACGTGATTAAATTAAAAAAAAAAAAAGGTACATGTTTCCATGAAAGTTAGGAATCAAATTATTTCTTCACTTCAGCCAACAGAAAAACCAAAACAAATGATCAGAAATAGCTGAAAGAAATTATGCGACTTCCTGAAGGGTAACATACTAGTACCGAATGTATTCTATCAATTAAATGGAGAAGCATGTTAGTAAAAATAGAAAAGAACAAAATTACATGATTCGCTTAATTGTTTTGGCTGTGTAATGTAAAATGTTGTCGCTGACTAATTTCCGTTCTATTTGTTCACGTAAAAACTTCCAGTGAGAAACTTTTTATGAAAATGGTGAAATTAATTCTGGCAGCACGCAGAACATCTTCAAGCAACCGCTCTTGATTGTTTCATAGTTTATTTGCGTGGACGATTGCGCTCTACGCCCGCTCTGAACGCAGGCTGATCACTCGGTTCGTGTACAACAGGAAAAAATATTTTCAGTCCTCTATGGTAACTATTTTTATCTCCTGTAAAATCATTACTGTTATTGTGCACAGTGAACAATGTAGAACAAAGTCCACCAAAAAACCTTGAAAAGCGATGACAAAACAAAATATAATGTGTCGATTATAAGGGACACATTATACACATTAAACAGGTCAGTGCTTGGAACTGAACGAAGTTAATGTTTTTTGGTCTATTCGTTTAAAAAATATATATAAATAAATAAAAGAATACTTGAAAATATTTGATACGATGACTTTAATTTGGTTCCTGTTAATGCACTAACCGTATGATCCTATTACTGAACATCACCTACCGTTAACACTACCCAGTCTTTAAACTAGCGAAATAAAGTGATTGCGTACAAAGATATGCGTGGAAGTCCGGCAAAAACGCATCTGGCAATCTCGTCGGTTGAACCTAGGGGCTGGCAGGAGAGGCAGCAGAGACTTCGTGACCTTGGCAGGTCTATTTTCATGACGTGGACTATGGAATCTGTACTATGGATTCTGAAAGGGTTATATATATATATATATATACAGGGTGAGTCAAAAAAAGGAATTTACAAGTTCGGAATAATATTGAAATTTATTGAGATAACTTACAAAATCGGTAAATGTGTTATTTTGTGGCAAACAACCTCAAGTTTCACAAGTGTCATTTTGGTTAGAAGTGACAACCGCCGGCAATCAATTTCTTCCCACCTCGTTGCAGCAAATCAGCCGTAACTTGTGCAACGGCAACGTAGATTCGATTGTTCAGGTCGGCCAAATTATTTGGTAGGGGAGGAACATACACACAATCTTTAATAAAACTCCATAGAAAGAAATCCAGTGGTGTCAAGTCTGGGGAGCGAGGTGGCCATGTGATTGGTCCTTCACGGCAAAATACACCGACCTGGGAAGGGATTATCGAGGAAACCTCGAACTTCCGTGAGGAAATGAGGTATTTCGCCGTTTCCTGGTAGTAAACCACACCATGCCGGCCTCGGTAGCGTAGGGGCTAGGTGCTAGCTCCGCGTGCCGAAGGCCGCCGGTTCGAATCCGGCCGCGGGCATGGATGTTAAGTGTTGTGTGTCTGTGTGAATGTCCTGTCCGTCCTGTGGCGTCCATACATTGGAAAAAAATACACATCGAGCTGGCTGTATGGCCTCCGTTGCCGAATGCCATTAAAAAAAAAAAAAAAAAAAAAAAAAAAAAAAAAACCACACCATCTCGGTCATCTTCATCGATCTGTGACATTAAGGTGTTTTGAAGCATATCCAGATACCCAATACTAGTGACAGTTTTCTCCACGAAGAAGAAAGGGCAGTACACTTTCATTTGCTAAGGGCGCAAAAGATATTAACTTTGGGGCTGACACGAACGTGTTCCAGGGTTGCATGTGGTTTTTTTAGCTCGCAAGAGAAAAATTTTAAGGCTTGCTTGGAGTTTCTTTAACGTATTCGGTGTGAAATTTACGATGCAGAGATCGTTTTATGAAACCAAAAAACACAGCGAGCACCATGGAGGAAGGAAATATATGGAGGAAAAGTGACGTTAAATTGGTGAAGCAGGCTCGCGCATGCGCAGTGGCGGCAGCGGCGATATTGCGCTTCCAAACAATTGCAATGTTCCCAGTATATCCCGAAAACTAAGCAAGATATCGAAAAATTTTATTCTTTATTTTCGATTTGTCTCGTCGTGTTACATAAGAAACGATCATTAAATTTGACTTTTGCGAAATTTTTCTTCTCCATTTCAACTCAAGACACCTCACTTTTGATACAGTATATCTCTAGAACTAGGTGAGATATCGAAAATTTTTATTCTTTATTTTTCATTTGTCTCGTCTTTTTAAATAAGAATCCATCATCAAATTTGACTTTGACCAATTTTTGCTTCTGAATTTCAACCAAAACCATTTCACATTTGGGACAGAATATCTCGAAAACTAAGCAGTATATCAAAAAATTTTATTCTTCATTTTTTATTTGTCATATCGAGTTACATAATAATCCATCACCAGATTGCGACGTCACCTTTATCCTAGAGTCCCCTTGAGGTTTTTGTACATATTCCCCGTGTCTGTATGGAAGCGGCCATGCCCCCTCCACTCCGGCCATGCTCCCCCCCCCCCACTCCTTCCCGCCCTGCTTCACTTCAATGCGTGGTGAAGGTCTCTTGCGTCGTCTCCATATATTTCCTTCCTCCATGGCGAGCACACGCCGCGCCAGTGAAAGTAGCCATTTTAACTTTTCACTACGCTGGCGCTCCTGGTGGTGGAATGATGTACTGATGCATTGCGTGCATCAAACTTAAAGTTGTTTGCTACACAGTGACACATCTACCGATTCTATAAGTTATCTCAACAAATTTCTATATCATTCCAAAGTTATAAAGCCTTTTTTGACTCACCTAGTATTTAGCGCTGGAAGGCCAATGAGGATTGTTCGGCTTGTCATGGAGGTTCCAATTTTTGGCGCAAACTTTAACTTCTATTCTGTATGATAAGTGTATTTTTGTTTGTGAAAGCGTGGTTTAAGGGGCAGAGATTGAGTACCGTCCAGCATTTGCCTGTATGATTGCGCGAGATCACGAGAAACCCTCAATTAGATAGCCGGTACGTGGGGAGCCTGGTAATGTTGCACCTCCTCGATCCAGGTCGGTGGCGTCCTAAGGTTCGTAACCATATTGGCATGCCTTTATAGCGGTAACAACTAGAGATGGGCAAAGTGATTCACTAAAAAGAGAGGTTGTTCATTTGATCACTCAATGAAAAGAACTAGTTCTTTTGAATGGTTCACTTGCTCAGTAGCTCAGTCTTATTTGAGACCCTTTTTTTATGTCTCACCCCTCACAATCCGGTTATACCCCCACTTTCCGTTGATAATAAACCCTTATGTCGACTTCAATACAAATAGTAGACCCTTTTTTTAGCTTAGAAGAACTACCGTTCACTTTAAGTGAGCGTCTGCTCCATCTCTAATTCTTACGAATTTCTGAAATTCCTCATCCTCGACAAGAGAGAAGGGGTGATATTCTTTACACATCACTTTTAGTAACTGAATATCTAAAGCCCGTTTCCTAGTAATTGAGATTGGTTGCTGCTCCGAGCTGTGCTGAGCGATTGAATCGAACGTCGCGAACGAACTAGCTCTCCAGTGGCACTGCTCACTGCTCCGAGCTGTGCTGAGCGATTGAATCGAACGTTGGGAACGAACTAGCTCTTCTCGATCTTCGGCGTTTCTTATTCTTCATAGCGGAGTGGATAAACAATGAACGGCGTGGAACAGAGAACAAACAAGGGTCGGGCGAGAATGGCAAAGCCGAAACCGACATTGTCCGCGCCCACTCGACTGAAGTTCAATCGACGCCGACACACCATCGTCATTACGGCTTCCAAGAAGAACTACCGCTCACTTTTAGTGAGCGACTGCTCACTCGCTCTTTCAAAAGAACTGTTCTAAAGAGCTGATTCACTCACGAACGACCCATCTCTAGTAACAACCCCATTCTTGAATACAAACTTTAGAACAGGCATGTAGGTAGATCGGAATCTGAGTAATGAGAATTGTGCTCGGAGGAACGTTATAGTTCAGTAGACCTATTATTACCGATTCCTGACCGTGATAACTTTGTTCCCGTCAGTGACGCTATACCCTCCTGCAAGCAGACATCCAGTTTACGTTTCCAAGGCCGCGCTTTCACCGTTTTGTATCAGGATACCAAAGCGTTCAGTTACCGCCTGACTCAGCCTCCATGCTACACTTCCGCCAGGGATACCTTGGGCAGTTACTTGGAACTGTGAGCCATAATAGAGCGGGTATTGCGAGCGCAAGCTGAAGCAATCAGGGAGCTGGGAACGACGGACATCTTCCGCCTTGTCGTTTGCTGCACAGTTAATTACGGTTTTCGAACTACTTCTAAGAAAATGCACTCTTATCAACAGGAAGAATTAAGATTCGGCGTAGACAATTATGAATACACCCCCTCTTCATTTAGTCGCTGTTTGATCTGTTATATACAGCCAGGTTGTTTTTACTGTTCCTAAAGCACTATTTTCTTTAGAGTTATGTACTGCGATACTACATTACCAAAACACGATGCTCCAAAACTGCATATTTCTGTCTTCTGAAAACTAGATCATTCCTCCATCATAAATAATTCTAATGTTATCCATTACAGCACGCCATATCTTAGAGCTATTTTGTACATTAAACACTTACAAATTTACTTTAGCTGTCAAATTTTCTGTGTAATACTTGCATGTGATTCATTACTTTCTTTTGGTGTCTGTGCTTAATAAATGTTTCTCTGGACGCTTTTATCATATATTATACGTCGATGTACTTTATTTATATTTTTCAAGTTTAGTGTTGTATTCATTCTCTCGTTGCATCTGAATAACTTTTTTAGAAATCATCTTAAGCTATTAACTTAATAAGGTTTTCCCAACAAATGTGTAGGCCTAATTCTATCTCTTTGGTCCTCCGCCCCGGCTTTCCTCCCTCTTTTTCTCGCGCACAAACACACAAACATACATACTTGTTTTATCTCAAAGGACGAAAGCTCTTTCTATAACTGGCCTACTTATTCATATCTCAGATTTTTTTTTCTACGACTAAAAATAAAACGGTATTATAGCTTTCCAATTTTCTCATTATCCTTGACATGTTAAGTTCCAAGTTACAAAATTATCCGTGTAATTTTGCGGAGACAACGGGAAATGTTGTTAATACGAGAGCTTTAAATTTATGCACCGCGTACTGAAATATCCATATAACGATTAATTTAAGGTTTCAAAATTTTCTTGTTCCAAGAAAGCAGGTATTTGATACGAATCCAAGTAAACATAATTTTTTCGTAATGGTGTTATTAATTCTCTTAGACGTTTTATCACTGTAAAACACTCGTGTTCTTGAATATATTATCGTACAGACTTTCCGCTGGCACAATGGATTACCAGTATTTAGAACACTGAGAATTATTAAATGTGATGTAGCTCACGTCCCGGTGACTATTTTGCTACATATCTACTTATACGTCACTTATTGAGTGTATTCTACGGTAAATTCCACAAAGAAATCTAGCTGCCTTCCTTTGGGCCAGCTCCAAATAGTGTATTTTGATCTCCATATAATCCCACCATTCACAATCTAGGACCTGAACAAGGTTTCAACGATTCCCTGGTAAAGCCTCTCATTACCGTCCTTAGTAGCTACTTCTACCACTTCAGAACCTTTCTCCATCACCTCCTCCCATGTGTTCTGACTAACTGGGATATTTACATGTTATTCCTGCTACCAACAATTTTCTCACAACATATAATCAGTCGTACAGATTCTTCCTTTCGTTATCTGTATACCCCAGAAATATATATATATATTGTGTGTGTGCCGAATAGACACCATTTTCAGAATCCTCTGCAATTGTTCACAGTTCCGTCTAAATGTACACCTATTATGCAGGGCATGCCTACTGCATATAACATAATACATTAGAATAACGAACAACAACTGTCTTAATACATTAACCTGCTGCATGCAATGCTTACTCATTTCTTAACACGACTCTTCGAAAAGTACTGTACAGTCTAGGAAATGCCATCTCCTGCTCCTAGGATCTTTGAAAGGAATGTCCTGACATTGTAGACAATGTAGAGAACGGGCAACATTTATATTACAATACACTAACGAGTGAATGGTCGTTGATATACCTGGATTAGAAGATCCCGTCTAACATATGGCAACGCCCTTCTAAAGCCGGATTCCCACGGCGCTTGGTAAGGGACGCCATTCGTCTTTTGCCGCATATGCTAGCACGGACGGCGCGCCTCGATCCATCGCCACGCGGTAAAAGATGAAAGGCGCGTACTGCCACACCACGCGATGTGGGGATGCGGCTTTAAGATTCCTTCCCACGGCTTGTGCTAGGCAGGACACGACTTTCATCTTCTACCGCCTGGCGGTGATTCGAGGCGCGCCGTCCGTGCTAGCATATGCGGCAAAGACGACAGACGTTCCCTGGCACGCGCCGTGGCAACGAGGCTTAAGAGTTCAAATGAGCTGGTATAATATAAAGGCTAAGGGAATGAAAAGTGCCTCGTCACCTGTCCAAATGAGCATGCGTTATATCATTTTGTGGAGGTAGGAAATTACTGCTATAGGTGAATAAACCCAATGGGGTCAACGGCATGGGATGTAGTGTAAAACGACTGCAATAAAAATCTGACCAAGGATATCCCAAACACCAGCTGCTGATAATGAAATTGTTGCCCGAAATTGGAGACGATTGGAGAAAACGTACCCACAACAAATAACAATCATGGAAAGAATACAGAAACTTGAAATGTAAAGACTGGTGCTCAAGGGCGTATCCAGGATCAGAACTAGAGGGGGGCAGGATTTGAACTAGGGGGGGGGAAACTCATTTTGGTTTCGAGGAAATCGGGTGGGGGACTGAAACATGACATTACAAAATCAAACTCAAACCTATTCAGGAAACTATTTTTATCATTGATTAATATAGTAACCCAACTACTTAATCTAAGGACCTACTATGTAGTTAATTAAGATCGTAAGTCAGTTAGTTTTTTTATGTAAACATTAATTGTCTCAGATTTTCAATTTCAATAATTTTGTTTGTCAATATCTCATGGTGTTCTTTCACGAAATTTCGATGCACACTCGTCAGACATAATCCTGTCAATCTTTCTCTCCCAAAGTGCTCCTGAACTAGTTCTTCACTCGTCGAAGCTTACTGAAGGCAACTTAATTTTTCTTCTGGGGGGGGGGGAGCAGCCCCCCTCTGCCCCTCGCTGGATACGTCCATGCAGTGGTGCTGAAGAAACAGCACTCTTCGAAGGAAGACCGGAACATGCTATATAAACACTTGACACTGGCAAGTAGAGAAAATGAAAATAGTTTCGTGAGCAGTAGAGTTGCGAGCGTCTGAATTAAGGGATTTCTGGAAAGGAAAAGTATAGGACGACTCACTCCAGTGCAACAAATATCAGATCAAGATTTGTAGGAGTACACGAAATACCTGAATGCAAATGTAGGTGAGAAGTAGGGCAGTTGATAAAATATGGATATATCGATATTATTTTTTAGTAGAATATTTCAAGTTATTATTGGAGGAAAAAACGATTATCCGTGTTGGACATGCAATAAATTTAATCCCAGATAGAATTTTAAGAAACAATGAACATTTTTAAAAGCTATCTGACAAACTGCACCTTACTTTAAACACTCAGTTACTGATTAATTACGATCCGAGCACAAGCAGAAGTAAAAAAGAAGGCAAAGTAACTCATTCAAGCAGTTAATATTCATTCGAATTCTTGTCTGAACTATTTGGAAAGGTTTTTAAAATTTGTCTTCAATCAACGCAAAAATATTATCATTAAGAACTAATCATAATGAACCGGGTATGGCAGTACTTCACAATCAAATATTTTGCGCGAATTGGTTACGCTTCCTGTGCAATATCAACAGAAGAATAAAGCTCCAAAAATATGTTACAGCCAGTTTAGTTATACACTAACGAATTTATTCAGTAACTGAAAAAAATAATCTATCGCTTTGGATTGTCTCTACAAAGCGCTTTGCTGAAAACTTATAATGACAGATTGGTGCCTTTAAAACACAGTCTGTTAACGCCAAAGCAACCACCGTGACAGTAGCCGTTCTAAGAATTTTCCAAGTCTGGGCAAAAACTGAGATTGCCCGCCTCTTCTAACATTGTTACCACCCCGACCCCGAGAGTCGCCTCCTTGATTGTTGGCCAAACGCATTATTGTCGCCGCCTAAGGTGATAGTAGAGCTAAACAAAAGACACCGCGTCCGCCGCCCTCCATTGAATTTTACTTTTTTCCTATATTTAATTTTGAAGTTATTGGTAGGCCTACACTGATGGTAACAATACAGGTACGGCGTCACTCGCAAAGAACGAATCGGACGCGATCCCATTGTTTTAAATGAGCGTGCGTTATTGAGGGAATTATTTCGACATGAAAATTGGATGTAAGCAGGGATACTCTTAAATTCTGATACCAGATCATTAGAGGCGGGAAAGGACTAGGGGCATGGAGCGGTAAGGAATTAGGACATAGACTTTTTGAAGGAAGCATCCAGACATTTACCTGCAGTGATTTGGGGAGACCTTAGAAAAGCCAAATCTGGATGCCAGAACCGTAATTCGAATCCAAGTCCACCCGAATACGAGGCCAGAGCGTTACCGCTCACCCATCACGTTCGGTTTTTTAAAAGCTGAAGACTCTAGAAATTTCTAAAAGCTATAAAAGAGGTGATATCGGCTTAAATGAACACAAACGTGAAGTGTCAATGAAGAGAGTGACTGAAGAGGAAAATAAAAAGAAGCAAAGCAGTAATTGGGTTATACATGGGCGTACCCAGCGAGGGGCAGCAGCAGCAGCCCCCCCCCCCCCCGGTAGAAGAAAAATTAAGTTGCCTTCAGTATCCTTCGACAAGTGAAGAACTGGATCAGGAGCACTTGGTGAGGGGAAAGATTGACTGGATTATGGCTGATGAGTGTGCATCGTAATTTCGTGAATGTACACCGTGAGATATTGACAAATAAAGTTATTGAAAATTTTTCTGAGAATCCGAGGCGATTAATGTTTACATAAAAAAACTATAATTGAGTTACGATCTTGATTAACTGAATAGTAGGTACTTGGATTACTATGTTAATCAATAATAAAAATAATTTCCGCAATAGGTTTGAGTTTTATTTTGTAACAAATCATCATGTTTCAGTCCCCCATCTCACTTCTTCGAAAAAAATACGAGTTGCCCCCCCCCTAATTCAGATTTCGGCCCCCCCCCCCAGTTCTGATCCTGGATACGCCCTTGGAGGTATATGAAGCAAATATTGAGAGGCATGAGTTGTGTTTCGTACAACGAACTGAAAAGCTGAAAACAAATATGAGTGGAGAGATGCTGCCAACCAACTTGCATGTTGCTACCTAAGAGAAATTCTGTGCTTTTAAAAATTCTTGGCACCTGCAATGACATCCTGATAAAACTCAATGATTTAACCTTATCCACCATCATTATATCTAGCAGTCCTTCTTTGGCACCTTCTCCAACTCCTGTATTTCATACTCAAAATGTGGGTCCCATATTACACTACTATATTCAAGCAATGGCCTGACCAAAGTTTTGTAACCCAATTCCTTTACTTCTCTCGTACATCCCTCATCACCCTCTCCAACAAATGCAGAATTTTGAAACCTTTTCCTACTACCTGTCCAATGTGATCTGCCCAGTTAAGCT
Organism: Vandiemenella viatica; assembly: GCA_031002005.1. Classification (NCBI taxonomy): domain Eukaryota; kingdom Metazoa; phylum Arthropoda; class Insecta; order Orthoptera; family Morabidae; genus Vandiemenella; species Vandiemenella viatica. Next base: position 112,887,504 of record JARYHS010013631.1, on the reverse strand, counting down.
TGTTATCAAATGTAATGCCAAGATATTACTTTTCAAGCCTTCAATAAGCATCTTTTTCACATAAGTAGAAATGAGCAGACTAGGAAATCAGAAATTTTCCAGAGGATATTATGAAGGAGCTAAGTAGACTGAAAACCGTAAGGGGGCCGGTATGGATAATATTACTACAGATGTATTAAAAATAGGGAGAATATGACACTGTACCATGCCTTAAATTATTATTTATCGTAGAATGTGTTTGTAGAATTGGTGGTTAGTAGAAGACTGGAAATGTACCATAGTACTATCGTTTCGTACAGGAGGGGTGGAGGAGGAGGCAAATAGGTTTAAAATATTTCTGTCCCGATTTATTTGAAGTCAGTGATAGTTTAAGTAAATGGATACCTTCATACGAAACTATAAAAGAATTATCTGTGACGATGGTTTGTAAACCAGCAACATGCTTTTAGGAAAATCTCAGTTGAAGGGCTATACACAAGATATTTCAGAAGAAAAGTTTAGAGTGTAGCCCTGAATCTCTACAAGATTTTTAACAGAGTGAGCCCAAGAATCGGTCGGAAATAAGGTAAACGCAATTGGAATGGATGAAGAAAGATTTGCTGGGTGGATAAATCACAAAACCTAGGAAGCACAGTGTAAGAATGGGAAATGCCGAATATAAAAGATGGAATTGAAAAATAGCAGTGGCTCAGGTTAGAGTATTGTAACCATTGCTACTCATTATTCTCAAGAATGACTGTGTTGATGTCTTACATTCAGAAATTATTTCCAGATGATATAATTTTATATAATAGGATAAAAATGGGAGAAGATGTTAAATAATTACAGGAGGTATGCCGAGTATATCAAGGTGATTAGGTCAGCATGCATAAAGATAAATGGATAAAAAAAGAGTCAGCATATCAAATAAAGGTTTTGAATTATTATTAGGTGGAGGAGGAACTGCTTATTAAATACTCAAAATGCAACTATCTTACCTTTATGTGTATCAAATACAGGGACTGGAGGGGGTTCTAAGGAGAGCATATAGATTTATTTGTGGAAATTACTGCAGAACACAATCAGTAATTGATTCAATAAAGCGGCTGGGCTGGGAGTCATTAGGAGACAGGATTCAGATGAAGAGTGTGCTGGGAGTGTATGTGGAATATTGGTGACGAAGCCTGAGCGGATATTGCCAGAAGAATTAGGATAAAATGCGGAAGGGAGATGTGAATTTTCACAAATCACCACTTTTCTTTTATAAGTAAGTGAGTAGAATAAATTGCCATGGTGATGCTGGAAATTGATCTGATGCAGCAATAGGATTTCAGATAAAATTCGTGAATTGTGAAAGAAGAAGGGAAGGGACATTGCCACTGGGTCTTGTTAGCCACATCGCAGTGAAATTAAATTCAGTCACATGTAAGTAGTTCCAACAATAAGCCGATCTGTAGCATTGCCCAAGTATTAATGTTAATTTATCCTTAATTCTGTCATGTTATATTTACTTAGCTAATTTTTATTTTTTTCATTAAATATCAACGTAAAGCAGTTACAAGTCTCTTAACTAAGAGATGAGATTGTCCAAAGAGACGCAACACTATACAATGACACACCATCGAAACAGAGTATTAGATATCATACAGAGAAGGAAGAAAAATACCATCAAAAATGCTAGCTAACAATGTAAGTAATTCTACTGATTATATCGCAACAAATAGAATAACAAATATGATGTTTCCAAAGACAGAGATAATAGCTTGTCAAATCGCAGAAAAGAAACATGGCTACAGCTAAGTTTCCCAAGAATGTACATCTACTCATCTCTGAAATACAATGTGAAAAATATTTGCTGCAGTTACCTTTATTGAAAACATCTTCCCAAAGAACATATAGTAACAGTAATATACAGTGACTGTTCCGTATCTGTTAACCATTACAATGCACGTTAGCCAGACAGCAGTTCCAGAGTAGTGTTATCTTTACCAATAATGGCCACATATAATAGGCGTGGTCAGAGTATCAACAGCTTTCATAGTTATTGCCGTATATGCATACTGAAACCATTTGATTGTGCTAATCAATTAGAGTACAATATGTTAAACTTGATGGCCATTATTGGTAAAGATAAAAAGTACTGTTTTGAACAATCTAATGTTTACAATATACATAAACAGCAAATAGCGATGATAGTCGTTGATACTCTGACCACACATGCTATGTGTACAATATCTTTGTTTATGGGAAGGGAAGGAGAATTGCCAAGGTGAACGTGTTTGACATAAATTGGGTACTGTTTAAAACTGAAAAGTGATTTTTAAATTATAACTACAGAGAATTATGTTGTTAACTAAAAATACCGTAAAGACGAAACTATCGACTGCAATTATAAACAGGCCGAAACTACAAATGAACGGTTATTAGCAACGCATATTAGAAGCTGAGATCAAATATCTACACTATGTTTCATAATTCGAAATAGAAATTGCATTCAATGATTTCTTCAGTGAAGAGGTGACACCAAATGCTGTGGAGGTGATCGTTGTGGAAGTGTTACGAAAAATTATAAATCAATGAGACCTCTGTCCAATGCATGTCTCAGAGAAAATGGCTTAATATTTATGTGCTAACCTTCTTCCCTAGTACGGATTTCGTCAATGCATTAACAGTAAGTTGTTGACAGTGAAACTGACAATGATTCCAAAACAAGTCTTTAATCCAGAGATCAGTGAAAAGTTAAAATTTGTTTCTGTATACCGGTACTAAAGACAACAATAAGAAACTAGTTGCCATTGGACGATTATTAGAGCAATCGTTTTCTGCTATCGACATTAAAAATTATAAAACGAATTTATAATGATTATTACCTATATCAATAAAGAATTCAGTAATTCATATACACAGTAAAATTATTACAAATAACAGTACATTCTGCAGATTTGAATGACAAAATTATCTGCAAAAATGTTCTGCAGAGATACTGCTAGCTTAATATTTAACTGTCTTGCCGTAAGACTGTTTTCATTAACCGGTAATTTTTAAACAAATGATGTAGTTTAACTAGCAAACACATATAAATAATACCGGACAGTAACTGATTCACAAATAGCGACTTAGAAAATATAAACTTGATTATGAAGAGGGGTTTCTTCTTTAAATAATACCACAATTTCGTAACTGCATGCCACTTATTCCACCGTTTTTGAATTCCTATTAATCATACAAACAATATGTTTCTACAATTTAAAATTGAATCTAGACGAGTAGAATAACTGAGTTAATGAACTCGATAGATTGGTGTATTTTAGTGATTCCTTGCTACTTAAGGAGAATGGCATAATCATATAGAAATTCCATATGGTTAAAAAAAAAAAAAAAAAAAAAAAAAAAAAAAAAAAAAAAAAAAAAAAAACCCTACACTTTTGTGATAACCAGAATGAATTAATCAAAATCGCCTATTACAGGTTGAAATTCTTTCGACAACACTTCAGTTCATATCACGATTCACCATTATTATTGCTTGTGTAAGATGACATCATTTCATTTGAAAGTGTGAATCTATGAATGACTGAATCTGTGTTACACAGATAGGGGATATGTTACAGCTAATGCACCCGGAATTTCACGAATTAAGTTGTAGGTGTTTGTCTCATTAACATTAATCACTTGGAGAAAAAAAAGAAGAGTGAGATGTCTATAATTAAGGAATGAAACTGGTTCATACAAGCATTTTCTTCTTTATAGCAAAGTTGTTGATAAAATAGGAATTTGCCTCTGAAACCAGCAGACGAAAGGAAATTAAATAAAATAATTCCTAATACTAATTATAATAAGTAAAAACCATCAAAATTCAAAATTTTGAATGTTCGTTAAATGTAATTCTGTGGTATGTTAAACAATCAATTCATATCCCGAAGGCGAGAGATCAGCACAAACGGTTGTCCATTATTAATGAAAGTGAAAATAAAATCGTAACCAATTTCATTTTTTCTATTAAAGGCTTTTAAAATTTTCATCATTGCTGCTGCGATGTATTATTTGAATGTATATGGAACTAAGATTGTTTTAATTTATAAAAAATAATATTTTATAATCGTATTTTCAGAATTATACTGTTGACTAACACAATAATTCTGCATAATTTTTTTGCTATTCATCTGGACACAAACTTAAAACGTACTGTCTAACATCTTGACATCTTCAGTCAGTGTTCATACGTTTCACGGAATTCCTTGAACTGTTATAATAATATTTTTTTAAAATTAATGCTTGTTAGTTACAGTTGTTGTTTCGCTACTATAAACAATGTTGCATTGAGTGAATTAGTTAATGTAATATAAAGTAAGCAATGTGTGAATATTTTCATTTACTTCGTTTTGCCATGTGGAAAAATAACATACATGAAATTCATAAATAATTAACATATATTACCAACCCACTGTTGCAAAACAGCAGCAAATACACCCTTCTGTGATGTATGAATGTTATATTTGTACATCTCTTGCTTTAACTAGAGGAATAAAAATTTGATTTTAAGGAAGTATTAAACTTTTACATTCGGCTACAATACTCTTACAGTCGTACGCAAAATTGTGCAACGGCAAAAGTAATAATACATATTACTACGTTGGCAACGTTAGGTTTACCCATCATTGGTATGATCAAATTTGGAGCTTTGATTTTGTCGTCACATGCCCTTGCTCACGCCAAGCATTTTACAGTTACTGCCAGGTCGTACTAATGTACTAATGCAGAAAGTGAAATCTTGTCATCTGTCTGTGAAATGGCAACTATGTTCTGTGGGTGATAATGTGTTTTTTGTTTATGAAATGTATAGTTTATGAGACGGAGACTGGAACCCATCCCGGCATTCGGTTAGGTGTTTGCGGAAAACCGGCTGAAAACCGTACTCAGAACGACCGGTACGTGAAGGGCCTAAACTCGTGCACTATCCGTTGTAGCTCTCCGATCCAGTGTTCGTTGCCTCAGCGCACCAAGCCAAACTGGTGGTTAACATCTGTATACTAGACTAATTTTACAAAACTTTTCATTTCTTTAACATCAACGAAATACAAAAAGGCAATATACACTTTCATGAGTCAAAAGAGTTGTAAACTTACCCTAGAAATTTGCTGTGTGGTAAACTGCAAGTGTTTTTGCCAGAAGCTTGGTCGAATTAGCGCGCCTTCGCCGAGTGGTGCCGTGTGCAGAGCGCATTGAGCGCCGTTCTGCGGCGGACGCGAGTTATAGCGAGCAGATGTCCTACTGCGCATGCGCCCTGCGATTGAGCTCATTGGCCGAGGTACATCTCCTTATCATAGTTCAACCGAATGCTCCCAGCTGCGCTGCAGACGAAATGGCAGCGTAGCCGGTAGAAACTGGATGCTCTTCTCCACCGTTGTAGCCCAAACCGTTGATTGCTATTGAGCTGTCTGCCGCCAAAGATTCTGCAGTAAATCTTCAGATATTTCGTATCCTATCAGTAGTGGTGTATTTAAAGGAATTGTCTGCCGTTCAAACTCCAAATGTTTTCCTCTCTGTATTTCAGGTTTCAAAGAAGCTCTCGTTTTATCAGGAGCATCGCAGAAGTCGTTACTCTTCAAAGTTAGATTTAAATTCTCATAGTAACAGTAGATTCTCGTACAGGGTAGATTTTTAGTTTGGTAACATGGTAAGCAATGTTAAGTAATGTCTAAAGACAAGTATATGTACACCAGACGAAAAAAAAATCCCAACACCAAGAAAAAATTATTGTAGAGTAATGAAATTTGGACAATGCATTTGTCAAGTTAACATGTTTAATTGATTAAATTTTCAAGATCACAGGTTAATTTAAGCTCAAGAAAATGCATTTCAAATGTGAAATACTGTTAAATTAATAGCCGGTGTAACCTCCAGAATTTTGAATGCAAGCCTGCAAACGTGAATGCATTGTGTCATACAGGTTTCGAATGTCACTTTGTGGTATGGAGTTCCATGCTTGTTGTACTTGTGCTGTCAATACTGGGACGGTCAGTGCTGGCTGTGGATGATGCTGGAGTTGTCGTCCAATGATATCCCATACGTGTTCAATTGGAGACAGATCTGGTGATCTCGCAGGCCAAGGTAACATGTCGACACTCTGTAGAGCACGTTGCGAGACAACAGCGGTATGAGGGCGAGCGTTATCCTGTTGAAAAACTCCCCCTTGAATGCTGTTCATGAATGGCAGCACTACAGAAATTCGAGCTGCAGTTGGTACCACAGTGACACAACGAACTGTTAGAAATCGGTTACTTCAAGGACAGCTCCGAGCCAGGCGCCCTGTAGCGTGCATTCCACTGACTACAAGCCATCGCCGTTTGCGACTCCAGTGGTGTCAAGCCAGAGCTCATTGGAGGACGGAGTGGAGATCTGTTGTGTTTTCTGATGAAAGCAGGTTCTGCCTTGGTGCCAGTGATGGCCGAGTGTTGGTCAGAAGGAGGCCAGGGGAACGCCTGCAACCAAACTGTCTGCGGCCTAGACACACTGGACCTACACCTGGAGTCATGGTCTGGGGAGCAATTTCCTATGACAGCAGGAGCACTCTTGTGGTTATACCAAACACACTGACTGCAAATTTGTACGTCAGTCTGGTAATTCAACCTGTAGTGCTGCCATTCATGAACAGCATTCAAGGGGGAGTTTTTCAACAGGATAACGCTCGCCCTCATACCGCTGTTGTCTCGCAACGTGCTCTACAGAGTGTCGACATGTTACCTTGGCCTGCGAGATCACCAGATCTGTCTCCAATTGAACACGTATGGGATATCATTGGACGACAACTCCAGCATCATCCACAGCCAGCACTGACCGTCCCAGTATTGACAGCACAAGTACAACAAGCATGGAACTCCATACCACAAAGTGACATTCGAAACCTGTATGACACAATGCATTCACGTTTGCAGGCTTGCATTCAAAATTCTGGAGGTTACACCGGCTATTAATTTAACAGTATTTCACATTTGAAATGCATTTTCTTGAGCTTAAATTAACCTGTGATCTTGAAAATTTAATCAATTAAACATGTTAACTTGACAAATGCATTGTCCAAATTTCATTACTCTACAATAATTTTTTCTTGGTGTTGGGATTTTTTTTTCCGTCTGTGTATTTCCCAGACCTGGAACAGCACTCGAAGAATGAACGCCATAAGCTATGTCCACACTTGTGCCTCTTCCCTTTCAACTTGCTTTTTCATCTTGCCCGTTCCTCTTGCAATACGTTCATCTTAATGTATGCCTTGGGGCACGCTTTAGCAGAGACAAATATATGCGCTTTAGGTAGCAGGCCCTTTAGTATCCACATTCACGGCTCATGAGGCATGCCCCCTAGTGTTCTGGCGTCGCCGCGGCAAGATAAACGATCCAATTTGTCTAGCGGGCGTTACAACTGCAATTATTTACACAAGCAAAATCCCCCCCCCCCCCCCCCAAAAAAAAAAAAAATCGCGGAGGATTCATCTTCAGTGCTAATGACGTAACAAGTACATTTTTAGTTAAAGGTGTATCTGGAAAATGTAGCTGAGTACAGCGAACTTTCAATAAAATTGCTTTCTGTAATGAAGAAACCTGCAATTTACTTCCCCGTATGTATCTATTACATTAGAATGAATTGCTCTTGATCTGAGAAAATCATGCATACCAATAAGTAAGTTAATATTGTAAGGTGCTAATAGGGAATTACCGTCATGATGTCACCAACTACGCAAGCGAAAATATAGTGAAGTTATTTACAACATAGATTTGACATCGATTACCATAGAAGTAATTTCCTTTCAATTGATAATTTGCTCTTGAAATTCTTAAATAGATTACAAGCTTCTACTGTACAAATGACTTCTATTTATTCATAATATTTGTCGATTCTCTCACATTCACTTGTAAATGCATCTGACTGCTTATTGAATAATATTAAACTTAGTGCCCTTATTGATACACTAAGTACATGATGAAGATTGAATGTTCCTCCCACACGTTAAATAAGATAAAATATTGCTTACGTGAATGCACAGTATACTACACACTGAATATTACGCGTCCTGCGCCAAAGGTTTGTGTATGTATCTCGGCAAAACACAATCCAACGCTGTCAAAATTCTTCACAACAATCTATCAATGATAAATATTAATTAAAATGGGCCTGAATTACTTTTAAATACTGGTTACAAGTAGTGTGAATTAAATGAATAACCAATAAGCTCCGCGATACTGGGTAAATTTATAGGAATAATATAAAATGACTCTCAAATAGATTAATGGAATTTATTTGGTTATGGTAGGCCGAAAAGAACGACAAATCACAAGATTGGGTCGCTACGTACTTACTTCTGCATTCGGCGTTTCCGTGTTTGAAGTCCCGTTGCTAACAGCCTCATCTGTTTCTTTCATTTCCCTCGGCGTAATGTATCGGATATGAATGCGATACTAGAATCGTGATGAACTTTGTAGTTCCCCACAACTCCATCACCGTGTTACTTGGAAAGAACTTTCTGCTGCTCTTACAAAAGTATATCATCATGCTTTGATTTTCTTCTTCACTGCAGTTACATCCATCGAATATTTTTCCCCAGGTACCTTAAGGGCATCTGTCCTCATGATTTTACTGTATAGTCTTTGTTTTTGGCGTCTTTCATGCCTCTCCCCCGTGCAACATGACGCATGCCTCTGACGACTAAAAATTGAGCAGGTGTGGTCATAACTTTAGAGAGTTCCAGTCACGTGGGGGGAAAAATCGTTTCAGGCTTGCTGAGACTTAAAGGTGGTTAGTAAAAAAATCAACTTTCTCCAAGTATTAAAGTGGGATTAGACGACCGGACCGAACCTGATAAAACGAGCCCCTCGTTTTGAGAATACGTGAAAATGTGAGCACAGAACGTGCCGATGTGGACGGGTAGACGGGAAGTAAATAATCCCGGATCAGATCTCCTCCCCATCTTTCGACACTCACAACTAACTGCAGGTGAAAATCCTGTACTCCGCCATATCCTTCTCATTCTGATCCTTTGCCGCGGGCTTATTTATTAAGGTGTTTTATCTTATGTTTAGGTTTTTTGTCGTTTTTCGAAGTGAAAACTTCTATAGGAGCTCTAGGCGATGTTTGGACGGGGGTAATTCTATGAGTTCGCAACTTTCCGTCACCGTCACGCTGTGACGTGTTGCGCGTTGGACGATTTATGGATGGATAAAATCTAATGAGTTCGTTTCGCCAACATGCGAATGTTAACAGTATATCTGCAGTTATAAGTATTATGGGTTGCGCTTGGACAACCATGAAAGTATACTTTATACTCATATATAATACATAAAAATTAACTTTTTTCTTACAGTGTTCTTTATATAAAAACATAGTTTTCATCGGATTTTGATGGAACTTTGCATACGTATACTTTAAAACAAATAGAAAAATACAATTTACTAAAACCTAAATCAGCTCCTCCTTTCCTCCCTCACGTAATTTCTGTCAACGTTATTCATACAAACCCACAGTTATTATCCAACTTTGATAGTACTTAGAAAGGGTATTATTTAAAATAAGGTGTTGTGGTAGCCCAGCGGTTTAGACGCTTAGTTCCGACAGTTTCTCTCTTCGGCCGCGGGTTCAAATCTCGTGTTAAGCAGCAATTTTTAGGAATTGTATTTGATTATATGAGCTGCGCCGGGACGTTCCGTGGTTCTGATTCCACGTTAAACTATAGGCCCCAGAGGAAAGAATTCCCGCCTCTGACACAATAGGTTTGTACAGTACATCTCCTTCGGGAAGATTCGACCAACATTCGGATTGTGGACTAAGTTAGATTTTTAGTTTTTGATGTGAAAACATCTTTGGGCGCGTTGGGCGATTTTTGGATGGGATACCGACATGCTAATATTAACAATATATCTGATGCGGTCTTGTGGCTCAGTAGTTAAGGCGGCTGGCTGGGGAAGAGAAGGTAGCCGGTTCGAATCAATGTCTCAGTGGAGATTTTCAAAGACCAATTACCCGACCTTCCCCTTGGACACAGCTTGCTGTGTAATGTCAAGGACGCTTCCGTGAATTGGCTTCCACGTCAAACTGTAGGTCCGCTGTACCAGCCAGTACTACCGCGTTAGGTTAAGGTGGCTGAGACAGGTGCGGAATACGCAGCCAATAGAAAACGTGTTACCAGGTCATTACGACACCACACGGAATAATTATTACTATTTAGTATATTTGTAGCTATATACGTGTTGCGCGTATGATATTCAGAGTTTTAAGTCCCCAAGTCTGCCAATTAGTTTTTTTAATATATTTTCACGTACCATTTGTTTTTTATTCTGAAATGTAAAAGAAAATGGATGCCAGAGAAAAAGAGTGCATTGTCAACGTGCTTGAGGTACTGAAATCATTAAAACATTCATGGGACTCAAGCAACGATCAATATTTCAATTTAACTTTTATCTTCTTCAGTAACAGGCTGCCTTCAGTAGGCGCCAGCGCCATTGCAAACAGAGCTATAAATAAATAAATAAAAATATGTAAGAAGCTGAAAAATCAAGAACACATGTCATTCAAAAGAATACTGTCACCCACTGAACGGTAGAATCGGAAAATCAGAGCATAGCAGTAGGCACACAAAACAAAGGCCAGCTTCTTTGAATTGATGAGAGCTGATAGAAGGTTTCTACTCGGCCTGAAAATGGGAGAACATGATGGTCTGGGATATCCCAGTAATGTTAACATGTGAGTAATCATGTCACGAAGTACCAGAGATACCATTTGAGCCCACGTTAACAGTGTTCATATGTGCATGACATCTCCATCACCTTGAAGAATAACCTACTGGCAAGGAGGACCTATTACTTCATGATGTTGGCGCCGTTCTCGTACCCTGACCGACGTGAATCTTGACAATTCGGCAACATTTTAGACGTATCTAGGGCCCAGTAGCAATTTTCCCGTACCATTTGTAATCTATGCTCCCTGTGATGTGCGGTCGGAAGAGGAACTCTCGAGAGAAGATGGCTTTCGTACACTATAGAGAGTGATGGTTCTGGAAATTATAGCTGCTTACATGTTGTTGTGCACAAGCGTTAAATTACCGAGTTATGTGTTGCACTGTGGTTCATCTGTTCGCTGTTACAATGTTACAGCCGACGATAACACCGCTCATCCACAACCTGTCGT